>CM032640.1:13934831-14338246 GCA_019097785.1 Fraxinus excelsior
TTCTTTTAGTCGATATCAAGAAACTCGCTTCAGATTTAATGCTGACTCAATTAGACAATTGAGACTACTTCAAATGGATAGACTGCGAAATTACCAAATTGTAGGAGGAACTCCAAACGGCTAAAATTTGTTATTTCCTTACAATAAAAGATGTTACTCGGGCACAAGATTAACTGATTTTACTCCATTGAAGGTTGAAAAGTAGCAAGGCTAGACTTTCTAATGCAAAGTCCGCAGTTGATGAAAAGAAAGCTTATGAAATAAAACTTTTTGAAGAATCCATGCAGAAAGAGGAAACAGAGTTCTTCATATTATCAGAAAATCTCATCCTGAATGAAACATAAATTTCCTAGAGGTTCGTGAAGAGGAATTCAGCGGCACCTAGTCTTCAGAATTTTCTCTGCTAGCCTATAGGACTTTTTATGTTTTTTTCCCATTCCGTTGAGCCTTTTCAACTTGTGGATCCTTTTAATATTCCTCTACGTGAGGTAACTACTATAGCTGAGCCAGATGACACTCCTAGCAATTGATGGTCTTTTTAGCATTCTATCCAATTTGGAGGAATGTATTTAGTGCCCTCGGGTCATATTCATTGTTTTTACTTTTTTTTTTTTATTTGTACACGAGTTCGTGTTAAATTATTTACTTGCTTTGATGTCATATTTTGGTATTGCTTCACGATTTGTTTGTTTTGGTCGATAGCCATATTTTGCACAATTGTAAATAATTTCGTAACTCACAAAGTATAAACCATACGATGTTGTATTATGTAACAAAATGTGTCACTGAAACAATGAATCGTGATTTTTATTCATAAGTACTTTTTTCGTATCTAGCTATATTGAACTTTTTTGTCATGACGATTTGTAACTAAGGATAGCCATAAGCTCACCCTTCACAATTTGTGATTATGATGGGATTGACTTCAATCCGGCTTGTCTCGGCAGAGTAACTCTTTGCCTTTTCACCATTTCATTGGCAGGATAACCCTCATCTTCAAATATTACTTCGTTGGTATACAGTGTCTCGCTTTCAAGCATAGTTATTTCGGAGGAAAGAGTCTCGTCTTTAATGGTGGAAACATTGGTAGGATTAACCTCGCCAGTAACCTGAGTTTCATAGTAAGCGGAATAAGGCTCACCTTTCAATTTTTTTGTTCACAGAATTACTACGTTCGTGTTTTAGGCTCAGCTTTGATTTTACCAACTTCTGAACCATACTTACCCAATACATGCAAAATTATCTTTACTTACAAATATATCTTTCAACATGTCTTTTACAGTATCAGATGTTTGCTTTCCTGAAAGAGGTTTTTCGAGCATATTTTCTTAAATGTCAGTGTGGTATTGATTGGTGGAGCACTTGAGGTTATTTTCCTTAAGTCAATGAGGTAGCACTCGCGTACGGCTGCTTGATCTCTCCTGACCATTGCTATCCCATTTTGGAGTTTCAAATTTCAAGCATGTGTGGTGGATAGAGGTCACAACTTTAGCCGTTTCAAAGTGGACCTTCCAAGGATCCCGTTGTATGTGGACTTCCTATCCATAATTAGGAAGTCTATGTATCCGTAGTATACAGTTGACTCCTCCCCTATTTCAATGGTTAATGTAACATGTTCTCTAGGGAGGATCTCCTATAAAACCATAAAGGGGTTCAGCCAGGAGTACCCAGGGATGATCGACATGAATTTGGTTAAAAGCGCTTCCAAATAATATGTTAATAGAGCTACCATTATCTACCATCATTATTGAAAGTTATTGGTAGAGACGCAGGTTGGGGGTTATCTCGAATCCATAAGTTCTCTAGTGTAGGCTTCTTAGCAGCTTGAACATAATTCTTTTGCACATTTGTTGTTTTCCCAACAACATTTGATCCTTCGATAATAGTATGATTGTCTCTTACTCATGGTTGAGAGTGTGGTTGCATGTTTGTGCTCGCAAGAAGTCTGCATGCCTTGATCCACCTCCATAGCCTTCCCCTCTAGTACGTGCGTATAGAGGCATCCTGTTGTCAGATCCTTCTTGCATTCTGCCTCGCTGAATTTCCAGCTTCATCATCCTAATTAGTCGTAGCGTTCATCCATGTCACGGTCCCTAGAGAGATCACATGTACTTTTCTTTTGTGATCACTAAGGTGCGTGTACTGATGCTTCAAAAATCTAGGCACATATGTCGAGGCTTTTCCCATGAGAACCAACATTGTTCTACCTTCTTTTGGTTCTCTATCGTATCTTCGGTCAGGATCTCGTTTTATTTCACATTTACCAACTAATGGTAGGATGTGGGTTCTTGTTACGAACATCCTGCCAAAAGGGAGTCTCCATCAATATTTCATTCTACAAGGCATTTGGAGCCTTCTCATCAATATCGTTTTGCAAGCAATACGCTCATCACTGAAACAAGTGAAGTAGCTCTTGAGGACTCACCTTTCTCCTATCACATGACATTGAGCCTAGTAGCTGGGGCTTGCCCCATTTTACTTCCTACAAATGCCCTCAGGAAAGCTTACTTCAACTACGGCCAACTTAGAATCGAACCTAGTGGTAACTTGTTGTACCACCGCTTGGCAAGTCTATCCAAAGTGAGATGAAAGCCTTAACACTTACGTGACAGTCATATTTGTGTCATGTACTAACACAATTGGTACATAGTATTTCCTTTGCCACTGTACTTATCCAAATTTGTCATGGATCGGTTTCTCCTTGAATTCCCTGCAGAATGGTAGATTTTTATCATCACCGTCCAATTTGTACGGCCTTGTAGGTCCTCCGCCTTCATATTTCTCGTCTAGAACAGTGTTATATGAAGTATTGAATAGACTTTCAACCTTCCAGCCTTCTCGGTGACTATTTCTCTTATAATGTAAGGTAACCTCATCTGAAACCTTTCCTTGGTAGGCCTACTCCTACGCCACCATTTACGTTGCTTTTTAGTGTACTGTCATAGGCTTTTGAAGCCTACATGCAGTTGTTATCATAGCGAAAAGCGTTGTTAGAAAGATTAGTCTCATTTTCTTTAGTTTTATCTCGTGTGCCTACCTTTGTATTCTCTATCTTCACCTACAGATAACGCTTCTCTACCGCAAGAGATTTTTAACTTTCAGCCATTTTCAGAATGGTTTTGGCAGTAGATATTTTCTTCCACACTACAACCATAAAGGCCTTTTGCAACGGTCAAAAAACGTTGTCAAAAATCTTTTGCAACGTCTGGACGTATGTTGCAAATCGAAATGTTGTCGTAGAGTAGAGAAATACGAAAACATTTTTTGAACATTGTCGAAAGTCTTCGACAAAGTTTAAAAACGTTGTCGTAGAGAAATACAACAATGTTTGAAAAACATTGCGGAAGAAGTTTCGGCAACGTTTAGCAACGTTTAGAAAACGTTGCCGTAGATAGATACGACAACATTTTTTCAAATGTTGCCGTATCTATCTATGTTTTCTGAAACATTTTTTGAACGTTGCGAAAGACTGTCTTTCACAACATTTTTTGAAAGTTGCCGTAGTTTTTTTTATTATACAGCAATTTATGCTAATTGATTGGCAAAATTGAAAATGACTCCTTATGAACAAACACACTTGAACAATAGAATGTGATACAACACCACTTAAATAAAAAAGAGCTTCAAAATGGCATAAAATGGTAATGAAAAAACTTGATCATAAACGGAACACGGAAGCTACTCTCTTTCTTCTTTTGAGATGCCTTCACGGTTGCAGCGCGTTCTTCAGCAGCCTTCTTCTCTTCCTGAATCTCCTCACCAAACAAATCCACATCATCATCATCATCATGGCAGCAGAGGCCTTTAATTCAAATTTTGTGCTATTTATAAGGTCAAGTATTAAAAATGATAAACACGCTATCAATCAATAATACATCAAATGACTTCACAAGTTTTGATGACAATTCTTGGTATTGATCTGGATTCAGATGTTTAAAATAGAATTTGTTATGCTCATCAATTTTTCGAATTTGTTATAGCATGGGATCATCTCAATTTACAGATTTGGTGTTTCTTTGTTTTTAATGAAAGGACAGAAACCAGAATGTTGGTTGTCACAGTGGCAACTCTTGATCAAATTTTGCAGAATTACACTTTCACCCTTTTGACTTTTATACACTAATTTTGAAAGGGGGGTATTTATGGTAATTTAACCAAATTTTGAATCAAAACATTACAGTTGGATGTAGGCTGTAAGCAAAAATCGTCAAATCGAAAAATCGAACCGAAACCGCATTTTAGAAACCGACGGTTTGGTGCCACGTGGACCTGTCAACGAAATGGTTTTGAACCAAACCAAACCGGTCAAAAACGGTTTGGTTTAGGTTTAAGAATTTTAATTGCAGTTTAAAACCAAACCGGACCGGTGAAAAAATATATAAAAATAAAAATAATGATTTCTTTTTTAAATTAATTTAAATATGCAAAATTCAATAGTTTGTCATTTGTATGTATTTTTGTCAATTTATAATTTTCTATTATATATATATATATATATATATATATATATATATATATATATATATATATATTATTATTACCATATAATCCTAATTTATATCTAATAATCTCAAGGCTAACATAATCTATCAAAAATCTTTTTCCTCTTTAGAATTCAAATTTCTACAGTTGTTTCTGAGTCTGCATTCCCAAATGGAGGTCAGATACTTGATTCCTTTAGGAGTTTATTAGGTGCAAGGATGGTTGAGGTTTGTATATGCGGAAAGAATTGGTTACAAATTAAAAATGAACTTATAGTGTTGTGCCAATATTTAGATGAAGTGGAAGCATTTGATAATTCAATGAAAATTGTGGTAGGTGGTTTATATTTTCTATTACCATATTTTTAAAGATTCTCTAATCTATCTATTATCTAATACTATGATGATATAACGAATGTATTTGTTTGACAATGGAGACTATGAATCATGTATGACAATAATTTGTGTTTAAGTATATGTTAGAAACTGAATTTGTAACAAAATACAACGATAAGCTTGTGTAATTGTTATGTTTAGATATTATAAACAATTGATTTATTATTATTGTTGGTTATTTTTTCTATCTAATCAGTAGTTTTCTTTTTTTAGATATGATGATCACGAGATCTTGTTGAACATCATTCTATTTTTTGGGATTTATATTTAGTTTAGTAGACTTCTTTTGTAACGTTATTGTAACGTCTTAACCTAAAATGGCAAATAAAAAACTATATTTTATTTTATTGTGATTTCACTTTGATTTAGTTGGTATTTAAATTTGTAGTAGATATAATTAGTTTGTTTTAGTTTTATTGCTACTAAGATATAAATATATATTGAATTCAATGAATTAATGTCATAAAAGTAGACAGACAAGAAAATATACGGTGAAACCGGCAGTTTAAAATCGGACCAAACCGTTAGGTTTAGGTTTGAATTTTTTTCAAACCGTTCAAAATGGTTTAGTTTTCTTTCTTAAACCGGTTTAAACGGTTTGGATCGAAAATTTGTCAAAAACCGCAAAAACCGAACTGCTTACACCCCTAGCTGGATGCTTCCCAACTATCTACATTTTGCTTACAATCTGATGAGAATCGCGGCCAGACATGTCCTAAAACAACAATTGTACAATAGTTCTGTACATGAACAGTTGACAAGAATTTAAGACCACTGACTAGAACTCTACTAATTGATGTTCAATTTTTCATGAAATTATAGTACTTCTTGGGATAAACACATTAACATGGGGGTAAATCCCATGTTTTATATGGTATATTCAATGCTTGTTCAGCCAAAAAAACTTCGTATTATAGATTACACGACATTTGCTTTCTTCCGTTATAATTTAAGGATATGAGATAAGAGACCGATAATTATCGATAGGATCTTGTAACAACTCAATCCATATCCTACCAGAAAGGCTTGATTTTGAAATATAAATGAAAACTCATCAAACTTTAGTAAGTGGGGTTCCATTTGCAAGGATTAAAACTAGATTCCTACTATTTCTCCTTTTAAAAACTATGTGAATTACCATACATCTGTTCTACACTTAAATACAAGTGATTATTGCGCTAATTAAGCATCAATAATAATGATATCTAGAAGAAAACATAAGCACAAATTTCTACATTTTGGAATTCAAATCCAGTAAAATGTGAAATCCAACAAAAAGTTCACATCAGGAATAGATTAATAATGGGGTTTTCAAGTCAAACGCAGAATCATCAGAGCCCAATATGTACTTAATGTTCAGGCATTGAGATGAAACTCTTCGAAAAAATGTGGCAAAATTGAGGGGTGAATTTACCATTATGTAACATGTTTTGCACTTGAACTGGGACGAAATGCCATTTTCCCTGAAATAATTGGTTTCAATTCAGCAATCGTAGCAACACCCATTTCCTCAACAATAAGCCGAAATTCTCTGCCTATGAAAACCTCCCAAAAAACAGATCATGTTCTGCACAGAAAATGCGAATAAAAAATAAAAACGAAAACCCAGAAATTAAAACCCAAGCCCAGGCTAGTTTCTCGCAGAAAAGCAAATGAAAACTGTCAGGGCCAAAGCCGGAGAAGATAAATTATCTCCTTTGCAAAGATAAATAATTATTTGCGTCGCGGTGGCGGTGGCGGTGGCGGTGGCGGTGGCGGCGGCGATTGAGAGGTTGTGGATGCAGATTCCGGAACGAATTCTAAAGGGTTTGAACTCCGGCCAAAACGAGATCGAGGAGGAGAAGAACATGTATGGGTGGGCGGTGGCGGGAGTGAGAGGCCGTGGAAAGAAGAAGTAATTGGGATATCCACGTTGAGACCTTGGAAGGGGGTTAGTCCTCAATCTACTGGAGATCTTTCTTCGACCTGGAAGCGAGCAGAATGTTTCGATTTTCGTTTGAGACAAAACACAGGAGGTGGAAATGGGAGGATATACGTGTGAATGGCAGTTGAAAAGGCCATAATTTCATTTTGGCCTTTGACCAATAAATAACATAAAAAAAATTCAAAATTCAAAATTAACAAGTTATAAGGTAAAAGACAAAAATACCCTCATTGGAAGGAGAAGAAAAAGTCTAACCACGTGAAAACCGTCCAAATATTTCCCAAAACCGACCATTATTCACAAAAACCGACCACTTTCAAAAAAGGATCTGGCTACCCACTGACAAAGATGACCCACGCAGAACAAAGGTTAGTTTTTTTTTGTTTTTTTTTTTTATTTCACAACTTTTTTCACATACGGTTTTCAATTATTTAGGGGAATTTTTTTGTGTGTTTATTGAATAAATGCGTAGATCTACTTATATTTAGTGATAGGGACACGTTTGGATATTTTTTTGAGCTTGACATCGCCGGAAATGGCGATTTTCAACCATTTCCGACGATGGGGGAAGGTGTTAACCGCCTAAGGCTATTGACCGCCGGTTCATTATTAGACTGACGGTTAACAGCTTTTTTAATGAGCCGGCGGTTAACCGCCGGTTCATTAGTAGACTGGCGGTTAACCGCCGGGTTCAAATAAATGCCGATCAATTGGGCCGGCCCAGATCTAACGAAGTGGGTCGGCCGTTAAAGTCGGCCCGCTTAATTTTTTTATATATAATTTAATAAATGTATATTATAATAGATATTTGTAGAATTAAAAATATTTATATGGTTAAACAATTAATTTTAATTTTAATTTGATAATATAATAAAATTTATATTATTAATTTTAATTTTAATATGATAATTAATAATATAATGAAATTAATAATTGTAATTGTTAATAAATAATTTTATATTTTACGTAATTTAATAACTCGAATATTAAATAGATATTTATAGAATTAAATATTTTACGAACCTGATTAAAAATTTTATAATTAAATAAATAATTTTAATTTGATAATTAATAATATAATTAAATAAATAATTGTAACCGTTAGATATTATATTTTAACAAATTAGTTACTTCTTATTTTTTCCTTTAATTTTTTTTTTGATAATTTAATAAATAAAATATAAAATAAAAGTTATATAATTAAATCTTTTACACATTTCATTACGATTTATATATTTAATAAATAATTGAATATTAAATAAAAATTTATATAATTTTATGCTTTACGTAATTTAATCAATCGAATATCAAATAGATATTTGTAGAATTAAAAAATTTATATGGTTAAATAATTAATTTTAATTTTAATTTGATAATATAATAAAATTTATATTTATAATTATAATTATAATTATAATATGATAATTAATAGTATAACGAAATAAATAATTGTAATTGTTATATAATATTTTTTTTTAAAAAATTAGGAACTTCTTATTTTTTTCGTCTAAATTTTTTTCATAAATGAAAAAATAAAATATTAAATAAATATTTTACATAATATAATAAATTGAATATTAAATAAAAATTTATATACTTTTATATTTGACGTAATTTAATAACTCGAATATTAAATAGATATTTATAGAATTAAATATTTTACGAAGCCGATTAAAAATTTTATAATTAAATAAGTAATTTTAACTTGATAATTAATAATATAATTAAATAAATAATTGTAATTGTTAAATATTGTATTTTAACAAATTAGTTACTTCTTATTTTTTCTTTTAATTTTTTTGATAATTTAATAAATCAAAGGGTTAATTTCACAAATGGTCACTGAAGTTACCTGAAAATTTCAAAACGGTCACTGAATTTTCAGATTTTTGGCCAAGTTTGAGGCAATTTTTCGGCAACTTCCGACCACCAAAATAGCCGATTTCGGATACCGTTGGAAAGCCCACGATATCCTCTTCAATTACCACCAATAATCTCCCCAAGATTCCAAGTGATTCGGCCGGAATAAACCCACGAAGTCGGCAACCGAAAATTATGAAAATCTGCTCAGATTTTCAAATTTTTGGGGCAAGTTTGAGGCAATGTTTCGGCAACCTTTGACCACCAAAACTGTCGATTTCGGATACCGTTGGAAAGCCCACTATGTCCTCTTCAATTACCATCAAAAATCTCCCCAAAACTCCAAGTGATTTGGCCGAAATAAACCCACGAAGTCAGCTACCCAAACTGGGCAGATTTTCCGAGGCGATATAATAGGCATGAGACGGGGTGACGGATGAGGTGATGGAGGATGTCATTTCTGGGCGGATGATGCTATGTTGGCTTCGTTTTTTATGTCCCTAGAGGAGGGTAGGACAGAGGTAGTTCCCCTAAGAGGGTAGGACAAAGGCAGTTGCCCCGAAGGAGGGTAGGACAGAGGTAGTTGCCCCTGAAGAGGGTAGGACAGAGGCCTCAGATGAGGAGGAGGTTGTGGTGGTGGGGAGGACAGAGGCAGATGGTAGGACAGAGGAGTTGGTGGTGGTGGGGAGCCGGGAGGATGTTATTCCCGAGGTGGAGGGCGAGCGTACGCCTGACGTAACGGCGGGAAAAAGGCATGCCCCTGACGCCCCAGAGCAGGTGGTCGACAAGAGAGTCAGGTTGCCTTCGCAGTACGTCGTTTCTCCCTTCACGGCTGAGGCGAAGAGGAGGACGTTCGTTGACGGGACGTACCCCAATCTGTTTCGGGAGGTGGACGCAGCCAAATGGAAAGTGTTCGAGGCAGAGTTGAGGATAATTAAGTCCCGATAAGTATTATAGAATTTAAATAAAGTACGCTACGCTAATTCATCTATATCTTTTTCAACATTTTTTCTATTTTTTTCAGACAAAGCCGCCAAGTTGGGTCGAGGACGATATTAGATGCATATAAGTGGTTTCGCGAGATCACCACTTCAGGGACGTGGCTCGTCGACGATGTAAGTGAAATATTCATGTTGTTGTTTATTATGTATACATTATTTTTTTGTTTTATAAAATGAAATAACTCGCTAAGTTTTTTATTGGTGTTTCCTGATGTAGCACATCGACCTGGCCATGGAGTTACTACGAGATCGAGCTCGACGATATCCGGAATCATTTGATATGCCCGGCCGACTCATACTGAGCACTGAGTTTTTGGGTGCTGTTACCATTGAGCATGAGTCGTTGCTATGTATGGGTAGTAAGTACGTGCTGCCTGAATATATGGCCGAATGGGTCGTAGGGATATTGCCGAGGCTCGGGGGAAAGGCATGGGATGCTTGTACACATATATATGTTCCAGCGATCTTGAATCATCATACCATTGCCGTGGAGATTGTTTTTGCTGACTCCACGATGTATGTGTATGACTCCGATCCTTCATGTCTGACACAGGGTCAGCTCGAGCAGTAGTTGGAGCCGCTTGCTGTGATTGTACCGTTGATGGCTGCCCGAGCAGGTGTTATTGTTAATGACAGGCTAGCCATCGTGCGGGACCAGACGACAGCGAGACAGTCGAAATCGTAAGTATTTATATTTTGTTTTGTACTTTCAAACTTAGTTTTTTATCTAACACGTTTTCGCACTAACATTATTCTTCAATTGTAGGGGTGATTGCGGCATTTTTGCAATAAAGTACATCGAGTTTTTGAGTATAAGATATAAGGTAGATGAAATCAACCAAGCATGGATACAAATTTGGAGGAATAAATTAGCGTGCGATTTATACGAATTCGAGTGTGATCCGTAAACGTTATACATTTAATTGTTGATTTATTTATTTAATACTTGTAAATATTGTAAAAATATAGTACGTTGAATTGAATTGAATTGAGTAACTCGTTTATTTATGTATGAAATAACTGTACAAAAGTATACTTAATTATATAATTAAATATTGTTCACTTAACTGTTACTATTGTACACTTAATCAAATTAGCAAATTAAACTTATATAATTAAATATTGTTCATTTAACAACAATACCATTACATACTTGACTAATTGTTATCTAGGGGAATTTGACTCGTACAAGTTTGACGAGTATGACCGACTGCTCTACATCTGCCGCACCAACGCGGTCGAGAAAACTCTCCAGTAGATGGTATTCTAGAAGTTCGTGGACGTTCAGGGCCACGCGGTTCAGTTACCGATGGTGACAAACTATTAAGTGGGAAAATATGGTCAGGAACTTCCAATCAGATTCGTTCGGTAAGGAAAATATAGTCTCAGCATATGCAGTTCTCCAATACTCAGCCGTGTAATACTGAAAGCATAATGTTCTCGCTGCAAAGCCTCTGTTCATAGATACCACGACTGCATGCTCACATGGAAAACTCTCCAACTGAAATCGAGTACAAGTGCATGTGTGTTCATTCAAGTCCACAATGTATACCTGCTGACGTGCATCTTGTACAGAGAAGTGCGACTCATCCAGTGGTTCCACATTCAACCTCCTCGCAACCTCTGCGGCCTTGAACAATTTTTCCTCTTGAGCCGGGGCTAGCCAGCTCGAGCAGTTCTGCGATTCCACACGTCGATCGTGAAACCACTGCTGCAGTTTCGTACGGATGTTCTCAATCAATGCGAGAATTGGCAACTCTCGATCCTTCTTGAACAGTGAATTCATAGACTCCACGTTATTTGACATCATCAAGTTGTACTAACGTCCTGGAAAATGTGATCGCGCCCAATGTTCTATCCCCATTTGTGTAAGATAATCCCATGCCGATATCGACTTATTTCCTATCTCGACCAAAAACTTATTACATTCCTCGACACTGTAAGCTTCTGCCGCCCTCCTGAACAATGAAACGATGCTTTGGCCCCGGTATCTAGTCTTCAGATTACCTTGTATATGGTACATGCAGTACCCATGATGTATCGTGGGGAAAACTTCAGTGATAGCATTTATTAGAGACTGACCCCGATCAGTTACGAAGGCAAGACGAGGGACTTCCCCGATCACTTCCATGAGCTTCGTAAAGAACCAATTCATTGACCGATCATTCTCACTATCGACTATGCCGAATGCAAGTGGGTAATCTGGATGTTGGGATCTTGACATGTAGCAATAATCAACGTACCCCTGTATTTCGATTTCAGAGTTGTACCGTCGACTAAAATTACCGGTCGCATCGCATTTGTAAATCCTCTAATGCATTGTCCAAGAGCCATGAATAAATACTTAAAACAATTCTCGCCCTCCGTCTCAATGAAAAAGTGGAACCGTGATTAGTTGTCCCCAAATTATGGTAGTATCTGGCCAATTTAGCATAACTCTCCTCGGCCGAGCCCATTAAATCCTCCAACGTACATTCTTTGGCCTTCAAGGCCTTCTGGTAGCTCATGACCACTACGTACTCTCGTCGAACGTCGTTAATGATGTCTGAAGGTCTATGATCGTCCGTGGGTTCTGATACTTGTGCATTATCGTCGTCCAATAAACTATGATCGAGCTTGTCTGTGATTGTTTTGACGAATCCCCAATTCACAAGTATATTCTCGTATATACTTGCGAACTACAAAATTCTCATTCGTATCCATCTTAGTCCCTCGCAACCGCCAACGGCAACTGTCGTCAATGCAAACAAGTGTCAACAATGATTTGTTTGATTTCTTTACCTTGAACTCAAAATTGAATTTCAATGTCAGGAGGTGCACAGCTTCCTGTAAAGCTCTCTTCGTTTCAAACAGTTGTTCAACATACAAATCTTCTTCATCGGGAGCCACACGTGAAGAATTAGATGAAGGTCCACTCGTTCCGGCACCTGAGCTCCCACCCCACTCATGTCTCTGATGGGATAAAGCAATTAAATCCTCATTTGTAAATTCATTTACATTCTCCCTGTCCTGAACTACCGATTGAATTATGTGCGTTTTAGTGATGTCATGATGAAGAACAATTGTCTCGAGAATATTAGTGTCATCCTCGCGAGCTATCTCTACTGTATCCCAAAAATTATTTGCATTGTCATCAACTCCATTTGAATGTTCATTTCTACCTTCTAAGTCGTCCTTCATCACTAAACTCACGCAAATTGGTGTCATTTGCGTTTTGTTCAAATCAAACAGATAACTCACGTCAATATCAGATGTAACCTTTGCAGGTGGAATTGAAAATGGCAAATGCTCTTGGAATTGATATCTCAGTACCATATTGTATGGAGATAAATCGACGTTCAGCTTGTTCTGTATATCATGGTACAGTTCGTCGTACGATGTAGTCTCTGTTATATGTGTTGACATATTACGTTGTTCGTCACTTGTCCATTTCCATGTCCATCGATTATTTTCATCCAACTCAAAATCACCAAAATAACAAACCGGGAGTATAATCCTCATATCTGTGTGGCATGACAAAATCGAATTTGTAAATATTTCAAATAGAAACCTATTAAAAAACAAAACAGCACCTAACAGTCTAAACATCCAATATTTTGACTGTTAACAGCCAATTATTGCCTGTTAACAGCCGATTTTTAGGCTGTTAACGGCCTAAAATATTGGTTGTTAACAACCAATATTTTAGGTCGTTAACAGCCTATATTTAGGCTGGCTGTTAACAGCCTAAAATGTGGGCTGTTAACAGCCGATTTTTGGCTGTTTTGTTATTCGATTTTTAGGTTGTTAACAACCATTTTTTTGGACCTTTTCGTTATTTTTCGTAACAGCCGTTAAGGCAAATCAATCGAAAAGTTAGCAGATGAATTCTTTTCCCATCATGCTTAAAATAAATTATATACATCTGTTAAAAACATTTATCTGCCAACTCCTATGTCGAATCTTAATTTATCAAGTAAAAAACATACACATATTTAACGAAAATGAAATAAACATATGTAAATGTACTTACTGATTTGAAGTAATTGACCGAGAATTTTTTTTCTTCAACTATTGATATTTTTGAGATTCTCAGAGTGTAGAAGATGAGAGAATTTTTATCTGTATTTGAGCTGATTTTATAATGTTATGTAGGGAGTGTTTGGTTTTTATTTGTTAACTAAAAGGGCAGTGTTGTCTTTTTAACAAAATCATATTTTGTAATTATATTATTCACTTAAGGGTATTTTTGTCTTTTAAACACCATTAGGCCATTTTGAAGTTATTCACTTGTGAAAAAGTCAAAAAGGAATTATGGCCTTTTGACCAAGCCATTTTTAAAGTTACCCCGTGGAAATGGTGGGATTGAAAGAGATTGGGAGGAGAGATGCGTAAATGGAGGGTAGAGTTTGGTTTAATTTTAGTTTTCATGATTTGACCTCTTGTATAATTTAATTTGAAAAAAAAAAGTATAAAACTTTTGCAACATTCAGAAAAATATTCAAAAAGTGAACTTTTCCTAATGTTCAAAAAAATTTGCCAAAAAAGATAAGATTTTTCACAACGTTTGACAAATGTTGCGAAAAGTAAGACATTTTGCAACATTTATCAAACGTTGTAAAAGAAAAGCCTTTTCTAAAATTTGTCAAACGTTACGAAAAATAAAACATTACGCAACACTCAATAAACTTGCAGAGGGGGGGGGGGGGGGGTCTATCACAACATTTTTCTAAAAAACGTTGCCAAAACTTATTTATATTAACCAATGATAACATTCACTTACTAAAATGTTGCCAAAAGACCATTTTATGAACATTTATCAACAATTGTTGCCTTTTTAATATTGCAAATGACTATTTTTGTTATAATGCCACAAGTAGTCACGTTATGTGGAAGAGATTCCACTTACGCTTCCTTGGAGTTTTTTCTTTTTGTCTTTTAGGATTAGCATCACTTTCTGGTGAACTATCACTACACTCACTTTCTTCCGATTTCTCCTCAATATGACTCATGATTTCAGATCTCAAGAGTTTTGACTGTGTGGTCTATTTTGTTCAAGTTTTCCACAAACAGCTCTAATGTACTGATGATAAGAATCTGATCAACAAACCCTGCTCACCTAGCTATGAATTTCACTTCCTAAACTCACTAGTTTAGATTCTAAAATTGGAACAAGAAGTGAAATAGTTATTTGAAAGTGAGATATTTGAATTGCATACATTTCTCTTCAAAGGTGGGGTTATTTATAGATTTTCCTCCAAATTAAGGTAATTGGATCGATATAACAGAACAATAGATGGCACTCATTATTGACTCTTATAATAACGGATTCAATTAAGAATCGCGCTTTATTCATTGGCTAAATCGCTTGTCATTGATAGCTTCTAACCAGTCTAGATTAAGAAAATGGTTTGTAGGCTTTTTAGATTGCATTTCGACGCTCAATACAAATCTTATTTTCCACCCTTAATAACAGTAAAAATGTTTGGATTAAGATAAAATAGCTTGCTAGATAGAAAACATAAGGCTAATAAAATAAACAATCATGTAACGTTGTTTAATTTTAATAACTAAATGAGTCAGAAAAAATACGTTAAATGGCAATTTTAAATTTTATTGAAACTTCAATGGCTAGTAGCGAAATTAACTCAAAAGAAATATACAAGG
This sequence comes from Fraxinus excelsior, assembly GCA_019097785.1. Taxonomy (NCBI): domain Eukaryota; kingdom Viridiplantae; phylum Streptophyta; class Magnoliopsida; order Lamiales; family Oleaceae; genus Fraxinus; species Fraxinus excelsior. The sequence continues at coordinate 13,950,140 of CM032640.1, forward strand.
GTCCGTTTGATAGAAAGATGAAAAATGGGTGGAAAGAAAATGTTTTACAGGGAAAAGATTTTCCTAAAAATTGTTTTGTTGGGAATTATAATTAATTGTGTTTGATTGGTATAATTTTTCATGGAAAATATTAAAAGTTTGGTGTCCGTTTGACTTCATTTTTTATGAAAATTGTCCATTAAAGTGATAATATTTTCTACTATTGGATCTACAATTTGTTCCAATTGCCAAAAAAATAAAAAAAAATTGAAAAAAAATAATCATACTGAATATCATTCGTTTGGTTTTGTTTTACATGAAAATTGTCAATAAAAGTGAATTTTTTTTTACCATTGTGTCTAGAATTTTTTCCAATTGCAAAAAAAAAAAAAAAAAAAATTGAAAAGTTGGAAAAGATTTTCTCACCAAAACATCAAGAATTTATTTTCCTCAAAAAGGTGGAAAATTTAGAAAGTTGGAAAATATTTTCCCGGGAAAATTTCGTCAATCAAACACTACAAAAGTTGGAAAAGGGAAAAGATTTTCCTACTTCCCTAAAAAACTTTGTCAATCAAACGGGGCCTAAGAGAAAATTGCGGTGGGAATTATATTTACTAGCTTGAGTTGAAAAAGTCTACTATTCACAAAATTTAAGAAAATTTCCAATATTTTTTGAAAATTCCCAAAATACCCTTGACTAGACTAATTTGAACTTAGTGACATTACTTGCTGCACAACTCCCGCTAAAAATATATTTATACACTTGTCTAAGCATTTAAATATTGACATTTAGGAGCACTTTTGATGAATTACGCATCCATTGATTTCAGACCACCCGAGAGAAAAATACTTGAATTACTATTGGAACCAACTTTGGATGCATTTTTTTAACTAAATTTAACCTCTATAAGTACAAAACGGGCCAAAACTTTCAATAGGGTCTTTCTCTCACCTCTCATACCACTTAATATCATAAAATCTTTCAAGAACAAGGGACCAGTTCATCATAAGTTGGAGAGTAGAACGAATCTAGCAAGAAATTGAAGGCAAATAATATCAAGAACTTGAATAATCGATGTTCGGGGTTGAAGAACAAGAACAAGAAATAGGTTTCACATCTAGCTTATGTAGTTGTAGATATTGGGTGATGTGTTTCCCTTCTTCATGTTGTTTATTCATTACATTCATGCAAGGCTAGATTTCTTTTGTGTTGAATGAAGATGAATCTTATTATTTTATTATAATTTTATTTATCTAAAGAACACGTAGTTCAGTTAATTTGTGTTCTTGATTGATTTTGTATGATTTGTTCTATTATTTAATTTTTTTGATCACCAATTTGGTAATTAGTTGTTTGTTATAGTCTTGAAAGGTTCACGATAGTCTTAGAACTTTGCAATTTCAACACACGGGTAATAGATGTTATGAATAACACGTATGGCATGTGTCACTGAATGCATTGCTTAGCATATGAATTTGGAATAGGAATATGACCAAGTCGCGCTTAGAATAAGTTTAACTTATCTCGGGAGATATAGTTAATTTTTTTTGGATAAAACAGATTGTGCTTAATACACAAATCACACTAAATTACATAAGTTGAGAATTGGAAATAGGACACACACACACACACACACACACACACACACACACATATATATATATATATATATATATATATATATATATAATATTTTAGTTCAAAATCATCTTTGTTATTTAGTAGATTAATTTTAATATAATACATTAAATCTATTTTCTCACTTTTATATTCGAGTTTGATAACGAACTAATAGAATTCAATTTAAAGTTTGTTCCTCATGGGACGATACTCCTCTCATCACATTATTACTTCTCAATAATCCCGTACACTTTTCGAGTGTGCATGAAAAAGTTTAAAATTTGTTTTTTTTTTGTTACCCACCATAATCGTGATCTCGCTTGTGTTTGGTGTTCTTTTCAGGTACTATTCAGTAGTGTATAAATGATTCTAGCGATAGTAAAGTAGCAAAACTTTTGCAATGATTAATTCCAACATGGACGATAAAGATATTCTTGTAAGAGATCTATATTGTAAACTTTCTTACTGAATGCATTATACTGGGTACTACTTGTGTACATGCACTGATTTCCTCATGTCAAAACTTTTGCGGTTTAGAGAATATTTGAGATTTCGAAAATAAGTACTTGACGAATCTGATAAGGGTTACATGCTTGTGGGATATTATGTACTTGCCGATGGGATGATGACATCATGCTTATATGAGATGGTTCTTCCCTCTTGAACGAGAATGTACTTGCAAACTATTATAATGAACTCATCAAGTTGGATGATGGCAAAATGTTTGTAGGAGATGTTATATACTGGGACAATTTAAAAGGTGGGATGTAATTTCCTTGAAAAAGCTAATAAAAAGGAATTGACATTGCGCGTGGATTTAGATTGTGAATCGACCATTCAATTATAGGGATATCAACTATTGAAGAAGAGTATAAAAAGGATAACAAATTAATAAAAAAGAAAACAAACAATGAAGTAGCAAATAATGCAGATGGAATTAACATACATTATTGCGACTTCATTGATTTTTCAACAATTGTTTTTGTGATTAAGTCCGGTAAGACGGTGGAAGTCTTTGTAGTTGAGTTTGAATCGGATGGAATAAAAAGTTTTATGACATTGAAAGGGACAAGAGGGACAAGGTAGAGGTTTGGAGAATAAATGAAAAGTGAAGCAAAGTAAAAAAGATGCAAACTAGGTAAGGCATCAAAAGTTTTCTTCAGAATTTCATGATGCAGATTGTCAAAGTCAAGCAAATGACTATAAACAAGCACTTATGAGGAGGCCAGTTTTCTTTCCTTTCATTTATTTGGCTTTATAGATAATAGAGTAGGTAATGTTTACTGCTTTTGTGTGCTAGGTGATAGTTTAAGTATCTTCATCCCCATTTTGCCTTATAGGTTGTCATGTGTTCGAACTTAATATGAAGTGTTCCATATTATTGATGATTGATTTCTCTTCATTTTGTAGGAACATGACAATTGAAAACACAGAAATCAACTTTGGACAAGAGAAATGACACAATCAAGCGGACTATCAAGCTATGATATTTTTGTTCCAAATCACCCTCGTACTTTATTCCTTTTTCCCTTTTTATTTATTGCTTAATTGATAATATTTTAAGACATTGAAGGGAATGTTAGACTTAAGTTTGGGGGTGGAAAAAATATTGAGTTTTTATTGCATTTGTGTGATTGTGTGAAATCTTATTGCTTTATTATATATGAAAAAAGTAGAAAAAAATCGAAAATTTCTAAATTTTAAAAATATTTTATTTTTACTCTACTTGCTTGTAGGTTTGGTAGCCTTGTCGGCTATTATGTATATATTTAGAGTTATGTGTTGATTTATGAATTATGAATAGGTTACATTCTTAGATTAATAGATACTTGTCCGTACAGAACTCGATACTATTTGTGCAAGTGAATTAAGTTAGCATAGTGAAATAATGAGTTGATTCATATTGTGATAGGTTGAAATAGTGAAACTTAGATGCTAAACCCAAACAACCATTATATTGTACATCCTTACACCATTCTTATATAGTTTGGAAGTGATTGAACTATTGTAGAAAGATATTGAGGTGAATGAAAGATTTGTATTTGTAAATTGTTGTGTGGATTGTTTTAGGTGAATAAGATGAAGATTAGATGAAACTCTTTCAAGTTGGAGGCTATTTCTTGAGAATGGGATGTTTAATTAGGGGTAGCATTAATCATTGCATAAAAAATGGAAAAAAAAGCTACCATGATTTATGAGTGAAACCTACCCTATAAAAGATCCCAATGACAAGACTTAATGAGATTTCCAAAAGGAGAACTCAAAAAGGGATCAAGCTGGTGATAGAAATAGAATAAGCACAACCAATATGAAAAAAATGAGTGCATAAAATAGAAGACGCATGCATTGATTAAACTCCAAACACGTGTTTAAGAGAACTAGACTTTTAACAAGGGCCTAGTCTAGTTGAATCTTAGACATTAAAGCAATCAAAATACACAGGAGAATTCCTATTTATTGAGATTTTGACCTATAATTAGTGATAACAATTTAAACTACAGAGGGTGACGATTAGTATAAAAATTCAACCTAAGATTACTCATTGTAAATGAGAGTTAAAAGAATAAGTTTAAGAATGCATATCACACGAGTGAAGAAATAATATTTTTGACCATTGAAGGTCGAGAATTGAAATAACTTGTGAATTTATGATGTTTTACTTGATTCCTCACACACCTACATCAATTTTACATTGAATAAATAGAAATTGATTTTTGTATTGTGATTTTGAAATTGCTCAAATATTTAATATAATGATTCCAATCCTGAGACAAATGCTTGTTTCTTGAGATATATTAGGATTTTGTTTGAGGACAAACAAATTTTCAAGTTTGTGGTTATTTTATAAATGTATTATAAGTGTATAAAATACACTTATCTAGATCCCTACATATAGACATTTAGGAGTATTTGTTTTATAAATTATGGCTTAATCTCCAGTATATTTTGTTTGTTAAATAAAACTCAATGATTGGAAGTTAAATTGAAATAAATAAATGAAAAATGAAGGATTTCCAAAGTTTAAGGACTAAATAGAAAATATCCAAAAGTTGATCCAGACCAAGAAATGATGAATCAAGAATGCATAGAATCAATTGGATGAATTTGAAAGCGAAGAAAGGACTCAGGCTGAACATCTAAGAAAACTTGGGGACCTAATCATAGTTTTCCATAAATTAATAAGTTGAGATCACACCATAGTATGGGATGCGATCTCTTCCCTTGATTTTAGACCACCCGAAAGCAAAGGACTTGAACCATGTGACTCCAAGGAGATATTACCATGCAAGCGCATAGTGATTTTTCAACCAGATGAGATTTGATTTCTTTTTGCGATACAAAAACCTATGGGAACTAGATTTGGATGCTTCTTGTTCGCTAAAATTATAAATCGCAAGTGCACAAGTCACGTTTAAGTAATAAAGTGGACTATGAGTCTAAGTTGATCCCCCAAGAAGCATTTACTTAATTACATAGTAGTTAATTTAATTCGAACATCGAAAACACACAATAAAATTTGATTTTAAAATAATAAGAATAACTTAAAATCTAGCAAAAGTAACAAAAACAACAAATCTAAAATTAGGAAAAAAAATGGGCGGATAATGAGGTGATTGGGATTTATGATTTCACTTAACCGTCGCCTAATTAATTTCTCCACACATAAATTAACAAATTACTCATTTAGTATGTTAAATCCGATTTTCTTATTTTAACCAATAATTTCTCTCAAACGAAATTAGCCATAATTAATTAGTTTAACATACTATATCTCTATGTCGATTGAAAACCAATCAATTCCATTAAATCTTTGTTAAAATAGCTCAATGGGTCATCTAGGGTTAGAAATACATCTCTATCTCCTACAAAAACTTAGGATATTTACAACTTAATCTGAAATGGACAACATTCTCTCAAGCATTATAGGAATCACTAAATATAATCAGTGGTCAAAGAAATGAATTGCATTCAATATAATAATAAATACACATGAAAATAAGCATTTAATTATTAAAACGCAAGTATTAAAATTAATCAAGCTAGGTTAAGTTTCCTGGATCATCTGAATATCAAAGAACTTAGCACATATTATATAAATGATAAAAAGAAGAAGAATTATAGCAATACATTACAAAATGAAGAAAATAATGGATGAAATTAAAAGACTAAAAATAAAACCAATCTTTTGGTTGGATTCTTGAATGTTGTAATGACTTGGTTTTGATTTTCCCCAAAAATATTTCACATTTTCTTGATTTTTTCTCTTTCTTATGCCTAGTTCTTGTCCCCCTTTTTTCTTCAAAAATGAAAATAAAATGAAGTGAATGAAAATGGATTCAAAAGTCCATTTTTTTCTTTTAAAATCCTAAAAACGGATCCAGAAAATTGCCAGAGGACCTCTAGATTTTTCGAAAATATAAAAAGGTCCCAACATCAAAATAACGACACGTGTGCGCTGACATTTTAGGCACAAACGTGCCGAAGCCATTTTGGCTTCTACTCACTATTAGGATAAGCTCACGCACGCGCGGGCTTAGCCGCGCACAAGCTGCTCTCTTTGTCTTTTCTTTTTTTGCAATTAGTCCTCCCGATAATTACGCATCGACCCCTCAAATTTGATCTTGTACTTGTCCCTCAGATTTTGACTTTATTTTAATTTTGCCTTTGATACATTGCATCCGAGGTGCTTCAACTTTCAATACTTGTGCACTTTGGTCCCCAAATCCACATTTTTGTATGATTTTGGTCCTTATCTTTTTTTTTCTTTTGGTTGTTTTCTTTCAATTGTGATTTCTTGCCTGCAAAGCAAAAAACTACATAATTGTGATTCGAAATCCACTCCTTTCATCAATAATAAACTTGTTTAGGTCTCCAATAAGTATGTAAAGAACACTTAACAAACATCGCCAAACTTAAGTTATTGCTTGTCTTGAGCAAGATTATCAACTAGCACAATCACACACAATGGGACAAAGATCAAGATTGTTAGATAGCTTGTTAAAATATCCATGAGTGTAAAATTGTATAATCAATTCATATATATACTTCCAAATAATCCTATCAAAAACAAATTGAGCTTATCCAATGTTTGATTGGTGCGTGTGCGCATAATCACTTTTAATCATCACCTAGACTCGGAAAAAGTTACAATGGTGCCAACGTGACCCTTAGTGGTCATCTTTTTCCTTTCCCGCTTGTGAGATACATCCCCTCAACTAGATACTTCTTTTCTTTCCCAAGATGTTAATCTATAGGTTGCTCGTAAATCACTTATTTCTTTTACTACTCTAATTTGATTGGATCTAACCGGCAATGTCAACATCTAGTCATGTTAGGATTCCCCCCAAATATGAGTGATTTAATATTTAAGTTTATTAAGTAATTCAAACCACTATTTATCTAAGCCTTTACATGAACTACAAGTGCATAATTTCCATAAAAAAATTCAATTTGAAGCTCATGATTGACCTCACTCCCTTACACTTTCTTCTTGACTCTTGTAGCAAGCTTCAAGTCAATAACTTCCCCATTTTTGAAAATTAAAGGGTATTGGGTTTCGAAATACCCATACGGACTTAATAATTTGAGTCAGCCTATGAAGCAAGGCAAGATTAAAGATTTGATTCAATCTTCAATGTGAGTAAATAGAGTTAATACATGTAATGTAAGCACAAATGATTATGCTCAAATATTTCTCTATTTAATACACTTAAAGACTCGTGCAATGAATGCAAAAGTGAATCTTTTTATAGAGTTTAAAGAGCAAAACTCTTGAAAAAATGGACGATGATCCGGACGTCCTTCTCATGTTCGGATACACAAAGGTAGCAATTTAGATGTCAAAAATCAGAATGGTAAAAAATTCTACTGTTGCGATTGGTGAATGTCCACCCACTCTAGTCTGACGTTCACCTTTCACCTATTTTCTTCATTTCAGAGACATTTGTTCAAACTTTAATGTTATGACAAACTTAGACTTTTGAAAGGCATTTTTAACTTATTTTTGTAAGTGATATTTTAAAAATATGATTTAAGTTCAAATATCCATTTGATTAAAATAAATAAATCTTACCTTTATTCAAAATATTTTATGCAAGTAATTATCCAAATAACTTTTAGTGCATAAAAATATTTTTAGAGCTTTAATCATTCATTGTTGAAGATTGAAGCATTAGTACCTTTACTTTTGGACAAACAAGTTTAGTCAATGATCTTCCTTTAAATCTTGACTTTAGAGCTCTTGCCTTGAGGGATTTGACTTAAATGCTTAAATTCGATCTCGACTTTCATTGTGAATCCAATTTGCAATGTGATAGTCTTGATTATGATCTTTTGGAAATTGATCGATTTATCATAGGATGTTTTGAATAATATAGTTACTTCAAATTTAACTGTAAGAAAATAAGATTAACGTGTTCGTTATGATCAAATTATAAGGTTAAAGTCAACCATAAGTCAACAGAGTGTGGACCTATGGTAAGTATTTATGTCTTTTTACACTACAATATGATGTTGTGTTAAACGATAAGTTCATTGATAATGAACGTAAATCATGAGATAAGAGCTATCCCTATAAGGGAACCCTACCTTCTCTGATCCATTCGACACGTGCAATTTCTTTTTCATCCACACATCTTGTAGTGAAAGCCAATTCCATTAATTATAAAGACTTTGGTTTTAAAGAAAAATGAAAAGAGTCAACACATGAACATTCAAAAGAAATCTAAAAAAAATTATATACGTGCTCAAGCCTTGCCCACACTTATTTTTATATTTAAAGAGAAAATCTCAGATGATGGCTAGTTTGAAATATAATTCCATATTAAGTCATTGTGAATACAACCTTAGACATGATTTATGATTGAAGATTCTAGATGGTCGTGTCACTCACATCCTAACCTGCTAAATTAATTGTGAGCAAACACTTAGGGCCTGTTTGATGGCTTTGATGTTCTATGGAAAATCCCACTTTTTTGTTGTTTGATGTCAAAAATTTTCCATTGCTGAGCCTCATGCTCCCTTTTTCCTTGGAATTGTGAAACTGATTTTCTTGCCTTTTTTGTGGTAAAAGATTTTCCATTTTTGTTTTTTGCAATTGGAAAAAAGTCTAAACACAATGGTAAAAAAAATTCACTTTTATTGACAATTTCCATAGAAAACAACGTCAAACAAATGGTATTTGGTATGTTAATTTTATTTTTTTTCAATTTTTTTTTGTTTTTTTTTTTTGGTAATTGGAACAAATTTTAGACCCAATAGTAGAAAAAAATTATCACTTTAATAGACAATTTCCATAAAAAATAAAGTCAAACGGATACCAAACTTTCAACATTTTTTAGGTGGAAAATAATATCAATCAAACACAATTAATTACAATTCTTAGTAAAACAGTTTTTAGGCAATTCAATTTCCTGTAAAATATTTTCTTTCCACCAATTTTTCATATTTGCAATCAAACGGACCCTTAAATGAAAATTTCATGATTATACTGATAATCTTAAGCTAATTATGAAATTGATTTGATTGAGAAATGTGCCTAAAAATATTTTGACTGATTCAATTTTGGTAAATTTCTATAGTCTTGTGTGATTGACACCTGTGCTCTTTCCCAAAATTTCAATCAACGATCTAAACTGGACAATTTAATCTTACCTACATGAAATAGAGGGAAATTGAATGTCACATTTTGGAAATTAAATTTGGATGGTATGTGAAAAGATCAAATTGCCTCAACTTGAATTATAAATTTATAATAGTGAAAAATTGATCTTAAATTTAGAGAGGCAAAAGATAAAAATAATGGACGTAGGGTAGTTATGCAGTAACCACATAAAATCAGTTTTCATATTTAACTCCATCTTGCATGTCCTTATTTGCAGTTGCCAAATGCAATTTCTAAAAATTCGATAAGTTTTTCTCTTTGATTCACATACCTAGGGCTAAATTGACACGACTCGTGCGTTAATGGTAGATACCAGCTAAATGTCGGACCCACCACCAAAGCGACTATGACCTATTCTAACTGTGACACACCTTTATAAAAATTTTAACAGAGTTTCCCCTATAATATGGATTAAAACCACCTGAAACAACAATCCATATTCTCAAACCAGTACATATAATTCAAAACAGGGTACACCAGCCCCTCACAACTCCAACTATTTACAATACAATACTTGAAAGTCGACTTTTACAAATACTTAATAGACAAAAGTCTCAAATGTACTCAAAATGCAATGAGCCCATGATATGTATTTACAACTTTAACTTTCTGACGATCAATGCACGTATCCCAACAGAAATATGTACTATGTAAATTGACAAAAGGAGTCATATAAATACAAACAAATTGTGGCTCTACTCGATGGATCAATAGGCTCTAATGCTGCTCAACTCAGCTACTATCTGATAAGAAAATACTCATATACTGTGGAAACACATTCACACCAGTGCAGACTGGGGTAAAACACATGGGTACTTTCTGGTGGTTCTTAAAATAATTTAAAATATACTGAATATGTAATATGAATATAACATGCTGGAGAAATGATTTTAATGAACTGAATTTAACTTTAGTAGAAGAACTGACTAAAAAATCTGTTTGATTCTATAAATCATGCTGTCAAATCAAGTATATGAAATAATTAACTTTCTGATATGATATAAATTCAATAAATATCTATTTCTGAAAAATAAACTTTTCACTCACTCAAAACAAGCTACAATCTAAGAAGGTCGGTAAGCTTTTCCAATCTCAGCTTCACCACCTGAAATGCCATACAAGATAATTGATTCAACTATTATCATGTCAAGAAACCTCTAATATGAAATGCTATAATGCTTCAACTAAATTTCTCGATACTTGAATAAATGTCTCAAATTATTCCTTTAATCAAGTGAGACCAATTACACTTTCTACTCCATTTAATAATAACTATTTCATCAACGTAATCTGCATTCTAAACATAAAGGCAAATATCCACTTCAATCTAGTGGCAACTAATAACTACCATTCAACCAATTAAATTTTCATCTCGTTCCATAATAATTCCAAGTAAATATTTCAACATCACCGTGTTCACCCATATCCTTCATTCAAGAATCCAACTAAAATTCCTAGGGTTTGCTCAAGAAATAAAATTCATTACCTTGATACAAATTTCGTTTTCACGAAACCAGAAGATCAACTTGAAATCATACTCTTTCCTAAAATCTGAAAATTAATTCAACCAATTAGAACCCTAGAACTCAACTAAATAATTCATTTATCTCTTAAAGAAATAGATAATTGAACCCAAGAATGAGAAATTCAACACTTACCCTGTTTCTTGTTTTTTTTTCCTTTTTCTCCCCTCTTTTCGACTTCTCTTCCTTGGTTTCTTTCTTCTCCACCCGGTTTCGATTTCTTCTCTACGTGTGGGTGTAATGTTAATTGAGAAAATGGGGGTAGAATTGCCTAGATATTGGAGTTTTTGCATATAAAGTCCTTCAACTTCCAATGTTAATTAAGTAAGTCTTCAACTTTAAATTTAATCCATTTAAAACCTTCCATTATTGCAATTATAAATTAAACCCCAAGAAAGTACTTTATTCCAATTAACTCCTTATTTGACCTTGACTTCGACAATTTAACCATTGACTTTGACTAAGAAAACATTGGTTGTCACATAAATCACATAGTCACTCTACAAACACTCTTTGTACTTGAATTTGTTTGTATGCACCTCACATTGTAGACCACAATGGTGAAGACGACAAGAAACCAGGGCAAGACGGGCAAGGACGAAGCTTCCATTACCATAAGAAAACATGTTCGTCGCAGTTCTAGACAAAGCTTCCACTCCAGTCCAGGTGCTGCCAGAGCCCATTCAATTGAATTTTGATGAGGAAAGTAACAAAATCTTGATCAATCATCATCCAGCTGGAGCTTAGCTGTCAAGTTCACGTGAGATGCATCAGTTGAAGACTTGATAGTTTAGCTTGTTAACTAATTTTCCTGCCTTGTACATTTCTTGCCTTTTTCATATTTTTAGCTTGTATTTATATGTTGGAACTTTTCATTCTTCAATCGAGTTCAATAAGATTTTATCTCAATACATTTCTTCTTGTAATATGGTATCAGAGACATTTGCTTCTTCATTTCCATAACTCTGTTCTTTTTTCAGTTCATATATCTTCTGCATTTCCATGGCAGAATCTAAATTTCATAATCAGACATCTCAACCATCATCAATAAACCATTCTGGTATTGATGATAATCAATAAACCATTCCGGTATTGATGATAGATCAAGCATTTATTTCTTGTACCACTCAGATAGCCCAGGATTAGTCATAGTATCGCAGCCATTGGTGGGAGACAATTATACTTCATGGAATCGAGCTATGATAATAGTTCTGTCTGTGCAAAATAAACTAGGATTCGTAGATGGATCCATAGCCAAACCTAAAGATAATCTAGATCTACTGAAAGCTGGGATCAGAAACAACAACATGGTAATTTTATGGATTCTCAATTCTGCCTCCAAGGATATATCAAAAAGTATCATATATTCTGATTCTACACAAGAGATTTGGGAGGATCTCAAGGCGATATACCAGTAGAAAAATGGCCATCATATATTCCAATTGAAAAGAGAGCTAATGAACCACAATCAAGGACAATCATCCGTGAGTGTTTATTTCACAAAATCAAAAACTATTTGGGAGGAATTGAGCAAATATAGATCGGTTTGCTCATGTGGAAAATGTGAATGTGGAGGTGTGAAGAAAATGGCTAATTACTACCATATGGAATATGTAATGCCCTTTTTAATTGGACTGAATGATTCCTATGCTCAAATCAGAGGTCAAATATTGATGATGGATCATGTTCCATTGATAAGCAAGGTGTTTACCTTTATTTCTTAAGAGGAACACCAAAGATCCGTCAATGTCAACACATATGGTAATGCTGGTAATACTGATAATATGGCCTTTTATGTTAGAAATGAAGGAAAGAAACATACTACAGGCCAATCACTAAATAAATCCCAGAAAAAGGAGAAACATATATGTCCTTACTGTAGCTATATTGGACATGGAGTTGATAAGTGTTACAAACTACATGGGTATCCACCAGGATACAAGCCTAAGCAGAAACCTGGTTCTAATCTGCAAGCAAATGATGGCGCAGTTAATCAGATTTCAAGCTCTTTATCAGATCATCGTAGTCAGGCAGGAAGAAATGTTGATGAGTTTATGCGAACTTTGAATCATTCTCAATACCAGCAACTGATGAATATGCTGAGCAATCATCTCATCAGTGCAAAGACCAATGCTGAAATAGGTAACAGTGAATCTAGCCACATCTTAGGTACTTTTTTCTCTATACATTTCAATCGAATGTTGAACTCTCACACATATTAGGTATTGGATTCTGGAGCCACAAGTCATATATGCTCCAATTGAACAACCTTTTATATATTGAAACCAATCAAGAATTCCTACATTACACTGCCAAACAATGAAAGAATTTCTGTAAATTACAATGGAACTGCGAAGATCACTCCTGAACTGGTGCTTGAGAATGTATTATATGTTCCTTAGTTTAAATTCAACCTACTATCTATTAGTTCACTGACTAAAAATTTACCTATCAGTGTCAACTTTCTCACTGATTACTGTAATATTCAGGATTAGGGCAATGAAAAGATGATTGGCAAGGGTAGTAAGATGGATGGCCTATACATATTGGATGCCGCATCTTCAAAATCTGTTCTAAATGGTTGTAATAGTATTAATTCTACATATTCTTTTGTAAATAATGTGACCACTCAGACTTGGCATCATAAGCTTGGTCACATTTCATCTCAGAAGTTAGACTTTATGAAGGAACAACTTAATATTGCATGTAATAGTCACAAGAATTCCATTACAGATCCATGTAGTATCTGCCCTTTAGCGAAACAGAGAAGACTATCTTTTATATCTAACAATCATTTGTCCAAGAATACTTTTGACTTAATACACTGTGACACCTGGGGTCATTACTCACAACACATGCTGGCCATAGATTTTTTGTAACACTGGTTGATGATTGTACCCATTTTACATGGTTTATCTCATGAAGCAAAAATTAGATGTAAAGTTCATCATACTAAAGTTCTTTACTTTGATTGAAACTCAGTTCCATACAGCTATTAAGAAGTTTAGATCAGATCATGCTCCAAAACTTTAGTTTGCTAAGTTTTTTGCCTCAAAAGGAGTTATTCATCAATATTCATGAGTTGAAAGGCCTAAGCAAAATTCTGTTGTAGAAAGAAAACACCAACATTTACTCAATGTAGCAAGGGCATTGTTCTTCCAATCATGTGTTCCTATCCAATTCTGGGATGAGTGCATACTCACGCGACCTATCTGATCAACAGGACAACTTCTTCGATTCTGAAAAACAAAGTCCATTTCTGTCTTCTATATAAATCGCATGTCCAATATTAGTCCCTTAGAGTCTTTAGAAGCTTGTGCTTTGCCTCTACTTTATCATCAAATTGAACAAAGTTCCATCCAAGAGCCAATATATGTGTCTTTATTAGATATCCTCTTGGTGTCAAAAGGTATAAGCTCTATGACATCACGTCAAGATCCTTCTTTGTTTCAAGGGATGTGAAATTCTATGAACACCTTTTTCCATTCCACACTATATCTTATGAAAATGAACCTGTTGATCCCTTTCCTAATTTTGTTCTTCCTAAATCAGCCACTGATATTCCCCAACCCTGAAAATAATTCACCACATAACAATGATCCTATGTCTCCTAACATCAACCTAGGTACTAACCATGATGATGATGTTCATGTACCTCATCTTCCAAGCTTAGATCAAGATCCAAACTCCTCCATAATACCAATTCCTAGAAGATCACATAAAATACACAAAATACCATCATATCTCCAGGAATATCAGTGCAATCTATTGACAACACTTTTACCTCTTTTGATCATCATACTCAGTACCCCAAAGCAAATACCTATCTTACCAAAAAACTTTACCTTCTCATCATACCTATCTTTGCAACATTTCTTCTAGCTATGAGCCATAATTTTATCACCAGGTAGTTAAATTTGATCATTGGAGAAAGGCCATGGAAGCTGAGTTAGAAGCAATGGAACAGAACCACACTTAGTCTGTGATTCATTTGCCTATAGGATGCAAATGGGTGTTTAAAATTAAGCATAATTCAGATGGCAGTGTTAAAAGATACAAGGCACGTTTAGTGGCAAAAGGTTATGCTCAACAAGAAGGCCTAGACTTTATCGAAACATTTTTCCCCTAGGAAAATTGGTAACAGTTAAAATGTTTCTTGCTATGGCTGCAATAAATAAATGGCAAATCATTCAACTGGATATAAACTATATGTTTTTGAACGGTGATCTTTTTAAGGAAATATACACGGACCTACCTTCAGGGTATGCCAAACATGTAAATACAGATTCAAAAGGAGAAAGGATAGTATGCAAACTACCTATATCAATATATGGCTTAAAACAAGCCTTAAGATAATGGTTTGCGAAATTTTATACTTCTCTAATTGCACATGGCTACAATCAATCAAAGGCTAACTATTCTCTATTTACAAAAGGTTCTAATGATACATTTGTGGCTTTACTAGTCTATGTGGATGATATTATCATCACGGTCAGATGTAAAGGCCATCAACTCTCTGAAAAATTTGTTGCACAACATGTTCAAGTTAAAGGACCTTAGCTGCTTGAAGTATTTTCTTGGTTTGGAGATTGCATCCTTACAAAAGGGTATTTTTCTATCCCAGTGACAATACACACTCCAATTGCTGAAAGATACTGGTTTTCTTGGTAGTAAACAGCTCTAATACCCATGGATCCCAAGTCAAAACTTTCAGTAATTGAGGGAGAGCTTGTTACAGATGCTTCAATGTATAGAAGGCTCATTGGTCGTCTCCTATATTTAACCATTTCAAGGCCAGATATCACTTTTGCAGCTTATAAGTTGAATCAATTTGTTGCTCAGCCAAGACAGCCGCATTTGAATGCCATTCACCAACTTTTACAATATCTAAAGGCAGCTCCATGGCAGGGAATTATGTTCTCAGCATATTCTTCATTTCAGCTTCGTGCCTTTACGGATGCTGATTGGGGTGCTTGTTTGGATACAAAAAAATCTGTGACGGGTTTCTGTGTTTTCCTTGGTGAGTCTATGGTCTCTTGGAAAGCAAAGAAGCAAAACACCATTTCAAGATCGTCAGCAGAGGCTAAATATCGTGCTCTAGCAACTACAACAAGTAAGCTCGTTTAGATCTACCAGCTGCTACAAGATTTTCAAGTGGCAGTTAACTCTCATGCACTTATCTTTTGTGACAACCAAGCTAATATACATATGGCTGACAACCCAATTTTCCACGAATGAATGAAGCATATTGAGATAGATTACCACTTCGTTCGTGACAAGATCAATGATGGCTTTATCAAACTCCTTCCGGTTAGATCACAACACCAGTTGGCTGACATGTTTACCAAGCTCATTCCTGCAACTTCATTATTTCCTCTTCTATCCAAGATGGCCATAGTTAATCCCCATTGCCCATCTTAAGGGGGAGTAATAGAATCTAGATCAATCATCATCCAGTTGGAGCTTAGCTGTCAAGTTCACGTGAGATGCATCAGTTGAAGACTTGATAGTTTATCTTGTTAACTAATTTTCCCACCTTGTACATTTCCCACCCTTTTCATATTTTCATCTTGTATTTATATGTTGGAACATTTTATTCTTCAATTGAGTTGAATAAGATTTTCTCTCAATACATTTCTTCTTGTAATAGAAAGGCTATGTACCCTATATACCACCTCTATAAATTCTTGTGGTTGAATCCTCTAAGGAGGACATTCTGACATATTTACCAAGCCCCTTCCTGCAACTTCATTATTTCCTCTTCTATCCAAGATGGCCAAAGTTAATCCCCATTGCCCATCTTGAGGGGGAGTAACATAATCTAGATCAATCATCATCCAGCTGGAGCTTAGCTGTCAAGTTCACGTGTAGCGCCCCGAGTTCCGTTCACCCGAATTGCCACGTCATCGTCTTTTGCCCTAATTTTTATAATCAAAATTTGCGAAAATAACCTAATTTTAAAATCACATCACATTCATAACGGTAATAATCATCGGCAACAAACTCATTTAAATAACTTGGAATAATTGTTTTAAAATCTAAATCTCAAGTTTTTTTTGAATAAACGAAATTACAAAGTGCGTTAATAGTTTTCAAAATGTGAAAATTTCGAAAGTAAATAACTATGACTTTCAATTTATGCCACCACTGCCCATCACATCCGACCATCTCTGAAATCTGCAAATATTGTTAAAATAACGGAATGAGTATTTCGAAGAAATACTCAATAGACTCATCGCCGATAATTAATTTACAGAATAATTGAACACATACTCATGCAATATATAACGTGACATCATCATCATCATATGCTCATTTTCTTGAAAATCATAAGCTCTTTAAAATCATAGGGTGTGGGTAGTTTCGTCTCGTGCATTTAAGCACATAAGTTATGCATAACATTCTCATCTTATCTCATAAGAGATTCTCGTCTTTCTCATGCATTAAAGCATATAAGTTATGGCAAGCATAACAATATTGATAAGTGTAGTTTCTATACTTATTCGAGGTCCTAAATGATGATATTTTACTGTTCTTTGGATAAAATACTGTTTAATTTGTGTTATATTTTATTGCATAGGTAAAACTTAATGTTTGATGAAGAATTGAAGAAAAGAATGCAAAGATAGCAGAAAAATGGTCCATTGTATCAAATACAAAGTTCGGGGGCTGAAATGAAAATATTCAAAAGTTATGTCGAACCTCGCGATGATTATTTGAGAGTATTAGACATCAATTGGATGAGGAAAGAAGCCAAATGAATGAAATATGGTCCAAGTATTATCACATATCAACTTCCCGCATAAAAAGTTATGCTTCGGATTTTCAGGCTCACATTGAGACGCAATTTTGGCATACAAATATTTCGAATTGGAAAATTGATATTTCTATAAGAATTGTAGATATTTGAGTTATCTTTCTAACATAACTTGAATCAGCTGAATCGGATATGTGTAGAGAAAGTTATGATCAAAATACTAGAAGCTATTCAGAGACAAACCTGCGCGCGCGCGCAAGCAATTCATGGCGCGCGCGCACGGCCTTATTTTCCCTAACCCGAGAGTCAATTGGTTCTACGGTGCGCGGGCAACACTTATAACGGTGTGCGCGCACAGGTCTTTTCTGCAGAAGAATCTTTAGTTTCCTTTCGCGATTTAAACTCTTTTGGAAACCAAATTGAACGAGATTTTGACCTATTTTCTGGCTCTTATAAATAGAAAACGTGGGATGCACATAAAAAACCTCTCTAGACCTAAAAATCTCTATATTATACATATTTTGGAGGCGAAGAACATGGCCAACAACGTGGAATCAAGGTGAATTGCATAGAATATTGAAGATTTTTCATCCGGATTCAAGATTCACATCAAGAACGTGGAAACTTTCCAATTCTTCATTATTTCTTCTTTCCGGGTGATGATTTTCCAATTGTTCCTTTGTAATTTAATTTCAAATATGTTAGGCTAGTTTTTTATTGTATTGGATGAATGTTTGAACCCTATTTTCATTTATTTTAATTCAAGATATCAATTTATGATTTTTGTGTTATTAGTTGATTGATTTTACATACCCATTGCACTACGTATTGCTTGATCACCAATTAAGTAGTTAGTTGCTTGTTGTAGTGTAGGAATACTCACAATAAGTCTAGAACGCGGTAAAATCAACATGTGTAGTTAGAATTAGGAATAATCTCTTTCACGCATGCAATCTTATTGATAATCTAAACCAAATGCATGACTTTCATATGAATTCGGACTAGGAATAGGATCGTCTCGTGTTGGTCATAGGTTGGTGTATCTTGGGAAAGAACATTTAACATATTAGCTTTATCGATTGTCAAAAATGCATGAATGTACTAGATTAATTATTGAGATTTGAAATAGATAAAAATAGGGGGATTCATGATTCCAATACAAACATTCACGTATTATATAAATACTTTATTTGTTTTGTTAGTTTAGGATTAGTATAGAAATCATACAAACCATCTATTTTGATATGACCACAATTCGAATTTAATAGTAGCTATTAAACTACATATTAGACCTTATTCCTCGTGGGAACGATACTCTTAACTCACAAATCTTATTACTTGTACAACGATCCGTACGCTTGCGGGTTTCACGCGAACAAATATCATATATATCATATGATATATTCTCATCTCATGCATTAAAGCATATAAATCACGTAAATTCACATAAGACATGCAATTATAATTTAAACTAATTAATGGAGGCGAGTCTACCTCAATAATTTCGAGTTACGTGCAAAAATGAAGCGAAAAGTGATCTCAAGCTCTTAATCGTCCGTATGTTTCGTCTACCCAAAATAGAAAATAAGTTTTGAATTAGTATTTCGAAACTTTAAAGTTTTAACATGATAAAATAAAGTTTAACGGCTTAATTGAAAATTATTGAAACTGAAATAAATAGCTTAAAATGATAAAATAAAGTTTAGGGGCTAAATTGGAAATTTATTAAAGTTGAAAATAAAAGTTTAAGGGCTGAAATAGTAAATTTTGAAAGTTAGGGACTAAACTGTAAATATAATAAAGCTGAAAATGGAACTAAATGGTTGAAATTGCACCTTTTATAAATTAGGGGTTTAATTGGAAATCTGCTAAAATTGAAAATAAAATATTAAGGGCTGAAATAATAATTTCTAAACTTCGGGACTAAATTGAAATTAATCAACACTAAAAATAGGGGTTTAAGGACTGAAACAGTGACTTTTAAAGATTTTGGGACTAAATTGGAAGTTTTATGAAACTATAATTTAAATAAATAAAACTTTAAAATATAAAATGAAATTTTATAAACTACAGGGCTAACATGAATAACATTTTAAAACTAAGGACTTAAAAGTAAATTTCCTAAATAAAAATAAATAACAAAAACTAAAACAACATAAAATCAAAATTTAAAACCCACACTCTCTCTCTTCCTCTCGTTTTTCAGAGAGAAGGATAGGCGACGGGGAAGGGCCTCCTCCGTTTTCCATCGCCATCAACGGCGGCGACGGCAGATCCACCACCTACGATGGTGCCGGTGGCCAAGTAAGTGGAGAGGGGGTTGGGACTATCGATTGACTGGGATTTTTAGGAATTTGATTCGATTGAGGCTAGTTGGGTGAGTTTGGGTAGTTGGGTAAGCTGCCGGTTGTGGGCTGTAGCTCGTTGGCTTGGTGATGTTACTTGGATGAAGTAGTGAGTTGGGTGACTGCTTGCATCGATTTGGGGGTTTTCATTTCTTGTTTTTGGGTTTGAAAATGGTGGTTTGAGGTGGTGAGTTGGGTGGTCTCGTGAGTGATGTTGTTGATGAATGGTGTCGTTGGTTTGAGCAGTGGGGTGTTGTGTGACTGCCTGCATTGATTTAGCAGTTGGGATTGAGGCTGGTGATGAGCTATTTTCAGCTCGTGTGTTTGCTAGCAGTGTTGATGGTGAGTGGTGATGGAAACTAAGGCCTAAGCATCAGTGTGAGCTTTCAAATTTGAGAGAAATGTTGTTGAGCTACATTGTGCAGTGGCTGTGGTGTGTGAGTTTTCAGCTTGGGGAGCTCACTGTTGATGCTAGAAATGGTTGTTCTAGTATCAATGGTGACCCAAAGTGAAATGGAGTTGAGAGTGTGAGGGGGAGATGGTGTTGATGCTAGAAATTGATGTTCTAGCATCCACATTAATCTCCAAGAATTGAGGAAAAGGGAGAGAGCTTACCAAAAATGATTGCTAGATCGGTGAGGAGAGGAAGGAGGTACATTGTCTATGAATAGAATTTTCTAAGGCACAAATCCCTAGAAAACTAATTGGCCAGGATGTTGGGCCGAGAATTACTTTCTATTTGGACTTAAAAGTAATGGACCTCAATGGATTTGGATAAAAAGAATTAAAATTTTGATTTGGACTTAATTGCATTGGGCCAATGCAAAATGGATTTCAAATAATTGGACTTAAAATAATTATAAAACATATATTTTACTTAATTGACTAAAATTCGGATTTAAACAAAATAATAAGGAATCGATAATTTAAAATTATTCGAAAATGAATTCGATTCGAAATAGTTTAAATTCGTTTATAACGGCTAGACGAACGCGTTTTCACTTTAACGATAGGGTTTAAAATTTAGCGACACATTTTTCGAGAAAATAATTTTATTTTATTTACAAATTCTCGGTCGCTACAACTTTACCCCCTTAAAAATAATTTCATCCTCGAAATTTAAACTTAGTTGATCTAAAATATTACTTAGCCAGAATCTCTTCCCCTTTCTCCCAGGTAGCTTCATCACTATCCTGTCTACCCCATTGGACTTTGACTAAAAGAATCTTTTTGTTTCTTAAGACATGGACTTTTCTATCAATAATGCACATAGGTGTCTCCTCATAAGACAAATCCATCTGAATAGAAATAGTCTGAAAATTTACCACGTGACTTGGGTCGTGGATATATTTTCTCAATAAAGAACCGTGAAAAACGTTGTGTACGACCGATAGCTCTGATGGCAACGCCAAACGATAAGCCACGTTATCTACTTTCTCTAATATCTCGAATAGTCTGATAAAACGGGGTCTTAACTTTCCTCTCTTGCCAAAACGGATAGTTCCTTTCATATGAGCTACCTTCAAAAACACTTTCTCTCCAATCTCAAACTCCAATCTCAAACTCCAAGTCTTGTATCCGCATAGCTTTTCTGTCTGTCTTGTGCGACTTTGATCTGTAGTCTGATCTTCTCAATAGCCTCAACGGTCTTTTCAATCAATTCTAGACCCAAAATTCTTCTCTCGTCTACTTCATCCCAATAGACTGGTGATCGACATCGTCGTCCATAAAGTGCCTCATATGGTGTCATACCAATAGTAGCGTGAAAACTATTATTGTAGGCAAACTCCACTAATGGAAGATGAGTCTCTCAATTACCACTCAAGTCTAATACACAGGCTCTAAGCATATCTTCTAGTGTCTAAATAGTGCGTTCAGACTGTCCATCGGTTTGGGGATGGTAAGCAGTACTAAAATTTAATTTAGTACCCATGGCAACATGCAAACTCTTCCAAAATCTCGAAGTGAATCTCGGATCTCTATCTGAGACAATGGAAGTTGGTACTCCATGAAGTCGAACGATCTCTCAAACATACAATTGGGCTAACTGGTCCACATTGAGAGTCATTTTGATTGTTAGGAAATGAGCTGACTTCGTAAGTCGGTCTACAATAACCCAAATAGAGTCATGTCCTTTCACCGATTTCAGTAACCCTGTTATGAAATCCATGGAAATTTTCTCCCATTCCCATTCTGGTATGTCCAAAGGATTTAATAATCTTAATGGTCTCTGATGTTCAGCCTTAACTTGCTGACAGGTCATGCATCGAGAGACAAACCTTGCAATGCAACCCTTCATGTTACTCCACCAAAAGGTATTGCGCAAATCACGATACATCTTTGTCCCTCTTGGGTGGCATGCATATGGTGCTGAATGAGCTTCTGTCAAAATCTCATTTTTGATATGCTCATCCTTCGGTACACAGCGACGCCATCTGAACATAAGTGCCTTATTAGGGGCAATCTCAATACATTTCTTCTTGTAATAGAAAGGGCTATGTACCCTGTGTACCACCTCTATAAATTCCTATGGTTGAATTATCTAAGAAGGACATTCTTTGCGTTGCATTGCGACCAGCCAAACATAGAAATGACCTCATTACTTACCCTAGTCGCCAGGCAAGAGTTGGGAAAATAAAAGAGAAGAATTTGAAGATAATGGGAGTGAAAAGAATGACATTGATGAGGAGATAAATAAATTTCAAGGGATTACTGATGAGGAATAAATTACTAAAATGTGTGCTCTAGTTGAAGCTGAGATCTAAAAACTTGGCTTCCAATTTGATCCCTTTGGAGAGGAATCTGATGACTCTTCTGAAACAACTCCAAAGCCCAAGATAAGGGCAATAAGGGAATAATAGGGTAACTAGAAGGTTGGAGAAGGTTCAGCAACCCCTGCACCGAACAGTCGTCAGCACCTCCCACTCCAAGAGGTAGAGCCAGCAGAATCCTTGGCACTTCTACTTCTGATCCATAATTCTTCAGGTTTGATACCTACATAAGATATATACATTCTGTGACCCCCTTCAATTACTGTTTCCTTACCAAATCACTTGAAACCCTGTTTGTGTCATTTAACACCCACAGAAAGTTTATTGAGGAGATCAAAGTGGCGCTTGAGGAATTTGTTAAAGTAGGTTTAGATGAGTTGGTCAGATTTTACAAGTTGGAGAAGTTATTGACACTTGATGGGAAATTTAATGAAACAATTGTGAAAGAGTTTTATACTAATATTCCTAAAAATATAGGCAAGACAGACAAACCTTTTAGGTGGAGGACCTATGTGAGGGGGAGGCTAAAAACCTTCAATCCATCTGTCTTAAGGGACTGGTTGGGTATGGAGAAAGTTGTAAAAGCTAGTGATGAGAATTTACCGAATGACATTGTTGCTTTAAAGCTCATTGGTACTGGATAGACAAGATTGGAAAACTCATGCCAAAATATGAAGTCATTTTCGGAATCCTCATTTATAACCTTGATCCCCTAACCCACTGCTCAGATCTATCTCATGAAAGGATATTTATGGTGTATAAATTGGGAACTAATGTTGGGATTGGATTTGATAAAATTGATTTTTGAAAGAATTTCTAGTTGATTTGGGAATTCCTGCACTACCTATTAGCAGACGGTCTACAAATATACACACTCTGGACGTGTCTGAATTTGCCAATTTGGATGGCATCCCAAATCCAATCCCCAAGTTCCTCCAACTTATGATGCCATTAGAGCATTTTGAAAGATGGAAAATCATTGAGACACAGCTTAGGGTGGTTAAAAATTAGGTGGCTCAAATTTTCTTGCGCACTAAAAAATTCTTTAATGAGTTTAAAGCTATTCGCAAGGCTTTGGAGAAATTGGCCTACCTAGGTAATGGGAGAATATCAGCTTAAGGATGCACCTGCAAGTTCTACACAGGTTGCAGCAAAGTCATGGGGTTCTAACCTCCCTCTAGGTCAGGTTGAAGTAGTGGATGCTTCGGTACCTATTGTTAGAATTATAACTAGTTGCAATACAGTAAAGTGCAGAAATAAAACTTATCGACTGATCGAGTCTCGTGGTAGCACGATGTCTTAAAGCAAAATTGCCCGTCGAAAACTGTTGTGACCTCTGTGGATAATCACCTTCAGGATACAACGATCAAATAAACCAATTATACAGCAATCACAAATAGTTTTCAGAACTCTTAAGTGTACTCCAAAAAATATGTAAAATTGAGAATAATATTTTTTACTGAATTGGAAGATTTAATTTCATTTTTGTTGTTGTTTACTACTGCCCAAATGTGAATTTATATAGGCAAAAATTGATGTAACTTCCTTCCCCATGATCCAATATTAGTTGTCGATTTTATGGCTAGTGGTAATGGATTGTTAATACTGAATAGTTAAAACAATTATATTCTACTTCTAGTTGACCCATTAAATAATTTCAAAGGTCCAATCATATTCTACTTCTAGTTGACTTTTTAATATAATACGTGATGTGTGGCTCGAACCCGCGGCTTTCCACACAAATTCCACACTTTTCACCAATTGGGCACTTCATCTAACTTAATTATTTCTTTCACATATTATATTTATTGTATAAATATCTAACAATCCCACACATGAAAGAAATAAGATGAATATAAATAATATTTTGGAGTACGATAGAAATCACGCAGACTTAGGTGTCTATCGACTTGAAGCTTTGTGTATTTTATCGAGTTTGCTAACTGTAGAGTGAACTATGTCTTGAACTCCACAATTATGGTTGCAAACTAAGACAATAGAACACACATAACTTCTAAAACAATCATTGAGTTTTAGCAGTTTTGTTTTACGTCCTCTAGACAAGTCTACTAATTCCCAAGTGTTATTAGACATAATGGAATCATATTCACTATTTATAGCTTCCTTCCAAAATATAGAATCTAGTAAAGACATAACTTCATCAAATGTACTAGGATCATCCTCCACTAAGTAGGTTAGAAAGTCAGAACCAAAATAAGTAGTAGTCCTGGGTCTTTTATTTCTCCTAATTTAAGCTTCTTCTAATTCGATAGGCTCCTCTCTAACATTAGGAGGAACACTAAGAGAGCTATTTGGTCCTGCAGACTTTTCTTTAAAAGGGAATCTATTTTCAAAAAAATCTGCATCTATAGTTTCAAAAATTGTGTTCTTTTTAATCAAAATTTTTTATAGAATCAATGACTAAAAATCTGTAGGCATTACTATGAAGAGCATAGCCTATGAACACATAATCAACAATTTTTGGACAAAGTTTAGTCTCTTAGGTGCTGGAATAGAGGCCTTAGCTAAAGACCCCACATTTTAAGATATTTATATGAATGTATTCTACATTTTCATAATTCATAAGGGGATCTATCATTTTTCTTAATTGGGATTCTGTTAAGAATATAACATGCAATAAGAAAGGTTATTCCCCCTCCCACACGTTAAAAGGTAATCCAGAAGAATTTAGCATTGAAATGACCATATCCTTTACATTTCTATTTTTCCTTTCAGTTATACCATTCGACTGGGGAGAATATGGTGGAGTAGTATCATGAATAATACCATTATCAACAAAAAATTTATCAAGCTCACCTGTATATTCTCCTCCCCTATCAGATCTTAAAATTTTAATAGTTTTGTCTAATTAATTTTCTACTACAGTTTTATTTGAAATAAAATTTGAATAACTTTCATCATTACTCTTAAGAAGATAAATGTAACAATATCGAGAATAATCATCAATGAAAGTTAAAAAAATATTTATTTCCACCACGAGTAATATATCCTTTTAAATCACATAAATTTGATGTATTAAACTTAAAACTGAAGTGTGGAAATGGTTTTCTAGCATACTTAGATTCAACACACGTTTCACACTTTTATTAGAAATCTTATCAGTTTTCGGAATGTTTCCCAGTCTCATTAATTTTTAATAGAATTCATGTTAACGTGTCCAAGTATAGCATGCCATAAATCATAAGAATCCAGCAAGTAAACAGAAGAAGTAGAAGCTTTATTATTGATCATATAAACATTTAGTTTAAATAGACTCTCATCTGCATACCATTTTCCAACAAAAGTACCACCCTTAGATAGTACAACTTTACCACTCTCAAATACAATTTTAAATCTTTTTTTTGACTAAAATAGATCAAGACACTAGATTTTTCCTAACATCAAGTACATATAGGACATCCTTCAAACTAAGTATATTTCCAGAAGTAAATCTAAGTATCACAGTTCCTTTTCCTCGATTTTGGAGGAGAAATCATTCCCCATGAACATACATTTTCCATCACTAGTAGAAGTGAATGAAGAAAATCCACCTCTTGTGCAACAAATGTGTTTTGGTAGCTCCAGAATCTACTTACCATTCTGTCATGTTGCTTACTAGATTAACTTTTGTCAACATAGCAGAAAAATTTTCATCTTCTACTATATGTGCATGATGCTTCACAGTTTTTGTTTCCTATTTCTGCAATCCTTTGCAAATTGACCTGGTTTACCACAAACAAAACAATCACCAACATTTTTTTTTAAATTGGGGCTTAGACCGATTGTTCTTTCCTATGAATTGCTTTCCCTTGATTCTGCCTTTAAATTTCTAACTTTTCGTAAAATTTCCAATAGTTTTCTTACTACTAGAACTTCCTTCAATAAGATTGGCATTTGTATCCAAATCTAGTCTTTCCCTACGTTCTGCCATTCTATTGTCCTCATCAATACTAATTCTGATAATCAAACCCTCTAATGATATTTAGGGTCCATTTGATTGCAATGGTGGAAAGAAAATGTTTTACAGAGAAAATATTTTTCTAGAAATTATTTTACTGAGAATTGTAATAAATTGTGTTTGATTGATATAATTTTTCATAGAAAATGTTGAAAGTTTAGAGTTCGTTTTACTTCATTTTTTATGAAAATTGTCTATTAAAGTGATAATATTTTCTACATTGGGTCTAAAATTTGTTCCAATTGCCAAAAATAAAAAAAATAACCATATCGAATATCATTCGTTTGCTTTGTTTTGCATGAAAATTGTCAATAAAAGTGAAAATATTTTTTTACAATTGTGTCTAGAATTTCTTCCAATTACCAAAAAAAAAATCTAGAAAATACTGACCTACCAAAATATCAAGAATTTATTTTCCTCAAAAATATGGAAAATTTGGAAAGTTGGAAAATATTTTTCTAGGAAAATTTTGCCTATCAAACATTACAAAAGTTGGAAAATGGATGAAAAATTCTGCATATCAAAAGGAGCCTTATTTTCTTTTATGCTTCAAACTGTTTTTATATCCAAGAAGGTGGTAATATTTCAATTATAGTAGACACTTGAAAACCCTCACAGATTTTATATCCTTCAGCAATAATTTCGTGAATTATAATTTGTAATTCTTCAACTTGACTAACAACCGTTCTATTGTCATCCATTTTAAAATCTAGAAATTTTCTCCCAACAAATTTATTAGTTTCAGCATCTTCAGTGACATATTTCTTTTCTAATGATTTTTATAATTCTTTAGCAAATTTACACGACCAGTAAACATCATATAAATCCAATGTCAAGCAATTCACAATATAGTTTCTGTACATATAATCCTTATGTTCCAAATTAGCTAAATCTGATATTTCCTTATCAGTAGGTTTATCAGCAATTTCAGAAACAAGGTTTTCATATTCAATAGCATCAACAACTTTAAGAGTTGTCAAATAAAATCAAAACTTCATTTGCCATCTCTTAAAATTCTTTCCATCAAATAACTCGGGATTTTCAAAATACTTAGGAACATATATATCTATTGCAGTCATAGCAATTTCGCTTTAGATTGTTAGAATTATAACTAGTTGCAATACAGTAAAGTGCAGAAATAAAACTTATCGACTAGTCGAGTCTCGGGACAGCACGATGTCCTAAAGCAAAATTGTCCGCCGATAACTACTACGACCTCTGCAAACAATCACCTACAGGATACAACGATCAAATAAACCAATTGTACAGTAATCACAAATGATTTTTAGAACTCTCAAGTGTACTCCAAAAAATATGTAAAATTGAGAATAATATTTTTTACTAAATTGGAAGATATAATTTCATTTTTGTTGTTCTTTTCTACTACCCAAATGTGTGTTTATATAAGCAGAAATTGATGTAACTTTGTAGCGACCGAGAATTTTTAAATAAAATAAAATTATTTTCTCGAAAAACGTGTCGCTAAATATTAAACCATATCGTTAAAGTGAAAATGCGTTCGTCTAGCCGTTATAATCAAATTTAAATTATTTTGAATCGAATTCATTTTCGGATAATTTTTAATTATCGATTCCTTATTATATTGTTTAAATCCGAATTTTAGTAAATTTAATTAATATAAATATCTTATGATTATTTGAAGCCTAATTAATTAAAGTCTAATATTTATAGTCCAATTACATAAGCCCAAAATTTTAAATTATACTCTTTTGACCCAATCTATTTAAGTCCAATTAAAATAAGTCCAATATCGAAATTATTTATTTTAACCCAATTACCTTAGGCCCAAACTAGAATTACCCTAAAGCCCAGCTGTTTGGCCCAATTACCCACCTAGAAGTTTGGCCCTAATTTTCTACTATTCATACACCCTCATTCTCCCTCTCCTCACACTCACACAACATCCATTTTGGTAAGTCTTTCCATCTCTCAATCCTTTCCAATGTGATTTCACCATTGATGCTAGAACATCAATTTCTAGCATCAACAGGAAACCACCTCACTCACTCACTCACTCACTCACTCACGAGATCAACACTCCACTGTTCAAACCAACAACTCTCAAATTGGAAAGCTAACAATGATGCTAAAAATCTCAGTTTCCATTACTAACACTCACACTGCCAAGCTCAAACAACTGCACATCCACCTTCACAACCAAAACCGAGACCAAAACCATTGCAAGACATCAACACCCCCAACACCAAGCTCACTGCCCCAAAACCCATATCCACCATCCAAAAATCATCGACCGCAAATACATGCCCCAGCCGAAAACCCAAGCTACAGTCCAGCCAGTGAGCCAAACCGACCACCAACACCAACTACAACCTCACTACCCAAGTTTGTAACACCAAACATACACGGCCATCATCCCAGCAGAACACCCAACTCCAACTCCACCAACCCGACCGAAGCTGCAGCCATCCAAAACCACCACCATGTTCAAAACCCAAAACCTCCACCACCATGTTCAAGAACCGAGAACAACCACACCACCAACACCTCTGTTCGAGCCACTTGAGACCACCAATCAAGGACACCAAACCACCACCTCATCACCGCCCCAAAACCCACCTCAAACCACCACCAAAGAAACCCCAAAACCAAGAAAACAATCAAAAAACTCAAACACTTACCTCTTTTACCGCCGGAGAAACTCGAAAATCTCGAACCCCAAGCCATTAGTCACTCTCGAATAATACCTAAAAATAGGGAGAGACCCCCAATCGCCCCCCACACTCGCCGGCACCTCCGTCGCCAGTGGTGGAAACCGGAAGAGGAAGCTGCCAGCCTCCTCTCGTTGCCGTCCTCTCTCTCTCTCTCTCTTACTTCGAACTAGTAAGAGAGAGAGAGAGAGAGAGAGAGATGTGTTATGCTTATTTAATTTGATTTTCTAAAATTACCCCTTAGTTTTAAAATTTATTTATTTTAGTCTCGTAGTTTAGAAAAGTTCATTTTTCGATTTTTAAGTTTTATTTATTTAAATTACAGTTTCATAAAACTTTCAATTGAGTCCCTAAATTTTTAAAAGTCATTGTTTCAGTCCTTAAACTCCTATCTTCAGTTTTAATTAATTTCAATTTAGTCCCCATGTTTAGAAAATATTATTTCAATCCTTAATATTTTATTTTTAGTTTTAGCAGATTTTCAATTAAGTCATTAACTTATAAAATGTGCAATTTTAGCCCTTTTTAGTTCTATTTTCAGCTTTAATAATTTTACAGTTTAGTCCCTAACTTTCAAAAATTAATATTTCAGCCCTTAAAATTTTATTTTCAGATTTAATGAATTTTCATTTGAGCCCCTAAACTTTATTTTATCATTTTAAGCTATTTATCTCAGTTTCAATAATTTCCAATAAAGTCCCTAAACTTTATTTTATCACGTTAAAACTGTAAAGTTTCGAAATACTAATTCAAAACTTATTTCCTACTTTGGCTAGACGAAATATACGGACGACTAAGAGTTTGAGATTACTTTCCGTTCCATTTTTGCACGTAACTCGAGATTATTGAGGTAGACTCGCATCCGTTAATTAGTTTAAATTACAATTGTATGTCTTATGTGAATTTACGTGAATTATAGGCTTTAATGCATGAGATGAGAATATGTCATATGAGATATATGATGTTGTTATGCTTGCCATAACTTATATGCTTTAATGCATGAGAAAGACGAGAATCTCTTATGAGATAAGATGAGAATGTTATATATAACTTATGTGCTTAAATGCACGAAACGAGACTACCCACACCCTATGTTTCCAAAGAGCCTATGATTTTCAAGAAAATGAGCCAGTGATGAGACTACCCACACCCTATGTTTTCAAAGAGCCTATAATTTTCAAGAAAATAAGCTAAAGATGATTATGATGATGTCATGTTATATATTGCATAAGCATGTGTTCAATTATTTTGTAAATTAATTATCGACGATGAGTCTACTGAGTATTTCTTCGAAATACTCATTTCGTTATTTTAACAATATTTGTAGATTTCGGAGATGGTCGGATGTGATGGGCAGTGGTGGCATAAATTGAAAGTTGTAGTTATTTACTTTCGAAATTTCCGCATTTGAAAAACTATTAACGTACTTTGTAATTTCATTTATTCCAAAAACTTGAGATTTAAATTTTAAAACAATTATTCCAAATTATTTAAATGAGTTTGTTGCCGATGATATTTACCGTTACGAATGGGATGTGCTTTTTAAAATTAGGTTATTTTCGCAAATTCGATTATTAAAATTAGGGCAAAAGACGATGACAGGCAATCCGGGTTAACGGAACTCAGGGCGCTACAGCTTGGTATCAGAGCCGGTCTGTGTTTCTGTAGACTGACAAATTTTTTTTAGAATTTACGAGACTTAGAAGAAGAGAAAGAAATGTATCCTAATTTTGCGATTATCTTGATTATCGTAAATTTTGCGATTTTCATTTTCATTTAATGGTATACTAATCTTTATTGGTTTCTATGAGGTGTGTTAATTACTTTTTGCGTTATTTACCATTTATTTAACTTTTAATTAATAGTATGATACAAGGGTAAAAATGCTATTTTTTGGCTATTTAGGGTTTTACATCGGTATTTTCATTATCCAATTTTCAGATTAATTTCTTAATGTGGTGATATTGTATTGATAAAAGCCGTCCCTAATTGTATTTATTGAAGTTGGTATATTGAAAAATCTCTCCACTATTAGTCTTTAAAACATAGGTAATTAAGATATACTGACATCGACCATATAATTTTGAGCTTTGACTTGATTTTTTATTTTATTTAAAAAAAAAATTATTAACATGCATGTGCATGTCACAGGCAGCAATTTGCTGCCTGTGCGCTGCTGTAGCTGCCAGCTACCGCAACTGCCTGCACATGCAGCTATTTATAGCTGCCTGTGTAGGCAACAATTTTATATATTTTAAAAAAAAAAATTTAAAAATATACTCCTTGCACGGGCCCTGCCCGGCTCGAGCCGATGCCCAAAAGTGGGGCTCGGCCCGAGCCCGAGCCGCTCGAGCTGGCGAGCTTTTTTGACATCCTTAGAGACTACCCACACCCTATGTTTTCAAAGAGCCTTTGATTTTCAAGAAAATGAGCCAAAAATGATTATGATGATGTCACGTTATATATTGGATAAGCATGTGTTCAATTATTCTGTAAATTAATTATCGACGATGAGTCTACTGAGTATTTCTTCGAAATACTCATTCCGTTATTTTAACAATATTTGTAGATTTCGGAGATGGTCGGATGTGATGGGCAGTGGTGGCATAAATTGAAAGTTGTAGTTATTTACTTTCGAAATTTCTGCATTTGAAAAACTAGTAACGTACTTTGTAATTTCATTTATTCCAAAAACTTGAGATTTAAATTTTAAAACAATTATTCCAAATTATTTAAATGAGTTTGTTGCCGATGATATTTACCATTACGAATGAGATGTGCTTTTTAAAATTAGGTTATTTCCACAAATTCGATTATTAAAATTAGGGCAAAAGACGATAACATGGCAATTCGGGTTAACGGAACTCGGGGTGCTACAAACTTCCTCCACCATGATCCAGTATTAGTTGTAGATTTTATGGCCAATGGTAATGAGTTGTTAATACTGGACAGTTAAAACAATCATATTTTACTATCTAGTTATTAAAATTAGGGTAAAAGACGATGACATGGCAATCTAGGTTAACGGAACTCGGGGTGCTACAAACTTCCTTCACCATGATGCAGTATTAGTTGTAGATTTTATGGCCAATGGTAATGGGTTGTTAATACTGGACAGTTAAAACGATCATATTTTACTATCTAGTTGACCCATTAAATAATTTAAAAAATTATTATTGAAATCAAGAAAGCCCAGGGATGTAAGGCTCTAAGGCTCAATCAAAGACCTTTTAATATAATGCGTGAGGTGTGGTTCGAACCCCCCTCCCCCCCACCTCCCACACAAATTCCACACTTTTCACCAATTGGGCACTTCATCTGAATTAATTATTTCTTTCACATATTATATTTATTGTATAAATATCTAACACCTATTGCTTCACAAACGTGGTGGTGATTCCCAGACATCTTGTGCGAAGAAATCAAAGAAGTAGTGACGCCCTCTAGTTCTCGATCTTTAACTTCTTGGCTAACTATTTAATTTGGTCCTATATAACTCCTAACCATTTGTCTCACACGTGTGGATAACTGTCATAACTTAATATTTGTAGTTGGTTTGTTCTTTTCCTCCTCTACCTAGATAGTGTGCTTTTAATTTCAAAAAATGGGGAGTAGTGAGAAATTTTGATGGTTGAAAACAGGTAGTTTTTTACATTGGGATTATGTAGTGCACTTTGTTAAATTTGATGAACTTTAGTTTTTGCAGTATCGATGAATTACTTTGTACTATAGTTGCTTTTTATTGCCTACTGGTAGTTTTTGATCCAATGCATACTACTATGTGTAACACTATTCTGATTCATGATATACTATCAATAAGGTTTATGGATAGGGAGAGTCGTGCTGTGTGTTCTAGGGAGAGCTGTGTGTTCAATGTAATAACTGACTGAAGGGGAGTAGTACATGTGCATGGTTTGATCAATAGTTAACACACACTCACAAATATGACACTTAAAATTCAAAATTAATTTTTGCAATTAAGCTAAGCCAAATAGAGAGATTGTTGGAACATATTTTTTATTGGCATACGTAATATATGAATTGTTATAAACTAGAGAAAAATAGAAGACACAAGAGAAAGTCTATAGACTTGTATGTATTATATTGAGAACCAAAATTTCATATTTGTCAAGAAGAATTAGAGATACAATAGTAATAAAAACTAGAATTATAGGGGTATAATTGTCATTCACTAATAAACCTTGTTAAAAATATTAATCGGACAAAACTTGAGTCAAGGAAAAAGAGTACAGTTGCTTCCTCTCATTTCAATTCTTGTATCAATTTGTCCTTGTTTTGTACATCAATATCTTCGATATTGCGATTTTCGGTATCATATGTCTCATGTTGTCTTGTATAGTTTTCAAATAACACCGTCTTCATAAGAAATATTTATCGACCTTAAATGTTATAGTAACATGATGATTCAAAAAAAAAAGGCTCTTGCTGATCGCTTGGGGAGTTTCATACATATCAGATTATTATTTTAAGAGTAAATGTCCTTTAAATTATGGACATTCATTACATAAAATATGTCTCGTTAAAACATTATTAGGAAAAACTCTATGGGATAAATTTTAATGAAAGAAAAGAGTACACTATTTTTTGAAGTGCGCTACACAAGATGTCTTGTTAAAAACTTTGCTAAGGAAACTCAATGAAACAAAACATTGGTCAAGGGAAAAAGAGTACGATGTGTATATATTCCCTTCATGATCCTATATACTTCAGTCATATTAAGTTTTTAAAGATAACATTAGTAGACATGCCAGATGAGTTGGATATAATCAAATTTATTACATGCATATCAAATATCATGCATTGCATGTTAACTAGATAGAGATTTGGGATTGAATTCACCACATGATAATTTATCTATTTATACAAATCTTTGTGAAATTCATTATGCTAAAGGTCGTATATTACATACAACAACTTCATTTTTTTATTTTCATTTCGTATAAGTGTAAACATTTAGGTAATTGGATTGTAGATCCAAAAACTTCATGTTTCTTTAGTAAATTAAATTTGCTAGGATTGTGTCCATTTATTTGGCCAATTATTTCTTCCATCAATTTACTTTGACAAATTTATTTCGATTTCTCGCTATTCATATATAATGTAGTACATCATGTACGAAAGTGGGAAGCATGATGCTAATAGCATTCTCTAGATAGAAGTGGGAAGCAATTTGTTCTCAATAGTAATAGTTTATAAATTAAATTGGAGGCACTTAACAAATAATAGTACTAAATAATTTAATCTCATCCCAAATAACACTTATTAAAAGGTTGAGATTTAAGGACACTAGCACTAATAAGACACACCCGTCTTGATTGTATAATTTGAAAATTATGCTCATAATTTAATTTTTGATAATTTCACAAGTTTTAGGTTGCAAACATCATACAATCATCTATTATATATATTAAATCTATTATATATAAATAATATCTAGATGATCAACATGGAGGGTGACCGGACCCCATATATCACACTAATTAATTTTCAGAAATAGAGGAAATTCAATCCCTATTTTAGCTAGTGATGATTAATGATATATTCCCAATAAAGAAAACAAACATTATATATGAATTTATTAGATTGAAGAATCTTCTGGTTCTTCATTAAATGTTTGAATTCTCAATTTCACATCATTATTAATCCATTGATGGTCCAATTGATCGTGCCAAACAATAATATATTCAATAATTGAACTTTTGGTTCAATACAATATTTACCATTTGAATAACTATGCAATCAAACAAAAGACATAGTTAATTATTGAAAATATGATTAACCGTGGCGTAATCATAGAACAATAAATACCTACATTGGCATGAGTTATATGTTTTCCTTCAAGAATAAACACTTATTCAAAATGATATATTTTTTGAAACATGTGCTATTTTGGGATTTTGTTGTACTTAATATTACTTCTGCAAGAGAAATATATCAATATTCATTTGAAAATATTAAAATTTTAATATCATGCTCCTCAGGAGCAATAATATATTATTATTTAAAATATAAATTAAGTAATGATTTACTCTTCACAAGCAAAAACATAATTTATGTTAGATTTTACTTAATTGTGCTCTTTGGGAATAAATAAACTCCAACTAGACATCGACAATAATGAGCTAATTCAGGAGCAATAATATTTTATAATAGACATGCATATGAGTTCTAAATTCATAAACTATACTTGTGCTAAAAAAAGTAGGAACGAGATAATTAATTGAATGATGAGAAAAGAAAAAAATAGATAACTAACTAGAAGAAAAGAATAAACACAAGTAAAATATTGACTTGAATGTATTAACGTGAATTGACTTGATATATTAACGTTAAATAAACACTAGATATATTAATGTAAAATTCGCCTTTTACCATTAACGTGAATTGACTTGATTTCATAATTGATTAATGCGTACATATATCTATATAAAATAAAACATAATCACTATGCGAATAATAAAATAATCTTTGCTTCTTCAAGAGCAATGAATCAATATTCTTCTGGAATATTGAAATTATAATATCATGTTCTTTTGGGACAAATAACATTTCGCTGGAATATTAGAATAATATAAAGTCTTTTTCTTCAAAATCTACATAATATTCTTCAAGAATATTAATAGAATTATGTATTGTGTTTTTTCATGAAAGCACAATTAAACACAAATTCTATTAAAGAATATAAAATGAAAAAAAAAAATTATAACTTTTCAATAGTAATAATAAAATATTATTTTAAATATTGTATGTGTGAATTTGTGATTCTTCAAAAATAACAAAATAATACAAATATCATATTCATTTTCAAGTAATGCTACAATAGTCTTTTGTAATATTGGTTTAGATTATTTCTTTTCAAAAATAATAATACAATATTGTTCACGAAATAATTTGTTCGTTTTAAATTACCGCAAGTGTACAGTTCGTAACAAGTAATAAAGTGGAATTCAGAATTTCGAATATCGTTCCCACAGGGATTGAATTAATTTGATTCTAATTACTGAAACCTTAACCGAATCTATAGAAATTAAGATGATTGTGAGGATTTGTAACTACACTAAACTATGCAACTCAACTAAATTTTACCAATTAAATGCAATTAAATGTTTAAATGCAATTTGATTTTTTTTTAAGGATAACAAACGAGTACTAGGATCATGAATCCGCATGCAATGTTCGTCTTGAAATCTAATTCTACAATATCGTCAACATGCTTGATAGTTTGAAAAATCAATGATCCTAACCTATCCAACAATCTCTCCGAGAATTGCTGGACCTATTCATGTAAACCACCCGACTACATCTCTATGACGAATGTAAATTCACAAGAATGCATGTATTTTTATGATCACTTAAAGATTTACGCAAAGCATGGAAGT
Organism: Fraxinus excelsior; assembly: GCA_019097785.1. Lineage (NCBI taxonomy): Eukaryota > Viridiplantae > Streptophyta > Magnoliopsida > Lamiales > Oleaceae > Fraxinus > Fraxinus excelsior. The sequence goes on from CM032640.1 coordinate 13,986,847, forward strand.
ATATCTCTATCCATTATCGGACCTTACGATGACTAATACATCGTCAAGTCTATTTCCCTTCTCTCGAATGCATGAAATAGACCACCACACTCACACAATCACATGCATAATAATTGTGGAAACAAATAAATGAATAAAAGTCATTCAAACCTCAAAACATGTTTTAATTGTCAATAATTATAAAACTAAAATCCAAGTTTACATAGCAAAGTTCATCGATCTCCTAGCACCAATAGATCTAGCCTAATATGGAGAAAAAAAAATACAAAATTAAAGTTAAAAAAGACATCACCAAAATCACAATTTTCTTAAAAATCTAAGAATTCTTCTAGTTTTTCTTGAGATCCTTGCCCAAATCCTCATTCATGATGTATTCTAGGGTTCTCTTTGTGTTGTAATGTCTCCCTCCCCCCTCCCCCTTTTGGACGGCCCTAGGGTGTAATACCCCGACCAAGAAAGTTTAAAAGATTTGATAGGCACTACTCATACCAACAAGGCGCATCTTCTTTTTCGAAAGTTCATCGTTAGAAACTCCACAGTTAAGCGTAAACGGCTTGGAGCAATTCTATGATGGGTGACCCCCTGGGGAGTTTTCTCGAGGAGCGTGCGAGTGAGGACAAAGTATGCTGAAAAGACTCATATTGGTACAGTGGGGACAGTACGCCGTCGATCGGTCGGGACAGCCCGTTAAGTGGGACCCGGGTCGTTACAAATGGTATCAGAGCGTGATTGCCAGTCGGAAATCGGGAACTAAGTGCTATGCGGGACAAAGTGCTACGCCATAGGGCGGGAGCCACCTCTTGAACCCGTAGGAGCTACCTCTAGAATCTCAATGCCTGGCAATGGATTCCCAGATGGATCAAGCGCGAGGAGGACGTCGCGAGTCTAACGGGGGGTAATTGTAATACCCCGACCAATAAAGCTTAAAAGATTTGATAGGTACTAATCATACCAACAAGGTGCATCTTCTTTTCGGAAGCCCATCGTTAGAAACTCCACAGTTAAGCGTGCTTGGCTTGGAGCAATTCTATAATGGGTGACCTTAAGGGAAGTTTTCTCAGGTAGCGTGTGAATGAGGACAAAGTATGCTGAAAAGACTCATGTTGGTACAGTGGAGACAGTACGTTGTCGATCGGCCAGGACAGCCCGTTAAGTGGGACCCGGGTCGTTACATAGGGTTTTAAAATACCCCCCAAGATTTGTTTCCATAGGAGTTTGAGTCAAATTAGGAAACCAGAACTTTTTCCCGAACCCAGGCCAAATTGGGACGCTCGCCCAAGCCAATATTTTGGCTTCTGTTGAAAACTTTAAGGTTGGGCAACCTTCCATCAATTATGCTCGGCGACCTCCCAAGGTTGCCCATGCTAAATTTTCGAAACTTTCTTTTTCGCTCATTTTCTTCATTCTTTCTTCTATCTTGGTCATGCTCATCAAATTACTTCAATTTTAGAGTTTTCACTCTTACCCAAATGCTTGTTGGTCCCCCAAACTTCCATCAATTGAGCAATTTATCCTTCTTTCTTTCTCAATTGTTTAGAAACATGTCTAAAACTGAAAGAAGATAAAAATAACTTAAGTTGAGTAAAATGCAATAATAAAACGACACAAAAGGTTAGTAAAATAGCCCCAAATAAGTGCACACAAATGCACTTATCAAATATTCTTCTAAAATATTGATTTAGATTGTTTGTTTTCAGGAACAATAATAAATATTCTTCCTTAATATTGTATTGGAATATTGAAAAAACAAATCACATATATGTAAATTTTATTTATCATAAATTAGAAATAGTTGAATCGAAACTCTTTGTTATACATCTTAAAGTTAAAATAATACTAACCTTTTACTCAAACTGATCAAAAGAGTTTGTAAACTCAATTGGCAAGTTCTTGTCTTTATTTGATTGAAGGGAAAAAAATTATACCTCAACTGACTAAAGTTTTGAAAGCGGAAAGAGAAATAAATTTTGCTAACTCAACTAGTTAGAACTTCATGCTGATAACGTGTTATAAACTAGATAGAAAATAGAACAAAAAACTAGAGAAGTCAATAGGTACTTTTGTGTATTATATTGAGAACCAAAACCTATATTTATAGAGAATAATAAGTGATATAATAGTAATAAAAACTAGGACAATAGGGGTATAATTATTATTCAATAATAATCATATTATTTACAACACAAATTGATTTTTAAATGTCAAGAAAATTGCAAAACACATGAAAACAGGATACAGGGCCAAATAGGGGGTTAATTACCTCAATAGTCACTGAACTTTACCGAAAGTTTCCACCAAGTCACTGAACTTTAAAAATTACGTTGTTAGTCACTGAACTTTAGAAAAATCACCTCATTGATCACTGAACTTTAAAAATAACATCATTGATCACTGAACTTTGCAAAAGATTTCTATGGGGTCACTGAACTTTGCAAAAAGTTTTCCAGATAGTCACTGGGTTCAGTGACCATCTGGAAAACGTTTTGAAAAGTTTAGTGACCAATTGGGTGATTTTTTTTTTGACTTTATCTTGTTCATCTTCTCTTGAAATCAAGAATTTTCTTCTTGCAGGTATTCATCATCTTCTTCTTGATATTCTATTTCCAGTAAAAGAAATTTTATTGAATTTCCAATAGAAAGAAAGATTTAGTTTCTGACTTCATAGCAACTCCAGTCAATCGATGTGACATACAACTGAATCCAAGCAACTGCATACCCTAAACGCCTTCCTCGGCTAAACGGGCAACCAGCAGAATAAGCTAACCAATTGCTGTCTAAGCCATCATCCCTTCTTTGAAGCTACTAATCAAAAATTTAAACCACATTTTCTTTTAAAATTCAAAAATTTAAGAAACTGGAAGTAAAATATTATGAAGAAGAAAATGAATAGATGCCTCAGAAATTTAAAGTTTTCAAAAGATTTTGAATAGAAAAGTGTAAACTACGTCTTCTGTATGGTCTTTCTTTTTCATTACTCAACCCATACTTTAGCCAGTGTAGTCTATCATCATTTCTTATTTTGAGCATTTCTGATCTCCATCTGCAGATACCAGAATTATCATGAAAGTAGTTTCCACATTTGATACACATATTGAATTTCTTTGCTCTCTCTCTTCTAGCAGAAAAATTTCTACCATAAAGGAGATGAATTTTTGCATCAAAAATTTCTTTTGATCTATTGATTTTTGCTTTTTCAAAAATCATCTTTTTGACATCAAAAGGTAAGCATGTAGCAACCTTGTTGATACTACATATGAAAGAGAAAATTCTTTCATCGAAATGAGAAATTTTTGAAGAACAAAGAGAACTAGTTTCCATGTTCTGAAAAGATTTTTGAGGAGAAAAGAAGGAATGAAACCTCTCACAGAGATTATAAGTTTCTACTCAAGAGTTTACTTTCACTCTTAGAGTTAAGAAACTCTCTTGTGAGGAAGTCTGCAAGAACATTTTCTTTTCCTGGTATAAATAGAATTTTGAAATCAAAACAGGACAAAATAGCCTGCCACCTAGCAAAGATTTGCTTTGAAACAAGATTTTTGACGTCTTTTTGAAGAACATCTTTTGAGGCTTTACAATCAGTTTTTAAAACAAAAGTTTTATTGATCAAATCGTCTTGAAATTTAGAAACACAAAGAACTATTGAAAGAATTTCTTTTTTGATAGTAGAATAGTTAATTTGAGGTCCAGTCCAAATACCAGAATAGTATCTGACTAACTGTTCAGTTTGAGACTTTTGAGGTTTTTGTTTTAAGACTCCACCGAATCCTATGTCTGACGCATCAGTTTCGACAATGAGATTAGCAGTGGGATCAATAATTGAAAGACATGGGATACTTTTGACTGCCTTTTTGATATTTTGAATTGCACTCGTACACTCATCCCCCCAAGGTTTTGGATTTTTGTGTAGCCTTTGAAAAAGAGGTGCACAAATAAGTCTACTGCTTTTAATAAAGTCAGAGACATAATTAACGCATCCAAGAAATCTTTGAAGTGATGTTTTATCAATAATTTGATCGGGAAATTTGTCAGTAAAATCTAAACTTCTTTGAATAGGAATAATAGTATTTTGGAAAATATTATGACCAAGAAATCTAATTTTTGTTTGACAAAGAACAATTTTCTTAGCCGAGATGGCAAGTCCATTATTCTTAATAATTTTAAAGAAAATGCCCAAATGTTTGAAATGTTGTTCTAAACTATCAGAATAGATTAAAACATCATCAATATAAACAATAATGAAATTTTGATAAGGATTAAAAATATCATTCATGATTTTTTGGAATTCTGAAGGAGCATTTTTGAGACCAAAGGGCATAACATTCCATTCGTATTGTCCGAAAGGAACATTAAATGCAGTTTTATATCGGTCTTCTTCTTTAATTTGTATTTGCCAGAAACCTGATTTTAAATCAAATTTTGAAAAAATGATGGATTGAGATAATCTATTGAGCAGATCTTTCTTTTGAGGAAGGGGATAACGGATCCATTGAAGAGCAGAATTGAGAGGTTTGTAATTGATAACGAGTCTAGGAGCTCCTCGTTCAATTTCAGCTTGATTGAGTACATAGAAAGCAGAACAGCTCCAGGGAGATTTGCTAGGTCTGATGAGACCTTTTTCCAGCAAGTCTTTGATTTCTTTTGTACAAAATTCAAGTATTTCCTTATTCATTTGAATAGGTCTTGATTTTGTAGGAATATTGATTTCAAGGAAGTCAGGAGTATAAGGAAGAGAAATAATGTGCTTCTTTCTATTCCAAAAAGCATTAGGAATAGTAGAACAAATTTCTTCTTCGAATTTGGAGAGAAAACCGGAAATTTTTTGCTTTATTCAAGGTTTCTTGTAACTGACTTTCAATTCTTTGAAATTTAATTTCATCTTTGAGAAATAAAATATGTTGTTTTTTGAAATTTACATTGCTAATAAGTTGAGAGACTGAAACTCTTTTCAGAGAAAGAATTTCTCTAGAAGAAGGTGGATCAGTAAATTTAAAGAACAATTCTTGTCCAAAAACTTGAGTTTTTAATCCTTTAGCAGAAGCCTGAAAAGGATAGATTTGGACAATGAAAGGAGTTTCTAAAATAACTTGTTGATCCAGATCTTTAACAAGATAAAAAATATTTTTGAAACAAATGTTTGAGTTACAAACATGGGCTTTCGAAAGTTTATATTGAATATTCAATTTTTTACCACTAGCACCAAAAAGACGCTCAGTAGTTTTTTCAAAATATTTTGTAGGAATTAAACCTTCTCTAATGCAATTTTGATCAGCACCGGAATCAATAAGAACTCTAGTTGTTAATTTAAAAGTTTTATCAACAACTATAGTCATATTGCAGTACCATTTCTGAAGTTGAATACGGTTAATAACATTAACCTTTTCCTGCTCAGAAAGAGTTTGATTGATAGGGGTAGCAGAATGATCGTATTGTTTGAGATATTCAAGTTCACTGTCATTATCAGAATGACTAGAGGAACTATGTTCAGAAGTACGAAAATTTGAAGTCTTGAGAAAAGCAACTTCAAATTTGATATCTTGAACTTGTTTTTGGAGGAAAGAAATATCAGACTTCATAGAATTAATTTCTGATTTAAGATCAGAATCGGTGGATTTTGAAGATGATGTCTCTTGTCGAAATCGAGAATAGACATTTTTCATATCAAAAATTTGAGCTTGAGGTTTATTTGAAGGAAGGAGCTGAGAAAATTTATTTTTCAGCTGAGGATCTTGAATCTGATTGACAATATCTTGAATAACTTCTTCTTCTCTAGTAAGAACGTTTATAGTTTGGCAACCACAAACTTGTTTACTTTGAGAAGAGTGCTTTGAAGAGGATGAGTCAGATTCAAAATCAGAATCTTCTTGATTTTGGTGAATTTCTTCAATTTCAAAATCAGAAAATTTCTAACAGGAGTAGGAATTGGGTTTTGAGCGTTTTCAAAATCCCAATGTAAGAATTTTTCTTGAAGATTCCAAGGTACACGCTTATATATATATATATAGTCAATTCAGAATCATTTATTTACAATCCTAGATGTTCTCTAATACGTTAAATGGGTAATATAAGGCTGGGTTGATTTAAATATTATATTTCCTTAAATATACCTATTAATATATCAATAATATCTTTTGTGATTTAACAATATTCTTACGTGTTTTAATGTTGGTTTTTTAGGTAAGAATTAATTCCAAACTTATTGATGGCTTTATATAAATAAAGGAAGAAAACAAGATAGGAATCACGACTTTGAAAATTTTATTTACGCTTCTAGTGAACTAGCAGTAAAAATAATACAGATGTCACATTCATTTTCAAGTAATGCTACAATAGTCTTTTGTAATATTGGTTTAAATATTACTTTTCAAGAATAATAATACAATATTCTTCTAGAATATGGATTTAGATTGCTTGTTTTCAAGAACAATAATACTATATTCTTCCTAAATATTCACTACAAAAAAAAATAGTTATTTCCAACACTAAAAAAACAACATTTGTTGATAAATGTTGCTAAAAGGGCCATTGACAACATTTTAGTAAGTGAACGTTGTCATTGATTAATAAATGAGTTTTGACAACGTGTTTTAGAAAAATGTTGTGATAGATCTCTTTTTGCAACGTTTATTGAGTGTTGCGGAAAATTTTATTTTTCACAACGTTTATCAAACGTTGTGAAAAATCTCACTTTTCGCAATGTTCTTTAATCGTTCACTTTTCGCAACATTTGGTGAGAGTTGCTAATAAGGTACATTTTGCAACATTTTATAGACGTTGCAAAAAATGAGTATATATAATTTTTTGGTTCATTTCAATTCCAACCCAACAACCCACAAAATACTCAATACATAACCCGCCAACCCGAACCGACCCACTTGGATAAAAAGAAAGAAAAAAAAAACTAACTGGACAACAGCCCTAAAACTCAAACCCTCATTCTCTAATAAATGGAATCGTCGGGTCCAAATATAATTATGGAACCGTTCGAGTTCGGTTCGGTTCGATTCAATTCCGTACCATAATTAAATTTTTTAACATTTACAACAACACTACATAAATATAACTAATATCATGTTCATTCGTAACTATTACAAATTAATGTAGTCTAATTTAAAAATATATAAATAACAAGATGTCTGATAATATCACATTTGTTACGTTTTTCACCCATTAATATTTGTGTTTCTATGTTTATTTGATACCTAAATGCACTAAATACTTCTATATCTTGGTTTATGTTGCAAATGGGTGAAAACGGTGGAAAATGGAAGAAACAAGTGAAAAAGGATCAAAATAGAAAAAACTGAAAGTTCAGGGACTAAAGTGAAAATATTTTAAATTTGTTTCTAACCTTGTGATGAAGATTCAAGAGTATTAAAGGTCAATTAGATGAAGAAATGAGTCAAATGGATGAAATATAGTCAAAACATGATCACAAATCAGCTTTCAAGCTGAAAAGTTTCACACCGGTTTTCGGGCTCATAATGAGACCAGTTTGTTGACTGGAAAACGATCGAATTTGACAATGGTCTCTGAAGTAAAGTTGTAACCCTTTGAGTTAGCTTTTCAACGCAACTTGAATCGTCTCAATCAGATATCAGGAGAAAATGTTATGACGAAAATACTGAAAAGGATGCAGCAACTCAGCGCCCAGACGCTATCCCTGCAGCGCCCAGGTGCTGCACAGACCCAGAAATTACAGATTTTTAGTGCTTAGGCACTGCTCCCATGGCGCCTAGGCGCCGCTCCGTGTAAATATAGGTTTTTTCTATGTTTGGGCTGCGAGAAGCCTAAAAGAAAGACCCCAAAAAATCCTAAAACTCCACATTTCTCATCATTATACACCATTCTTTCCACATTTTTGACATCAAGAACTCCATGGAAAGTTAAAAATATTGGTGAAGCAAGGGAGGAACTCAATTGGAATTGATTATCTCGACATCTTTCATTCATGTAATGCGTTTTTCATTGTCTAAATAATTCTAGGGTTTATGTTTCTTGTATTTTGAATTAGATTTAACATTTATTCAGATTTTCATGAATTTAATCACATTTCTTCCAATTAATAATTAAACTATTTGTTTAAGTTTAATTTTGAAATCATGTGTGATTTAATTACTGCTATATGTTAGAGATATATAATCGCTTTTTGAATCTGATTTCAATAAATTGATGTATGATTGTGATTTGGGAATCATAAATTCTAGGATTATATGTGAAATTTAATTGATTTGTATTGTTAAATCATCCGATTAGAGAGTTAGGACAAAAACTTCTAATTGAGTAGAGAATGCATGAATGGTTGATGTTGATTGATCAAATCTAGTTGAGGGAATCCCGACGCTTCACTATTTACATATTAACTTAATTCTCATCATTATTTCCGGGTGATTTACTACATTTTTATGCAATAAACAAATTTCCTTCATTAAATTCACGAGAACCCTAAGTTTTTGAACCCCTTGAATCACTTTTTCATCTCCCTTGGATACGACACCCTAAATCTACACTACAACACCGCGTAACTCTTTGGGCGTAATCAAATTTTGGCGTCGTTGCCGGGGAGACGGTACAGAAGTCAAGAAGTTCAATCATAAAAGGGTGATCTCGTTCCTTTGCTAATTTGTTTTTACTTCAGTTAATTAATTAATTTATTATTCTCAATTTTTATTTCTGTTTACTTGTTTTATGAGCAGGTATCGAGACGAGCGAGAAAGATTTGTTGAAACACCTCTCAAAGAGTTTGAACATCTTTTTAACCTTATTTTTTATTTTTGCATCTATTAATACGAACACCACATCATATAACACAATGTCTGATAGTGAGTACGATGCATCGTATAGAACTTTGCATGATTATATGCACCCCACACGCACATCTACACCTTCATGTATTATGTTTCCACCCAATATGCCACGCAAAGATTTTAAACGTGGAATGATTCAACTTCTTCCAAATTTTCATGGACTTGAAAATGAAAACCCATATGTGCATGTTAGGGAATTCGAGAAGGTTGTAGCAACATTCCACAATCAACATGGTACAATGGATGTAATTAGACTCAAATTCTTCCCATTTTCTCTTAAGGAAAGGGCGGTTGTATTAATTGAGACCACGTTCGATTGGAACTTGAGCTGAAATGACCCAAACTTTCTTTGGCAAATACTTTCCCCACCACAAAACTCATGCTTTGAAAAAGCAGATCTCTTCTTTTATCTAAAATGAGAGTAAAACCTTATATCAAGTGTGAGAAATGTATAAAGAACTCCAAGCTCTTTGTCTGTACCATGGTTATGAGAGTTGGCGGATCGTGAGCTATTTCTATGAAGGATTAATATCTAGAGAGCGTCAGTTTGTTGAAATGATGTGTAATGGTGATTTCCTACAAAAAGATCCAGATGAGGCTATAGGATATTTAGATGACTTAGCTGAAAAAGCCCACACCTGGAGTGGCCCTAGTGCCACTAATAGCACCAATAGGTCACGAGCCGTAGGAAATCCTTCCAGTGCAGACATCTATCATCTTAGGGAAGAAGACAATCTTAGAGTTAAGGTAGAAGCCCTAACTAGATAAATGAAGAACCTACGCACTAGTAGTTCAAAGCCTACATCTACTGTTGCTCGTGTTGAGTCTTCTGGACTGTGTGGTGTGTGTGGTGGAATTGATCATCCAGCGTATGAGTGTTTTGCTCTAGCTAAGATGAGGAGGGTTTATGAGGAACACTGCAATGCCTTAAGCACGTATAACAAGCATTATGCTCTATTTTCTGATACCTATAATCAATGGTGGCGGAATCATCTCAACTTCAGTTGGAAATCTGAAAACCACCAACATACCCAGCCACCCAGAGTTTTTAATACACCTTCATACCAGCCCACAACTTCTAGGAACTCTTAGAAGACACCTACATGCATTCATTGAGGTACAAAGTAAAACCAATCAAAAATTTGAGACTATGCTTACCTATATTGTTGAGGAAAACAAGGAAATCAAAAATCATATTTCCAAACTAACTAGTGCCTTAGTAGTAGTGGAATGTGGAAAATTTTCGGCTCAAACTCTACCAAATCCTAAAGGACAGCACATGGCACAGACCTCAGGATCTAATGAAAACAATCTTAGGGAAGTAAATGTCATAACCACTAGATCAGGAAAATTCATAGAACCAATTCCCAAACCTATGGAAACTGAAAAAGAGTTTGATGAGCTTGAAGAGAGTAACCCTAATGAGGAGTTGGTGAAAAATCCAGTGAAAGTACCTTTCTCACAATCTCTTAAGTTTACCTCAAAATCTGTTGGTCAACATAATGAGATTTTAGAACATTTAAAGCAAGTAAAAATTAATTTGCTTCTCTTTCATGTAATTTCACAGGTTCCTATTTATGCTAAAGTCCTCAAGGACTTATGCACTATCAAAAGGAAGCACAATGTCAAGAAAACTGCTTTCTTGACTGAGCAAGCGAGTGATGTGATTGCGCAAAGGATACCACCAAAGTATAAGGACGCTGTTGTCCTACTGTGTCTTGTGTCATCGGGAATCATGAGTTTGGACAAGCCCTTCTTGATTTAGGGTCTAGTGTCAATCTTATGCCTTATGCTATTTACTTGTCGTTAGGCTTGGGTGAGATGAAGCCTACATCTGTAGCTCTGCAATTAGCTGATAGGTCCACTATTAGACCCAGAGGAGTAGTTGATGATGTCTTGGTTCAAATTGATAAATTTTACTATCCCATTGATTTCTTGATTTTGAATATAAAAGCTGATGTTACTATTGATTCTAAAATTCCTATTATTCTTGGTAGACATTTCCTTGCTACTACTAATACTTTGATTAATTGTAGAAATGGTTTTCTGAAACTATCATTTGGCAATATGACTCTAGAAGTCAACATTTTTCATATCACTAAGCAGATAGAGGAGGATGATGAGTGTCATCAAACCCACATGATTAATGTACTTACTCAGGAGGTAGCTAATAATATATTTCTTGGACCAGCACCTGAATTTCTAGAACCGGATGGATTGGACGTCGCCATCAATAAATATTTTGAGAAGGAGGATCAAGAGTCAAGTAATAGTTTTTATTTTACATTACCAGTTTTTAACGAGAGGACTTTACCTTTTGTATTGTAGGTCCCCATTCTTGATTTTAAGCTTCCATGTATCACCTCACGCATGTATTTGATGGAGGTGGAGGAACATCGCCGGTGATTATGTCCAAGGAACTTAGTGCACTACAAAGAAAATTGAAGCCACACTTACTGGATACGGGCTAAAGGAGGAAACATTGGGTCGAGCCAACGACAATAAACAAAAGCGTTACTTGGGAGGCAACCTAAGGGGAGTTCGTTCTTTTCTTTTGCTGTTTACTTTTGCATTTATATGATAGTTAATTTCTATTATTTTCTTTGCATTACCAGTCCATTGAGTACTTTCAAGCTTCCTATCATTCAAGTTTATGTTGATTCAATGCATCATTTTGTGATATCTCTTCATTTGACTTTCATGTTTATGCATTGAGGATAATACAAGATGTTAGTTGGGAGAGGATCTGTTGGATTTTATTATGAATTGCATGTGAATTTTCAAAATTTTTATGGTTTGAGCCTCTAATTTGCTACATGTTTATGCTTTTGAATGACAAAATGTGCCACTAAGAGTTAATTCTGTTATGAAAATCTAGATGTCATGACACTTGCTAATTTTTTTGTGCACACAAGCCATGTGGTAAAATGGGGGTTTAACACATGTAGTTAGAGAGGTCTCTTGCTGAAGTTTTTCTTGTGAAATACTCGGTGAGTATTGAGAGCCACAATATATTAAAATATGGCATTAAACATTTATTGATCTTGTAAATTGGAAACTCATTTGGGAATAACACTCATAGTTTGTGGTAAAATGGTGGATTACTTGGGAAATGATAAAGGTCAATTTAGAACTGACATTTGAGCTTTCAACCTTTCTTTTCAATACTCCTAGTAGCCACTTTGAGTTATACACATATATATCATTTTCTTCATGCACCTATGTTATTCATACTTCTCTACATTGGAGTACAATTTTTGCTCATATTTTTTCATCTTTGTTAACTAATAACATGTTCATTCATAACTATTACAAATTAACGTAGTCCAATTTAAAAATATATAAATAACAAGATGTCCAATAAGATTAATTCAATATATACAAATACCAAAAGTAGATATTAATACTATATATTAATTGGGCCAGAAAATTCAAACAAAAAATTAAATTTACTTAATTAATTTTCTAATTTGTTTAAAAAAAATTAAAAAAATTTAATTAATTCAATATGAAAAATTAAAAAAAATTATTTAGATTCGATTTTTATTCGATTCTTTGGTTCTTAGCCTAGAATCGAGAATCGAACCAAATTCATCGATTCTCGATTCAGATATCCGTTCGAGTATTTAATTCAGGAAGAACAGTTCGATTAGGTTTGGTTGAGGAAGTGTTGTCCGGCCTGACAAAAACCCCTCATCCATCCTCATCCACCCTCGACCTTAGCCTCTGCCTCCTCCATCTCGGTGCCGGCGCGGCGATTGGTTACCAATGGTACAATACCCACCACCACTACCATGTGCTAACTTCCAGCTCGGTGCCGACGATTAATTATGCTTCTTCATCCTTCGACAATCAGCAGCAATTCCTGTTCGACTTCGAGCCCTAGTTCCTGTTCAACTTCGAAAATTGGCATCACCGCAACAGTAACCTACCGTAAGTCTGTAACTAGCTATATTTCTTTCTCTTTGCTCTATATTTTACGTATACATAAACCGTTCGGGGTTTCCTTGGGTCGGTGGTTCTAAGGGTTTTCGATTCTTGGGTGAGGTATAGTTTTATCTTGAATTTGATTATATCAAAAATGGATTTATGAAGTTGATTTTGATGGAATTGATAAACATTAAAGATGTTAGTTTTAAGGCACAGAAAAACTTGAAAATGTAAAATGTAAAGGATGTGTTAGGGAGATGGGGAAAGAAGGTGGGAGAAGCAACAAGGAAGGCTGATGTGAGTACATTGAAATTTACTTTATCTGTTTTGCTTTTGAATTCCAATGACTAAACCAGAGCCAAAGAAAATAAAGTATATAATGAGGTTACACGGTGTTTGCAAAGAGAATCCATTGGCACCTGTTATTGGGAGACTGGGACTACCCCTGTATCGTACTAGAGGGGACAACTAAGTTTTGTATGACCATGATTTAGAAAGGTTTGTATGTAATTCTTTTTACTTCTGTCATGTTAATTTGCTAAATCACTTCTGGTTTTATTTGTGGCCTATTCGATGTATAAGCTATACATTTCTGATCTTTGAGATGGTGGGATTTTTTCAAATGTTATTGATCTAAAAATTGTTTTCAATCAACTATATGTCACCTGTGGTTGGTGGCTAATATCTTGTTTTTATTTTCAGCTACGCATTGTATGATATGGATGGAAATCAAGTTTCTCAAGAATTAGTCTCAAAGAGTGGCGAAACATTTGAGAGCATCTTGAAATAGGCATGTATACCATTTTCTCAATCTCTTATTTAATTTATTTTTGTGGGTTTTATGGATGTTATTACACTATCTTATTATCCTATTATTTCACATGTTAACTGAGTTAACTAAATAAGTAAATCTCTCTTTTCAGGTTAGAGGGGCTCGCTCATAAGGTGCTCCCATGGTACCTATGCAGAATGGAAGGATGGTTTGCTGTAGATGCTGATACCATCTCGGTTAAATGCTGGGACCAGGTTAATTCCTCTATCTGTGTAGGTGCATTTCCTTTCATCCTTTCATTTCTTGTATCAACTTTTTTTTATTCAGATGTAACTTAAGTTTTTTGTGATTGTGATCTCATAGTTATTCTTCTCTAGCCTAGAAGTCACTTGAGAAAGTACTATTCTGATAAATATTAATGTGAAATCATGACTTGCATGTAGTTTGCTCAAATGGTTATTCAAAGGTTGTTTTTTTAACTGATGCACAGGAAGTGCTACTTCCTGGTGGGCATGGGCTTATGGTCAGAGGTTATCTTCCTGTTATTAATACTCTGACCAAAGGTCTTCTCCTAGTCAAGTGGGAAAATTAAGCTCGAGGTCACCTAACTTATAAGTTCAATTGGGGGTTAACCATCCACTTCAAATTGTTTTTAAATGATCACACAATTTACCTTTTGGTAGGTGGATTGCAGGCCCAATATCTATGGTGATGTTTGGAATAATCACTATAATCTCATCAAATTTGCTATGTAATTGTTACAGATATCCTGATCCTGAAGTTGGGCACATCAGGAATAGGTCTTATGCTGCTGATGCTGTGAGGTCCTATTCAGGTAAATGTTTGTTAGATTACCATCATATTGCACTTAATAGATCTGCCTGAGAATTTGATATTTTTTTGTTTTCATTTTTCGTTTCTAAAGCTGGGAATGATTAATTGTACCGAGTGCCAAGGCCAAGCTCAAGTGGTACAAGCGAAACCTTTTCAAGTAAATGAGTCTGGTTCCAGCCTCCATTTGGACAAGGTTATGATGATGATTTGCAAGCCACAAAGGTAAAGAGAAACAACAGAGGCAAAAGGCACAAAGAAGAAGATGGGAAGCAGCCACGATTTTATTCCTAATTTTATTTCATTTTGGAGCTCATTTTTATTTAAATAGTGTTGTATCACATTCTAATGTTCAAGTGTATAGATTTAAAAATTTGTAATGAAGCTATCAATTTTTATACAATTCCAAAATTTGTTCATAATTTACATTTTTAATTTTGCCAATCAATTTGCATAAATTGTTGTATAAAAAAAACCTATAGCAACGTTCAGAAAACGTTATCGTAGACCTTTCGCAACGTTTTTTGAAAGTCTTTCGCATAAACGTTGCGAAAGGCCTACAACAACGTTTTTTAAATGTTGTCGTATTTTTCTACTCTACAATAACACCTCGATTTACAACACGTGTCAAAATGTTGTCGTATACTGTTTTTGATGTAGTGATTGTATTGAGATATTGAACAAAAAAATTACATTTATGCAAATATTTATTTATCATAAATTGGGAATAGTTGAATCGATATAATAAAATCGAATAACTATATCTCTTTGTTATACAACTTAAAGTTAAAATAATACTAACCTTTTATTCAAACAGATCAAAAGAGTTTGTAAACTCAATTGGCAAGAACTTCTTGTCTTTATTTGATTGAAGGGAAAAAATTATACATCAACTGGCTAAAATTTTGAAAGCAGAAAGAGAAATAAATTTTGCTAACTCAACTAGTTAGAACTTCATGCTGATAACGTGTTATAAACTAGAAAGAAAAGGGAACAAAAAACTAGAGAAGCCAATAGACTTTCGTGTATTATATTGAGAACCGAAACCTATATTTATTGAGAATAATGAGGGATATAATAGTAATCAAAACTAGGGCTCTAGGGATATAATTATTATCCAATAATAATCATATAATTTACAACACGAATTGATTTTTAAATGTCAAGAAAATTGCAAAACACATGCAAACAGGATACAGGTCCAAATAGGCAATGTGTTTTAACATACATGAATGATTTTTCTTTTACTATATATAGTCAATTCAGAATCATTTACTTACAATCCTAGATATTCTCCGATAGGTTAAATGGGTAAGTATAAGGCTGGATTGATTTAAATATTATATTTCCTTAAACATACCTATTAATATATCAATAATATATTTTGTGATTTAACAATATTCTTACCTGTTTTAATGTTGGTATTTTAGGTAAGAATTAATTCCAAACTTATTGATGACTTTATATAAATAAAGGAAGAAAACAAGATAGGAATTACGACTTTGAAAATTTTATTTACACTTCTAGTGAATCAGCAGTAAAAAGTTCTACCATTGTCCAGAGAGTTCATACGGAATCATGCTTTATTAATTATTTTCAAACCCAACCAGTTTCTTCAATGTATTTTGGAGAAAGCAAACAATATTCACTAAGGTACAATTCTATTCATTGATCAACCTATTTGATTCCGGTGGTGATAAAGTCAAGACCGGGGTATTTGATTCCACTTCTTTAACAAGTCAAAAGAAGAAGAAAATAAGAGACTTTTTCTTAGATTTCTTTTGATTGATTTTTTTGTTAATTTTGCAAAATTACAAAATTGAGACTATTTTAATTTTTTCATTTGATTTAGTGGATTGTTTGATCCGTGGTATGTGGTTCGCGGATGCTTCCCTTTAGAATTTCCCTTGTTACATTTGATGTTCATGTTTTATTATGTTATTTAATTTTCACGATTAATTAAAACCATTTAGAACATAGATTAAATCAGCACGTTGCAATCAGAACCACATAAAACTGGTCATATGATATTTTGATTGTCCATTGCCCACTGTCCACTGCTTGGATTGAATAATTAAAAACAAATTTTTAATTTTCTAGGTTTTAGAATTTACAAAATTATATCAAGGATTGGGTAATCACGCAACGAATCTGTCACACCCTATTTATATAGATAACCATACACTCACCCGTATAGAAATAAAACTTTGACGACTTGACCTAGGCATACCATTACACATTAAATTTATTTTTGACATGATAAAATAAAATAAGCATCTTCATAATAAGGTCCCTATATATTCTCACTTAGTCACCTACGATGTTTAAATAACATTTCAAGAGAAAATACTATATAACAAGTTTCAATATATTTTATTTGAGGTTACAAAAGTATCTACTATAACATTTCAAAAGTCTTACATATACAATACAGGATCCCCAAAATATAGTACAACATATTGCAACACCAAAACAACAGCCTTATAGGTCGTCATCTATGTACATCGAATTTCGAAATCTTGTAAGAGCTTCATAGATAGCCATGTCTTCTATGAAGTTCATACTCATCTACAGTGCAAAACTTGTATAAGCTAATGCCCAATAAGTAAAAATCATGCATGCTAAAATTGAGTACGAGTAATTTAAGTATATGACACCATGTCATTCCTTTAAACAACTTGCTAAAAATGCATCGTATTCAAATATTCATCAAAATCAGCTCAAAATAATTTCATTTGAAATATTTTCCTTTCATTTGTCTCTTGATCCACCTACTATACACCGGATAGAGCTATGCGTAATTTTAATAATCAATAATTAGATGACCAATATGATATCGACACAATCGAGTGGATTACCCTCCTGTGACCACTAGAAGTATATCCCCTAACTTCCTCTATGATCACACAATAAGTATCCCACTAGCGACATCAACAATCATAAATATCACAAAGGTACAGTCAAGTGATCCTCCCTCCCGTGACCACCAAAGGAACATCATTTATCTACCACTGCGATCACCCGAAGAATCTTACCCGTGATGCGAAAACATATCATATAAGCATGTTTTACATGCCTTAGCGCCCTAGTAGTGGTCAATAAAATATTTTATAAGGTAAACACATTTTTTTTTCAATTATGACGTGCATGCTAGATTTCAACGATAGACATATGTCATGCATGTACATACAAATTCTCGTGAATGACATAATCAATACGTTTTGAAGCCACATGCTCAATCATTGTAACCATCATATAATATACAATGAACTCTTTATCAAGTTTATATAAATGTTACAACAATATTCTATAGAATTGCACAAATGTTATGTTCTTGCATAGTAATTGTAAGTGGATTTTTACTTGCTTTTGGCCTTTGTGTGGGGGAGCTTACTATAAGATATAAGCCTCTTTTTCACTTATGCTGCAAACAACATGTAGTATCATCTAATATCAAATGTGGTCCTCAATTTGATAAGCTTAACGCACACATTCTCGCGCCACAATCATAAATGCTAAGATACACTAAATAACATTAGGACTTCAAGTAAACGGTCATAAAACTCCTATTATTTTCGAGTTCAATGACTATAAACCCCATCTAATTGTACCACTAATGACCCAACATTTATCTAAATCAATTCTCCAAGCTTTAGAAGTGATTAGTGAACATATAAATTGTTGGGTGTGCGACCAAAGTTCCACATTGGCTAGAAGTAGGGAGTATCATGGGTTTATAAGTATGGACAATATCTCCATTGGTATGAGGCATTTTGAGGTAAAGTCCAAAAGCAAATTCATGAGGGTTTAGGCCCAAAGTGGACAATATCATACCAATGTGGAGATATGTGATGTCTGTAGTTCTTACAAATAGTATCATAGCCAAGCTCCGGACTTAGCCACGTGGATGAATTTCTCGGAATGCCGAACGAAGGTGGTGAGCCTTGGTTTGCTCGTGATGGGATTCGTGGATGAGCTCTATTGGACATGCGGTGTGCTCTGGAAGCTTCATGGACGTGTCCTGACCCCAACACGGTGAAGAAGGGTTGACCTAGATAGAGCAAGCTCTTGAGTTAATAATGCACTCTGGATGCTTCATGGACGTGTCCTAACCCTAACAAGGTGAAGAAATGAGAGGAGAATCCTGGTTGATAAAGAGTGGATAGATGGATGATCGTTTGAGGAAAGGCTCGGTGGTCCTTTGTTCTAGAGAAGGATTGTTGGGTGTGCGATCAAAGTCTCACATTGGCTAAAAATGGGGAAGATCATGAGTTTATAAGTATGGACAATATCTCCATTAGTATGAGGCCTTTTAAGGTAATCCAAAAATAAATCCACGAGTGTTTAGGCCCGAAGTGGACAATAACATATCAATGTGGAGATATTTGGTATCCATAGTCCTTACATAAATGTTGAAACTATATGAGATCTGAAAATGGACGGAATCGGTTTTTCAGTTTTAGTTGCTATTCGGTCTAGTTTCATTCATCTTTTCACACACTTAATAACTAACCTTCATTCATTCCCAAAATTTTACCACGCTTACTTAACATGTATATGAAAGTATTCATGCCATAATTTTGCCACCACAAGTATGGGATTTTAAGCCTCAAGTTAAGTCCTTTTTACAGGACATCGAATCAGTCAATCTTACTATTAAGAATTTGAGGAGATGATATGGCGCGATATGAAGTATTGATCGTACAAACAAATAAACAAGAACAAGATTTAAAAGGAAAAACAAACAAGAAGATAAAATTGGCATAGGAACAGAATGTTTTATTAATAACAACCAATGGAGAGAAAATACAATTTCTACAATGAATCAACTAAAACTGAATGAGGAGTCTACTATTTATAGGAGATATGTCAAACCCTAGAATAAACCTAAAACATGGAAACTAGGTCAAAAATTGCTTAAAATCGAAAAATAAGGAAAGAGATATGTAGCCCGTTGCTCGAGTGAAGGTGACAACTTGTCGCTCGAGCTACAGCCCAGCAACAGGTGGGCGACGAACTCCTTATTTCAATTTTGCTCCTCTTGCTTGAGCTAGGGTTGAGACTCCGTCTAGCGCCGTCAATTCACATTTTTTTCCTTATTGGATCCTATTTTGACATCATCAAACCCAATACTCCACAACGCGGAGCCCTGGACCCAATTCAGACCAGATTTGGGTCACAAAACCCAACACTTACTATGGCTGTCTTCAGTTTCTACTACATTATCATGCCACAAATCAAATATTAACTTATTAGGACTTACTTGCATACTTATAACTCTTGTATATGAACATTCGAAGTCATAAACATACGTTCTCTTCATAGTATTACATAAAATCCAAGCTTAAATGCCTAAAGTCCAGCAACCATAATTTTTTGTCCAGATGGAAAACCAATTACCCTATTTCGTTATCATAAAATCATCAACAATGCCACAACATGATCTCAAGAAAGTCCAAAATTTTAAGAGGATATAAAACCCTTAAAAAAAATAAAAAATAAACATCAAAACCTTGAGCAACTCACCTGTCTAAAACATCAAATTCCAACTTCCTTTTTTCTACTAATCTTTGTCTCTTTTGCATTATTTTTCACTTGAAATCAACTGGGGATGAGTTGAATGGAGTTAATCTCTTATTTAGGAGTTAGACATGAGGTCTTTAAGGGGCTTGAGTCGTAAGAATATTTATGAGTGAATAAAGTCGCTATTAAAAAGACAACTAGCCCAAGCACGAGGTATATCCAAACATGATGTGGTTTTGTAGTTAAAAACTGATTTTACACCCATCCTTGCAGTATAAAATCAAGTGTCATTGACCTATCTTAGTGTGTCTACAACCTACTTTAATTACCATAAGATCCCAAAATAATTTGAGTTAATTTCTTCACCGTTCATTTCATTCCTTACCTGATTGGTACCCGATTCTTATAAAGTCACATGAATCTTATATTATTGTATTGTAATCACATCACTTCATGCCTCATGTCCCAAATATATTAAAGACTTAACTAAGATTTAAGGTAACCTTGATCAACTTAATCTAAAGCTTGTAACTTCACCAATAATAAATTCGACACCTTCGAGATTACACTTGTTTAACAAATCAATATCCAACATTTCGATTAACCTAAATTTTCACTATAGCTCAATGTAGGATCCACTGCCTAGATCAATAATAGAACCATCATGTGAAATTTTCGTTACTGGATATGTCAAAAGACATATGTGGATCAATAATAGAACCATCATGTCACGATCTCAAAAATGTGGTCACGATTATATCAGTAGCTGACTCTAGTGAAGTAGAGGAAGGAGTGGTTTTCCGTAACAAGGAGATTCTGAAGCTGAGCTTTTCCTTATATGCAATCCAAAATATATTTGAATTTGTAGTTGTTCGGTCAGACAAGAAAGATTACCTTGTTAAGTGTAGTCATGACGAGTATGATTGGATATGCACAGCATCAAAGCTGGCCAGATCAGAGATGTTTAAAATTAGACACATTACAGAATGTCATACATGTGCTTCAAACATTGTATTAGGTATTCATAGGCAAGTGATAAAGTCAGTTGCGTCATCTTGCATCAAATATAAATTCACATCATCATGCACCATACACTCCAAATGATATACACAATGACATATTGCATACATATGAAATATCTTTAAACTATGTGAAGGCTTGGAGATTTCGTGAGGAAACTTTAAAAATGATTAGAGGTGACACAACAGAATCATTTAGTCAGATCTCAAGATTCTTTTCCATGTTGCAGCAAACAAATCCTGAGACGGTCACAGACATACAACTTGATGGTTACAATAGGTTCAAATATTGCTTCATAGCATTCGGTGCATCGATTCAGGGATGGAAACATTGTAGGTCTGTTATTGTGGTCGATGACACGTATCTAAATGGACATTATGTGGGACTCTATTCACGACATGTACATAGGATGCAAATAATAGCATATTCATACTTACTTTTGGGATTGGTGATAACGAGAATGACAGATGTTGGTTGTGATTTTTTGAAAACTTGAGGAATGCATATGATGATAGAGAAGAGTTGTGTTTTATATCAGATCGTCATAATAGTATCAAAAATGCAATTGAAAATGTGTATCCTAGAACATGTCGTGGGATTTTTTCATATCATCTCCTACAAAATCTGAAATCACGCTATGGAAGATTGGGTCACAACATAACGCAAGCATTCAATTCATCCGTTCGCGCTTACACCCTATTAGAATACGAATATAACATGCAACAACTCGACGTAATTAATAAGAAGATAAGGGGTTACCTGGTAATATAATACATTTTATCTTCAATCTACCTTCGTCTACATTTATTGTAATATTGTAAAGTATGTGACTAGTGTTATCATTTGTTTTATTGTAGGATGGTGTTGGGCCTGAGAAATGGTCACGATTTCACATGCCTACGAACAGATATTCCACAATGACATCGAACATAGTAGAGTTAGTTAATGTGGTCACAAAGTTTGCCAAGAACTACCCTGTCATAGCTTTGTAGGAGTCATTGCGTGAAACTACTCAATCTTGATTCTGCAAACATAGGGAGACCGCGCAAAGTACTTTTACAACCTTGTCGAGTAAGTACAAGAAGCAGTTAAGGAAAATGAGCACAAATATGAGAAACTTGAGGGTAATCTCTATGTTTGTGACATGAACTTCATATTTGTGACCAAGCACATCTAACATGTGACCTAATACATCTTTATCTTTGTTTATTTGACTTGTTGTTTACATGACTTTGATCGTTAATTACAAGTTTCTCCTGTAAATGAGGTAACATTTACAGTTACCTATGAAGGTACATCTTTCGTAGTTGATATAGAACAACATACTTGCACATGTAGGATACTTCAAGTAGATCAACTACCATGTCTATATACATTGGCTATCATTGCAAGTATGAAGATGGAACCATATGAGTTCTATTCATACTATTACACAAGAGAAGTATACCGAAATACTTACCAATGAAGCATTTTCCCTATTGGAAATCCAAATGAATGGATAGTACCCAAAGATTTACATGATAATGTTGTATTAGCTCCTAATCAAAAGAGAAGTTGTGGAAGGCCTACCGAGAAGAGATTCATATCAGCATGAACCAAGCATAACTATCAAATGCGGACGATGTGGTAAAAGAAGTCACAATCGCAGAACTTACACCAGCTAGGTTCCATTGAGTCAAAGTCAATCGAAAAATAAAGGATTGAAAAATGAAGGTAAACAATGATAGACAGTTACCATAATTAGATAAATTAATTCTTTTCTCATCCAATTATAGTTTATAATGTTTTAACGAACAAGTATATTCATTCAAACAACATATTTCATTAATTTTTCATTCATTTTCTTACAAATGTTATGACCACTGAACAACTATTGCATGCTGTGACCATTTGAAACCTAACTTTCACATGTGGTTTCCTAATTATACAAAAATCTGTGACCTGTGACCATTGAAAAACCATGTGACCATTGGAAAAAATCTGGGACATGTGCACAAAACCCCATGTCATGTGCTGTGACCATTTAAAATTAACCTGTGACTGTTAACTAAAACATGTGACCTGTGACCATTGAAAAAAATTTCGAACGTGTACAAAACCTCGTGTCTTGTGTCGTGACCGTGTAAAATTAACATGAGACTATTAACTAAAACCTGTTACCTGTGACCATTTTGAAAACTCCCAGACCGGTCCAATAATCTGTGACCTGTAACCATTGTAGAATTAATATGTGACTTGAAATAGTAAGATGTAACCATAATTTGAAGTCCATACAATAACATCGAGCAAAATAAAATATCTGATTAAATGCAACTGATTTACATCCCAAGTCAACAGAGTAAAATTCCAATTAATAACTACAAAATATACTCTAGTTTTCCATCTATTACATGTTTATATTTAATATCCAGACTGCATTTCAACCGTCACTCTATGACAATACTTGCTCCTCCAGTTTGCTACGATTTTTTGGTGGCCTTTTTTATTTCTCGGTGTTTGAATAGCAATGATGTTATATCCAGTCGTTCTCTACCCGCATCAAATTTCATCGACATTGATCATATGTCGTTATGTAGCATGTATCGAGCATATTTTACCACGTATATGCCATAGTCATGTCTAAAAAAGGAAACAACGGAATATTAATACATAACTCTAAGGAATAATGGTGGTAACCTTAACGTCGATGTCGTAAACTTACCCATTTTTCTGTTGCGAAAGTGAGAAATCAAGCTTCACCTCCAATTCAACCAAATTTTTCCAGATTCCAATAGCCTTAATCAGTTAACTGTTAACTGTGACCTGATTCAATGTAATCACTCAGCATGTAATGCACTAACATTAAACCAACTACTTACATCATTCGATGGAGGCCAGACTGAATGAGGTGTACGCGGATTACATGCGTCACCAGAACAACCCTCGCCACACGGAGAATTACCATGTGATGATGTTCCCTGCCATCTGGGTGGAGTGTCAACGAAATCATCATCATCAACTTCAATATCAGCATGTCCAATTCTACCATCCATTATCATGAGAAGATGTGTGGATGGTTTTACACTAGAAAAAAGTGGCTTCTTGCTTGTATCAGTCTGGTAAACTGATCTTTCTCTTCTCTTCTCCACACGTGAAAGTGATGGTTGGATAGGTTTGATGTATATCATTTCGGACATGTATGGCATTACTATTTCATTGTCATGCGGGTCCAAATCAACTGTTTTCAATTGCTATTCCCAATGCATTGAAATATGTAATGTTAGGACTGCTATAATCCATAAATCATCAAAACGAATGTTGACATGTGTGATGTGAGATGATCTTATAAAGGTTGCAATAATGTGTCTGTGATCTATATGTATGATATGTTACCTAATCAAAATGACCTGTAACCCACAATCTATCATCTGTGACCCAATGAAAATGACATGTGGTTCATAGTGTTATCTGTCACTTAATGAAAATGAGCTTTGACTTAATGAAAATGAGATGTGAAATATTTGTTGTGATTTGTATTTAAAATATGTACACGTGTCATGCAAATTTGTATTGTATTTAGATACTTACATCCAGGTTCGAGAAGCAATCGGGTCCTTCGAGCTTCGTAGCCGATGGGTGATCATCTGCCGTCCAATTCTTAACCCGAGTGTAATATCTTGAAATCCTTTTGGCTATGGATCCATCAAGACTAGGAAACGTCTCATATATCTATACTTGAAACATTATCAAAAGACCTTTTAATCTGTAATCAGTTGTTCTCTTACTCAACCCCTCTCTAAGTGAACTGATAAGCGTGTCAAATAGTAATTTACCCCAATGAAACATGTTCATTTCATTGAAGTCTTCAATTAGAACAAATAAGCAGTGTTCCACAACTTTTTTGTAGTCTCTAGGAAGCAAATATGAAGTGATGAAATGCATACCGAGCATGGAAACATCCTCATCTGGAATGTCACCAGCATCAATATATGTCTTCCGGACATCTTCATGTGTCACAACATTGGACTTACTGAAATATTTGTGTTTCAAATGGGACGGCATTGATAAGTGTAGTTTCTACACTTCTTCTAGGTCCTAAAAAAATGATATTTTACTATTCTTTGGATAAAATACTACCTAATTTGTGTTATATTTCATTTCGTAGGTAAAACTCAATGTTTGATGAAGAATTGGAGAAAAGAATGCAAAGATAGCGGAAAAATGCTACATTGTATCAAATACAAAGTCCGGGGACTGAAATGAAAATATTTAAAAATTATGTCGAATCTCGCGATGAAGATTTGAGAGTGTTAGACATCAATTGGATGAGGAAAGAAGCCAAATGGATGAAATATAGTCCAAGTATTATCACATATCAACTTCCAACCTAAAAAGTCATGCTTCGGATTTTTAGACTCACATTGAGACCTAATTTTGGCATAGAAATATTTGTAATTGGAAAAATGATGTTTCTACAAGAAATGTAACCCTTCGAGTCAGATTTCTAATGCACTTTAAATCACCCCAATCGGATATCAGAAGAGAAAGTTATGATAAAATATTGAGAACTGCTCAACTACTAGAAATTAGGCGAGGCGCGTCCCCCAGACCTAAAAGCTTCGCCAGAGACTTCCCAAACCTCCAAGGTGTGCGCCCTAGTTCTACTAGGCATGCATCTCAAGCTATTCTGAGAAAAAAAGGTTTCTTACCTTATCTTATTTTGGTAATTTTCTAGGGTTAGTATAAAAGGTATTTTTCGTGAATTTGAATGGAGAGAGCCGTATATTGAGAACTAAGAGAGAAGATTACATTGAGGAGAAATTCAACATTTTGGATCCGATTTCGAAGGGTTGAAGAGTCAAATTCCAGATTTTCTTCAATTATATATGATTCGGGTGATGACTTCTTTTATTTTCTGTGTAATTTTCATATTAATATGCTAGGCTAAGTTAATTGTATTGGATGAATGATGAACCCTATTATTCGTTTATTTTAATTCAAGACAATTAATTTAGTATTTCTTGATTTTTCTTGATTAGTTTTTCATTCTCATTAAACTATTTGATTGCTTGATCACCAATTAGATAGTAAGTTACTTTTTGTAGTGTAGGAATACTCACAATAAGTTTAGAACACGGCAAAATCAACACACGGACAATATGTATTAGGAATAATATTTATGGCATGTGCAATCATGTGTGATAAACCATGTGAATCAATGCATGTTTTTCATATAAATTCGGACTAGGAATAAGATCTGGTCGTGTTAAACATATGTTTAATATATCTTGGAAAATAATATTGAATAATAGTGGATTATCGATTCTCTTGAATGCATGAATGCACTAGATTAAGAATTAAGAATTGAATTAAATGGCAATAGATTCACGATTCCAATACAAATATTTACATATTAGATAAGTACTTTACTTGTTATTTTTAGTTTAGGATTAGTATAAAATAATATACAAACCATCTCTTTTGATTTCAACACACTTCGAATTTAATAGTAGCTATTAAACTACAAATTAGACATTATTCCTCATGGGAACGTTGTAACGCCCCGAAATCTATTTCATTTTTATAGACTTCAAGTGTTACCAAAAATCTTCTTTATCTAATTTAAGCGAAAATACACTTTTATTCAAACTTTATGGTTGACCGATAAATCGATAACAAGTTACATACCACAAATTTCAAATCATAAATCTAAAATTTAACATAAAACGTCAATTACTTAATCATAAAAAAACCATTAAAATAACGAGTACTATATTTAACATAAAAGTTTCCTTCAAAATAAAATTTCCAATTTATCATTCTAAACTTTTACTTGTCGATCCCATAAGAATCACTCGTCAATCTTCCACGTCCACACGATCTGTTTTAATTTGAAATATTATTGTAAGAGTGAGTATTTTGAAAATATTCAGTAAAAATGCATGCATATTCTTATTAACATGATATAAATATAAAAATGACATAACATACCAACATAATAGATTTAGAGCAAACTGGTCGCAATATCCAATAGCTCAAGGAATTTCTTAAGAATTCATATATCCTGTAGGATTTAACATATTGACCTAACGGTCCATCCCCGAAGGATTTAACATTGAAATCGACTCGAAGGCCTTCGAGTACTTCATACCAAAATTTATATAACATCAAGAAAATAAGAATTTACCGCTTTTGCACTAGGTATTCTTACCTCAATTGACACCCAAAATTCAAACAATGTGACTCGAATTGTAGATATAAGAATGAACAGTGTGTGAAGAATGAAACAGCAACTCGTGATTAAAATCTGGAGACAAAACATTTTTCTCAAAAGCATATATTTAAATTTTTTGAAAATTTACTTCCAATTAATTGCGGAAGATGTTCCGGATTAAAGAATTAAAATCAATACGTTTGAGGTAAATTAAGGGTTTATTAACTTAATAAATTAAATTATTACTAATTTTATATTAAATTCTAATATGACTTTTAGACTCCCAAGGTAAACGTCAATCTCATCATTATTTTATAAATAAAATATTATAATAACATACTTTCTTTCCTAATAAAATAACTCAGACACAACTAGTTCAAAAATATTTCTACTTAAGCCAATTTATGTTATTTAGCACGAGCTTCAAAATGAGTATATTATCGATATATATTTTTCAACATCTGAAATACTTAAATATACGACCCAAATAATATACGATAAAATCAAAAATTTATACTTAAGCAAAACAAATCATTTATGTAAATAAGTGGTTCGAGTTTATTGTTTTAACTTTTGGACTTTTAGTGTGACGACCAAACTAGACACGAACTATTCATTTGCCAAGTGCCAAACCTTAAATTTAGCCCATAGGAAAATAAAATAAAAATTCGGGGTGTTACAAATAATATTCTTAACTCACAAATCTTATTACTTGTACAACGATCTCGTACGCTTACTAGTTTCACGCGAACATGCATCTTCTCCAGTCTGTTCGTATCACCATTCCCAAAATACCTAAGTCCAGACACTAAACAAAACTCCGAAAGCGAGAATCTAACAAATCTCTCTTCTATATTGAACCACAACTCGTCTGGAATTGGTTGTCGAACCTGCCTCAAGAGGAAATAATGAATCAACTGCGGTTGAACAACAATTTCCTCGCACTCAAGAAAGTGGCCAAAACATGTATTATGAACAATATTCCTCTATGCCTCCGTGAAATTTGTTTTAAACTTAGACAAGACGCCATTTGTGTTAATAACGGTAATTTTACCAGGAAACCAACTTTTCACTGTTATTAAAAAAGTCCAAACCTGCATAAAGATCACCAAATAACGTTTTAATTCAAATCTCTTTAAAAAAAATAAAAAGCCCCTATAAGGTCACAGTCTGCACACATGTATATTGGTCACAAAAAAATGTGGTCATAGATTGAATATAGCATAAGTCACAACAAACGTAATAATTCAAAAATCAAATAAAGAAAACCCCATGTATGTCACAGCCTTCTCACATGCATACTGGTCACACAAAGAAATTCTGGTCACAAACGATTTGGTAGGTCACAAACATGATTATTTATTCCATTCCACAATTCATAAATCAAACACAGCAAATATTATTGTTTATAGGTCACAATACGGAATACCAGTATGTACTAAATTCATACATCACAAATTGGATATAGAATAAGTCCCAAATGTATAATACACCATCAATACATGTTACCCATCACTTTTAGGGTTCAAACATATGATTCAATTGAAAAACAAAACTGAAATATCTCAAATACCTTCTTCTTCGACTTGTTTTTGACAGAGCGATTCTATTTTTGGCTTTTGGATGATGAATCATCATGAACCTCATCCGACTTTCTATAACCCTTTCTATTTGATGCCTCAACTACATTCAACACCCTATCTTCTCTCCTTGAATGAGCCATTTGGGTTTCAGTTTGAGATGTATAGATTTCGAGTTTTGAGTCTATAATATATGGCTTCCACGGAGTGAGAATAGTTACAGTTTAAGGTGTGATTTTATGGTGTGACGGTAGTAGCAATACCACTATAGGTTTGCGAATGAACGACGAGTATGAAGATGGTCTATGGTCACGGCGTTGTGGTTTTGTGAAGAAGGAAGATGAGAAGTGTTTTGAGGTTTCGAAGAATATGGAAGTTACGTAGTTTATGACACTTAAATCACGGGTGAATCTGCTACAATATATAATATCAAAATTATCTTATGTGTGTATATATATATATATATATATATATATATATATATATATATATGTTGTATCTAATTAAAAAATATCTAACTTTTGAAAAATCAAACTTAAAATCTGATTTTGGAAACTAGATCTTGAAAAGTAGAGAATTGTGTAATTTCCACCTTATATAAATACAAAACTTGGCCCAAATATTGGAGGATTCTCTCTAGCCTCTTAATTAGGGCTGGACATGGTCCAGTTCAGTTCGATTCTTAATTAGGGCTGGACACGGTCAAGTTCGGTTCGGTTCTCTCCAGAACCGAACCGACCCAAAATTTTCGGATATTTAATAAATGGAACCGTTCGGGTTCGGTTCGGTTCGGTTCAGTTCCTTTCGGCTCTATTCGGTTCCGTACCATAATTAAATTTTTTAACATTTACAATAACACTACATAAATATACAAATAACATGTCCACTCATAACTATTACAAATTAACATAGTACAATTTAAAACCATGTAAATAACAAGTTATCCAATAAGATTAATTCAATATATACAAATACCAAAAATTAAATTTAGCTAATTAATTTGCTAATTTGTTTAGAAAAAATAAAAATATTTAATTAATTCGGTTCTTATTCGGTTCTTGGCCTAGAACCGAGAACCGAACCGAACCCATCGGTTCTCGATTCAGATACCCGTTCGGGTATTTAATTTCTAAGAATCGCTCGGTTCGGTTCATGAACTTTTGTCCAGCACTACTCTTAATATCATAAAATTCGTCAAGAATAAAATGTGAATTACTATATTTTGAGATAAGATCAAATCCTAATAAGAAATTGAAGTCAATTACATCAATCTTTTTGAAAAATTCAAGATTTCTTACATTCTTTTGTAATTAGGGTTGACATTTTTTCTTCATTTTTTTTCTTGTAATTTATTTTGAAGCATGGTACATTATATATGTTTTTATATTAGATAAGATGAACCCTATTATTTATTTATTTTAATTTAAAACCAGTAGTTTAGTATTTTTTTATGCGTTTCTTGATTAATTCTGCATACATATTGCATTATTTAATTTTTTTGACAATTAATTAAATAAGTAGTAGCTTGTTGTACTGTTGAGAGATCACAATAAGTTTAGAAAGTGGCAAAATTTACATGTGCAATAGAATAGATTTAATGCGTTCTAATAATTCAAATTCAGATTAAGATTAGATTTGGTTCGTGACTAGAATATATTTAATTTGTTTTAGAAAAAAAAGTTAAATATATTAAGTTTATTGATTGTCAAGAACGCATGGACAGAATTAAATTACAAATTAAAAATCAAAATAAATAGAAATAGGTGGACTCTACATCCAATAAATCATCTATAATTTGAAACAAAAATACTTTTTACTACCTTTTTTAGATAATTTAGCACAAAATCAAATCAAAGTCTTTCTTTTACTTACATAATTCGAATTTCATACAAAATTAGTATACTTGATTTGGAAATTATTTCATTTGCGACGATACTTTCAACTAACTAAATTTATTATTTGTTAACGATTCCGTACGCTCGTAGATTTTGAACGAATAGAGTACCTAAAATTTACTTATTTTAAAATTAATTGCTACTAAAAAAATCTTTTTTTTACTTGTATATATAAAGAAAATAACATATCCATAAATCGGAGACGAGGTCATCAACACAATCATGACTACACAATACCGAGACAAACTTTAGAGCAAGTGTTAATAAGCCTAAAAAGTTAACTTTAAATAATTTTATTTAAAAGTAAAAATATTAAAATAATATATTTTTAAATTCTTAGAAATAAAATACTCTTTTTGATATTAAAATACATGTAATTTCGAATTTATTTACATTAAAAAAAATTTATTGAAACGTATTTAGAACTAATAAGCATGTGATTTGGAGGAATGAGTATTTAGAGATAAATCTCGTCCCAAATAAAAATGAAATAGATAATCATATATAAATGTTTGGAGTATTCAACTTAATAATATTGATATTTTAATGTGGAACTTCAAGTTTTACTATGATATT
Source organism: Fraxinus excelsior (assembly GCA_019097785.1). NCBI lineage: Eukaryota > Viridiplantae > Streptophyta > Magnoliopsida > Lamiales > Oleaceae > Fraxinus > Fraxinus excelsior. Next base: position 14,017,971 of record CM032640.1, read on the forward strand.
AGAGTCATTAAGCTTCAATGAGCAATTCTCAAACAAATCACCATCTTGCAAGGGAGTTGTTGACACACTAAAAATGCAGCCCAAAATCAAAGGGAATTCCAATTGAGAAACTCAAGATAAAGACCCGATGGAAATCGATTAGAAGGCCCACGAAGAGAAGCCCAATCTGGAAACCTGAGAAAAGGCCTGAATATGGGAAGCCCGAGAGTGAGGGAGTATCATCGCCCAAGCCTGTAGGACGCCCAGAGGCTGAACGAGTGAAATACTGTACAATCGCCCAGAACGATATCCTCACTATCGCCCAGACTCTCAAATCGCCCAGAATCGGACAAGTCTAAAAGGTGTAGTTTATCCAATTCAGCAGTTACCAAAGCAGTTATCAAGTAAACCCGGCACGCCCCCACGATCCAGAAACAAGTAGTTAAAAGGCAAGAGTAGTGGCAACAGTTACTAAGTAACCTCTTCCCAATAAGCAGTTTCGTTAACCAAGAGACGCCCGGAAGTATAAAAGGAAGTGAAGTTATAGAAGAAAGGGACCCCGAATCAAAAACTCTCGACAAGAGAATATGTAATTTTTATTTCTTTAGTTTAAATTTAATCCTTTCTCAGTACTCGTGTGCTTGCGCCCCTTGGAGGTGTTTTGTCTACTTTCCAATTGTAACTCTTCACTAGTAAACACACCCCTTTTTGGGACTTTGTCTCAAGAGGTTTGTTCCTTACACAATCGTCTGATCCTTTTTCTTGTAATTGTTGGCGGGTTGGAAAACACGTGAAAACAATTTGGCACGCCCGGTGGGACCGTTGGTGTTTTGTAAGTGAAGATACAAAAAAGAAAAGATATCATGCCTCATAAAAATTCCGATAAGGAACCAGCAAGTCAAGGAGTAGTCCAGTCTGTAGTTGAGCGATATGAGGAGCAACAACATTCTCCACGAACAGATGGACAAAGTCAGAGCAGTCACATCCGCTACGAACCAACGACAGAATTGAGCCCTCGCACAATGCGTGCATTGCTAGGAGAACTCACGCAGGATGTCGTTGAACAGGTAAATTTACGAAGTATTCATAATATGGAGAAGTTTACCCAAAATGAGAATAGGCATTTTGATTATATGACTAAGCAACTGAATACGTTAAATGAAATCATGAATAAGTTGGTAAGCCAAATGTGTCAACCCGTTATGCCTATAGGTAGTCACTTTCAGTCTAGGACTATCGTGGGACATACTTCGCCACATAACTCCTTTGGTGTAAACTCAGGTCCAAGTCTAGAGCCACCTTTTGGCCTTTCTACTTCAAACCCAGGGGGAAACGGGACCTTGAACTTGAATAATGATAACACTACGTCCAACCTGGGGGTAGTATAAACGTAAGAGATAATGTCCCAAACAACGAACAGAATGGTTTACGTACAAATGACAGTTTAAACACTCAATTTAACAGTCATAACGGCCCGAATAATGGCATTTTTATGGCCAATCAAGGGCAAACTACCAGGCCTCCCACAAATCAGCCAGTAAATCAACCAATAGGGAACCCATATGACCCTAACGCCATGCTAAGAAACCAAATTATGGAAATAGTGCAAGATCAAATAGCAGTTGGGGTGCGTCCGGTTATTAGGCCAATTTATACCAAGCCATACCCTGATTGGATAGATCAAGCATATCCATGGCCCAGAGGGTATAAAGTACCAGAATTCTCGCTATTCACTGGTCTAGGAGAAGTATCTACATTAGAACATGTAGGGCGATTCACGTTGCAAAGTGGTGAGGTGAATGATTACCATAAGTTGAGGTTGTTCCCAAGTTCTTTAACAGGGGTAGCTTTTTCTTGGTTCATTAATTTGCCAGCAAACTCCGTTCAAACGTGGCAGCAAATTGAGCAATTATTCCATGCTCAATTTTATAAAACTGAGTCTGAAGTTACACTGGCCGATTTGACGAATTTACGTCAATTGCCTAACGAATGGGCAGAAAATTTCCTACAAAGGTTCAAAACGGCCAGAAGTAAATGCTTTATGCCTTTGCCAGAAAAGGAATTTGTTAAAATCGCCCAAAGTTGTTTAAGCTTTGATCTAAAGAAGAAATTTCAGGATAGGGAATTCCCGGATTTATTCCAACTTAGTGCAAACGTTGTTAGGTATGAGCGATTGATAAGAGAAGAAGAACAGATGAAAAATTCCAGTAAAGGGACTTATTACAAAGACCCGAACTTCAACGTTCATACTGTCGATAATGGCTATTACGACCAAACTGAAGTATGTTTGGCTGAATTAGTAAGCAAAGATGAACCCGCAAAGGGTGAAAACAGAAAAACGCGAACGTTCTCGTTCGACGTAACTAAAGCTGACCTTATATTCGACAAATTATATAAGGATAAGCAAATAAAGTTGAGCGACAAACACAAATTGCCAGACCCTGAACAAATTAAGGGTAAAAAATACTGTAAATGGCATAATGCATGGTCACATGCGACTAATTATTGTGTGGTTTTTCGTCATGTGTTGCAGGATGCTATTGAATCAGGACGAATCACGTTCGAAGAAAAGAAAAAGATGGCGGTGGATGAAAATCCTTTCCCACGGCCACTGACAATGAACATGTTAACAACTGGTTTGAAAAACAAATTGCCGAAGTTCAGATTGGTGATTGACGACGAAGAAGAAGAATCTAAACCACATCCCAGCGTTTTTGAACGCATTAAAGGGAAGGAGCCCAAACAGGGCGAAGGTGTTCTGTGCGACAGATGTAAACACGAGTTGAAGGCAAATACATGGTCACCAATGACGCGACAATTTCACCATCACTCTGATTTCATGCCGATCGCTCGGCCTGTCAGGGGGCAAAGGGTGCCATTTTACAGAGGACTACCTAGAGAAAGGGGGTTTGGGTCAGCCAGTCAAGGAAGGACGTTTAGGCCGCAGCCTCGCCAACCCGATGTAGGGCATTCGTTCCAATATAATGCAGGAAGAGTGGTGCCTTTCAATGAAATGACTAGGACCCAGCAAATGTGTTTCCAACGTAATTACGGACGGATGATGAGGCAACAGCAAGGAGAATCACGCCCTAAAACGCCCAAATCGCTCAGAATGGCCGACAAAAATGTTTTTGAAGATAGTGAAGAGACAGGCACTGGCGAATCAATGAGAGAATTGCCAGAAAGCTCGTGTAGGAGATCAAAGTTTGAACGAAACAGGGAAGACGAAGATGATCTGGACCAACCTCTAATTATCCAGTTCGGCACATTGCCTCCTGTCATGGCTAATAACTACTTGTTGGCCGATGAATTCAAAAGCAAAGAGAAGGAGGACAGTGAGGAAGAAACTTGTGTACTAGTCTGCGATGAAGGCCAAGCATTCAGAGAAATATGTGATGACGAAGATGATGATGGTATGACGGATATCGAAGAGGAAATTGATTTAGAAGCAGAGAAAAGGAAAAGATGAGTGTCGCGCAATACCCTGTTGAAGCAACTACACCAAGAAGGAGTCCGCGAAGTAGATCTGTTGGGAGAACCATCTGGCCGATCGGTCGATTTCTATGTGTTGTATGGAACACCTAAAAGGAAAAAGAGGGTACCTCGCTCTGAAAAATATGGATCACCCCCCAGAATAATGCCTCCTCCTACAGGTTGGGTAACCGAGGAAGAAGTACTGGAAAAGGAGAAGGAAAAAACCTAAGGAAAGAAGGCTCAATGCGATATGCTGCACGTCGATCTATCACCAAAAGATAGCCCAACGGAAGATAAGCATGAAGTAGAAATAGATGCTGCTGAAAAAGTCATCTTCAACAAACCGGCTATGAGGTTAACCAAACACTTAAGGCCGTTGTACGTCAAAGCCTTAGTTAATGGGATACCAATAGTAAAGGTACTCATCGACAATGGAACAGTTATATACCATTCTAGCTAGGATGATGAGGAAATTTGCTAAAACAGAAAGCGACATGATCCCAACAGAAGTCATTCTTACAAGTTTTAACTGTGGGGGACTACTGTTTTCTTCGTAATAGACGGCCCCACCAGCTACAACGTGTTGCTAGGAAGAGACTGGATCCATGGTAGTCGCTGCATTCCCTTCATCGCTCTATCAATGCTTGGTCTTCTGGAATGACAAAGGTGAGGCAGAAGTGGTGCAAGCAGATCATAGACCCTTTGTGGCAGAAGCAAATTCAGTAGAAAGGTTCATGTACGAAGGAAATTATGAGCCTGTCAGAGTGGTTCAAGATGGGGAAGAAACTCAAATTACTGCCCAAAGCGAGGAGCCGTTTTCAGTGGATGCACTTACTGAGATGTTTAATCAAATGAGGCCAAACATAGTGGCCTTGGAGGAGCCAGTAATTGGCAAAAGAGAAGCCAAGCAACCTTAAATGAGTTCTCAACAACAAAGGCAAGAGGCCGAGATTCAGGCCTTCAAAGCCAAGTTGATGGCTTTCAATAAAGAATGTGAATATGTGAAAAAAGAAGAAGCGGCGTTAAAGATGCTGAGGGACAAATTAATAGTGTCCGAGATGGAGCAGAACTTGGACTGGGAAATTCATAAAGTGGATTGTCTAGAAGAGGAAACACCTCTGAGCGATATGGATGATGAAGCGACGAGGATCACCAAGTCAGGATATGCACAAGCACAAGACCCTTTAGTCAAGGTGAATATTGGTGAGGAAGGAGAGGATCGCCCAACATTTGTTAGCCAGATGCTCCCTCACGAGGTTAGTAACAGATTAATCGATTTATTAAAAGAGTATAAAGATTGTTTTGCTTGGGAGTATGAACATATGCCTGGTTTAGATAAAAACTTAGTAGAACATAGGTTGCCGACTAAATCAAATTTTAAGCCTCATAAGCAACCTCCTAGGCGTTTCGCTCCCAATTATTACCAGAAATCAAAAAAGAAATAGAGCGATTACTAAAAACATGTTTTATTAGAACAACCAGATATGTGGAATGGTTATCTAATGTAGTGCCAGTATTAAAAAAGAATGGCAAATTGAGGGTATGCATAGATTTCAGGAATTTGAACTTGGCTACTCCCAAGGACAAATATCCAATGCCTACAGTTGATTCTCTAGTAGATTCGACTGCAGGGCACGTGATGTACTCTTTTATGGATGGATATTCGGGATACAATCAAATCTACATAGCTGACGAGGATGTACACAAAACTGCCTTTAGATGCCCTGGGTCTTTAGGTGCTTTGAATGGGTAGTAATGCCGTTTGGACTGAAAAATGCAGGAGCGACCTATCAAAGAGCAATGAATCTAATTTTTCATGATATGATAGGTAAATTTGTAGAAGTTTATGTAGATGATATAGTGGTCAAATCTGTTAAAAAAGAAGACCATTTTGAACAACTGCGATGCTCATTTGAACGAATGAGGCAGCATAAACTAAAATTGAACCCTATGAAGTGTGCGTTTGGCGTGAATGCAGGAAATTTCCTTGGATTCCTAGTACATAAAAGAGGGATTGAATTTGATAAGAATAAAGCGAAAGCCATTGTAGAAGCCAAGACTCCTAGCAATAAAAAAGAACTGCAAAGGTTTTTAGGCCAAATCAATTTTCTGAGACGCTTTATATCTAATTGTGCAGGGCAAACGAAAGCATTTTCGCCTCTCCTAAAGTTGAAAAATCAAGACGAATTCGTCTGGAAAGAAGAACATCAAAAGGCTTTTGAAAGCCTGAAAACATACTTAACGAGTCCGCCAGTATTGGTGTCACCAATCCAAGGACGGCCAATGAAGTTGTACGTGTCGGCTGAACGAGAATCGATAGCTGGAATGGTCGCACAAGAAGACCAATTTGGTGAAGAAAGGGCGATTTATTATTTAAGTAGATGGTTAACCAGATGTGAATGTAATTATTCTGCTATTGAAAAGTTGTGTCTCACATTATACTTCACATGTACAAAATTAAGGGCCTGTTTACGGCCTGTAATAGTCTATTTAATTTCCAAAGTCAATTTATTCAAATACATGTTTTCTCGCCCTATTTTACACCAACGAGTAGGTCTTTGGACTTTAGCGCTGTCAGAGTTCGAAATAAGGTATATACCCCAAAAGGCAGTTAAAAATCAGGCTTTGGCCAATTTCTTGGCCGATCATCCATGCCTTGATATGCCCAACGAAATAGAACTAGAGGTTGATTCATTTGAATTAAAACCATGGATTTTATATTTTGATGGATCGAAAACTTCTAAAGGAGCAGGGGTAGGAGTGGCTTTGATAAATCCTTTAGGGGTTTGCTATAAGTTTGCATTCACCTTAGATAAGATCTGTACTAATAATCAAGCCGAATACAAAGCCTTAATTGTAGGCTTGGAGTTAATGGTAGACATGAAAGTAAAGAATGTAATCATCCGGGGCGATTCTCAATTGGTGATTCATCAATTGACAGGCGATTTCAAATGCCAAAGTGATTCTATTATAAATTTATACGAAATCGCCCAAGAGTTGTTGGACGAATTCGACCAAGTAGAACTTCAATGTGTTAATAGAATGTACAATGACATGGCCAACGAGTTGGCTCAATTGGCCTCTGGCTATTCAAAGGCGATAAGTTGGGGGTCTGCTTACGAATACGGAACTATATTGCCCGTTATTCAGTGAAGGGCAAGGAAAACCGAATTCAATGTATAGAAGATGGGGTCGCGCTGGATTGGATAGATGAGATTAAAGAATCCTTTAAGGAGCTTAATGGGGGAGGTGATAGGAGAACAAAATTACGCCTGTTAAACTATGCATTAATAGACAAAGAATTGTTCAAAAAACACTCTGATGGTGTATTATTAAAGTGCGTGAACTTACGAGAAGCTATGACGATTATGGCTGAAGTGCACGAAGGGATATGTGGAGCCCATCAGGCCGGCCAAAAGATGAGATGGTTGATTATCAGAAATGGATATTTTTGGCCAAAGATGGGAGAATCATGTGTTCAATATGTAAAAAGTTGTTTAGCATGCCAAAAACATGGCCCAATACAGAGGGCACCGGCAAGCAATATGGCACCCATTATCAAACCTTGGCCGTTCAAAGGCTGGGCGATAGACTTGATAGGGAAGATTTACCCCCATCGTCCAAACAACACACATTTATTATAGTCGCAACAGACTTTTTCACCAAGTGGGTCGAAGTAGTGCCTCTAAGAGAAATCACCCAGAAAAGCATCATAGAGTTTATCCGGGACCATATCATCTATAGATTTGAAATTCCGCAAACTTTAATGATGGATCATGGGACTTCCCTGAATGGAGATCAGGTGAAGGAATTCTTGAGCGAATTTGGAGTTAAATTGGTAAATTCCACACCATATTACGTTCAATCAAACGGTCAGGCAGAATCATCTAACAAGATTCGAAAATCTATCATAAGAAAGATGATAAATGAAAATGCCAGAAATTGGCACGCATGCTTGAACAAAGCCTTACATGGGGGGGTTAAAGAACAAAAAACCCCGCTCGAGCACCAACATCCCGCCTTTCCTACTCACTTATGGGGGGGGGGCTGGGAACCCCAGGATTTTATTTTTTATATTCCGTAGATTATTATTTAAGTGGCGGTCTGAGGGTGGTCTGGGGCTTGAACGGGCAAGGTTTTCTTTTTTTTTTTTTTTTTCTTGAGGGGGGGCCGAATAAGGGCTCATTGGTTCAAATTTCGAATACCCCCATTAGACGGGGATTTTATTATTATTTATCATCTTCCTTATGATAGATTTCAGAATCTTGTTAGATGATTCTGCCTGACATTTGTGTTGAGTTCGTAATATGGTGTGGAATTTACCAATTTTAACTCCAAATTCGCTCAAGAATTCCTTCAACCTGATCTCCATTCAGGGAAGTCCCATGATCTGCATCATTAAAAGTTTGCGGAGTTCCAAATCTATAGATGATATGGTCCCGGATAAATTTCTATGATGCTTTTCTGGGTGATTTCTTTTAGAGGCACTGCTTCGACCCACTTGGTGAAAAAGTCTGTGGCGACTATAATAAAGGTGTGTGATGTTTGGACGATGGGGGGTAAATCTTATCTATCAAGTCTATCGCCCAGCCTTTGAACGACCCAATGTTTGATAATGGGTGCCATATTGCTTGCTGGTGCCCTCTGCATTGGGCCATGTTTTTGGCATGCTAAACAACTTTTTGCATATTGAACACATGATTCTCCCATCTTTGGCCAAAAATATCCACTTCTGATAATTAACCATCATCTTTTGGCCGGCCTGATGGGCTCCACATATCCCTTCATGCACTTCAGCCATAATCGTCCTAGCTTCTTGTAAGTTCACGCATTTTAATAATACACCATCAGAGCGTTTTTTGAACAATTCTTCGTCTATTAATGCATAGTTTAACAGACGTAATTTCGTTCTTCTATCACCTCCCCCATTAAGCTCCTTAAAGGACTCTTTAATTTCATCTATCCAATCCAGCGCGACCCCATTTTCTATACATTGAATTTCGGTTTTTCCTTGCCCTTCGCTGAATAACGGGCAATATAGTTCCGTATTCGTAAGTAGACTCCCAACTCATCGCCTTTGAATAGCCAGAGGCCAACTGAGCCAACTCGTTGGCCATATCATTGTACATTCTATTAACACATTGAAGTTCTACTTGGTCGAATTCCTCCAACAATTCTTGGGCGATTTCGTATAAACTTATATAGAATCACTTTGGCATTTGAAATCGCCAGTCAATTGATGAATCACCAATTGAGAATCGCCCCTGATGATTACATTCTTTACTTTCATATCTACCATCAACTCCAACCTACAATTAAGGCTTCGTATTCGGCTTGATTATTAGTACAGATCCTATCTAAGGGTGAATGCAAACTTATAGCAAACCCCTAAAGGATTTATCAAAGCCACTCCTACCCCTGCTCCTTTAGAAGTTTTCGATCATCAAAGTATAAAATCCATGGTTTTAATTCAAATGAATCAACCTCTAGTTCTATTTCGTTGGGCATATCAAGGCATGGATGATCGGCCAGAAAATTAGCCAAAGCCTGATTTTTAAACTGCCTTTTGGGGGTATATACCTTATTTCGAACTCTGACAGTGCTAAAGTCCAAAGACCTACTCGTTGGTGTAAAATAGGGCGAGAAAACATGTATTTGAATAAATTGACTTTGGAAATTAAATAGACTGTTACAGGCCGTAAATAGGCCCTTAATTTTGTACATGTGAAGTATAATGCGAGACACAAACTTCTCAATAGCAGAATAATTACATTCACATCTGGTTAACCGTCTACTTAAATAATAAATCGCCCTTTCTTCACCAAATTGGTCTTCTTGTGCGACCATTCCAGCTATCGATTCTCGTTCAGCCGACACGTACAACTTCATTGGCCGTCCTTGGATTGGTGACACCAACACTGGCGGACTTTGTTAAGTATGTTTTCAGGCTTTCAAAAGCCTTTTGATGTTCTTCTTTCCAGACGAATTCGTCTTGATTTTTCAGCTTTAGGAGAGGCGAAAACGCTTTCGTTTCGCCCTGCACAATTAGATATAAAGCGTCTTAGAAAATTGATTTGGCCTAAAAAAACCTTTGTAGTTCTTTTTTATTGCTAGGAGCCTTGGCTTTCTACGATGGCTTTCGCTTTATTTTTATCAAGTTCAATCCCTCTTTTATGTACTAGGAATCCAAGGAAAATTTCCTGCATTCACGCCAAACGCACACTTCAAAGGGTTCAATTTTAGTTTATGCTGCCTCATTCGTTCAAATGAACATCGCAGTTGTTCAAAATGGTCTTCCTCTTTAACAGATTTGACCAATATATCATCTACATAAACTTCCAAAATTTACCTATCATATCATGAAAAAATTAGATTCATTGCTCTTTGATAGTCGCCCCTTGCATTTTTTAGTCCAAACGGCATTACTACCCATTCAAAGCACCCTAAAGACCCAGGGCATCTTTAGGCAGTTTTGTGTACATCTTCGTCAGCTATGTAGATTTGATTGTATCTCCGAATATCCATCCATAAAAGAGTACTAACTCACACATGCCCACTGCAGTCGAGTCTCTAATAGAGAATCTCCACCGTAGGCATTGGATATTCGTCTTTGGGCATAAGCCAAGTTCAAATTCCTGAAATCTATGCATACCCTCAACTTGCCATTCTTTTTTAATACTGGCACTATATTAGATAAACCATTCCACTACTGGTTGGTTGTCCTAATAAAACCCGCTTTTAGCAATCCTCTATTTCTTTTTTGATTTCTGGTAATACATTTGGGAGCGAAAACGCCTAAGACCAGTGAATAGTGAGAATTCCGGTATCTTGTACCCTCTAGGCCATGGATATGCTTGATCTATCCAATCAGGGTATGGCTTGGTATAAATTGGCCTAATAACCGGACGCACCCCAACTGCTATTTGATCTTGCACTATTTCCATAATTTGGTTTCTTAGCACGGCGTTAGGGTCATATGGGTTCCCTATTGGTTGATTTACTGGCTGATTTGTGGGAGGCCTGGTAGTTTGCCCTTGATTGGCCATAAAAGTGCCATTATTCGGGCTGTTATGACTGTTAAATTGAGTGCTTAACCCGTCATTTGTACGTAAACCATTCTGTCCGTTGTTTGGGACATTATCTCTTACGTTTGTACTACCCCCCAGGTTGGACGTAGTAGTGTTATCATTATTCAAGTTCAAGGTCCCGTTTCCCCCTGGGTTTGAAAGTAGAAGGGCCAAAAGGTGGCTCTAGACTTGGGCCTGAGTTTACACCAAGGGAATTATATGGCGAAGTATGCCCTACGATAGTCCTAGACTGAAAGTGACTACCTATAGGCATAACGGTTGACACATTTGGCTTACCAACTTATTCATGATTTCATTTAACGTATTCAGTTGTTTAGCCATATTATCAAAATGCCTATTCTCATTTTGGGTAAACTTCTCCATATTATGAATACTTCGTAAATTTACCTGTTCAACGACATCCTGCGTGAGTTCTCCTAGCAATGCACGCATTGTGCGAGGGCTCAATTCTGTCATTGGTTCGTAGCGGCTGTGACTGCTTTGACTTTGTCCATCTGTTCGTGGAGAATGTTGTTGCTCCTCATATCGCTCAACTACAGACTGGACTACTCCTTGACTTGCTGGTTCCTTATCGGAATTTTTATGAGGCATGATATCTTTTCTTTTTTGTATCTTCACTTACAAAACACCAACTGTCCCACTGGGCGTGCCAAATTGTTTTCGCGTGTTTTCCAACCCGCCAACAATTACAAGAAAAGGATCAGACGATTGTGTAAGGAACAAACCTCTTGAGACAAAGTCCCAAAAAGGGGTGCGTTTACTAGTGAAGAGTTACAATTGGAAAGTAGACAAAACACCTCCAAGGGGCGCAAGCACACGAGTACTGAGAAAGGATTAAATTTAAACTAAGGAAATAAAAATTACATATTCTCTTGTCGAGAGTTTTTGATTCGGGGTCCTTTTCTTCTACAACTTCACTTCTTTTTATACTTCCGGGGGCGTCTCTTGGTTAACGAAACTGCTTGGAACTGCTCCATTACCTTCGTGACTATCCGCTTCTTCAGTGAGGGAAACTGCTTATTGGAGAGAGGTTACTTAGTAACCGTTGCCACTACTCTTGCCTTTTAACTACCTGTTTCTGGATCGTGGGGGCGTGCCGGGTTTACTTGACAACTGCTTTCGTAACTGCTGAATGGGTTTTTATCTTGGGTTTCTCAATTGGACTTCCCTTCGATTTTGGGCTGCATTTTTAGTGTGTCAACATGATCTGAAAAATTGCAAAGTCAGCCATCTGAATCCGTTTTCAAAGTGCCAGACAGACTGACCACCAGTAGGATAGTTATACTACTAACAGACACTCCATAACAGGTTCTAAATACCTCGAAAAACTTGGTTCAGATCAAAAGATCGAGTAAGCAGGTAAAATAATTAGACATGTAATTTACATCACAGACCAAATATAGTGTTTGTGGTGAGCATAGACATAATTTGCACCACTGTCTAACACAGAGGAAATTGAATCACACTAAAAGAGGTAACTTGTATACTAATACCTTAAAACAAAAGTTCTAAGGTTAGAATAAGGCAAGTTTAAGTACGTATAGTGATCTTAGGAGTTATGATGTTAATGATGCTTATATATATTGTGCTCTACTCCGATACTTTGTTAGTTTCTTGATGAGAACCACGTATCAACAAACATTACGCAACCCACAACGAGATTGAAGATCCCAAGAAAGCCCAAAAAATAATCCCGATTTTGAGTTTGAACCAAGAATTAATGAATCAAGCAACCAAACAAAAAAATATTTGAATGACCTCTTGATTATTGAAAACACAATGCCTCTCAATTGTATAATAATCTCAAATTGTCAAAAAAGGTTCTACAATGAATAAATAAGCAAAGTATTTATATTAAAACCCCTCTAAAATCTAGTTAAAATTGAAAATAATTCTAAATATTACAAAAGATATCAAAAGATTGTATTTTAGTCACATTAGGAAACTCTAAAAAATTGAAAATTTTCCGCCAACTTGTTTTCGGCATATTTTTGTGTGATCATAAGCCCAAAAATACCATGCGCTTGCGTAACCTTGTGCAAAATTTCGTGGCGATTCCGAATTGTATTCATGGATGAAATCCGACAATCGAGTTGAAAGTTATGTCCATTTTCATCCACACTGCTCGTTTGCTGCTTGAACCGAGTTGATCCATTTGGTTTCTTCTTCCGAACCTAGTATGAAACTTGTACTTTGACATATTTTCTTCAACCCCATGTGTCTTGTTTCCCAAGCATGCATTTGTATGGCTTTTATTAACCCCTTGAAGACTCGAACTTGCCATTAACCACTCCCTGTCAATCATCAAATTCCATGTAGCTTTCAAGTCATCCCAGATCATATCATTGCTGTTCCAGACACATGATTGGTAATTCGTTCTATGTTAACTAATTTAAAAAGTCATGTAAGACGAATTGTTACTTTCGAGGATGTAGTAGATGTTTAGTTTCTACTATACTAATCAAGACTCTTTTACCAAATTTTGTGATAATACTATAATCATGTTCAACATCTTAAGACTAAGCACATTGATATTCGAATGCTCATATCATTAGAGACTTAGTTGAAAGAAATTGATGCTATCAATAATTGCACCCGTTGAATTCCGAGCTTGACAATTAAGAATGAATACGAACATGATCTTCCGGTACCTGAAACAAAGGTTTCGAGGTGTGCTCTCATCGCCCCTCCGATAATTAAGTCAGAGAGAATATGAAAAATTTTGAGTGATGAAATTGTATATAGAAATGAACCTGAGTAATGATCCAAAATTTCATATTTATAGGGATAGGTAGTGCATTCCTAGCACGATTTGACATCTTTATTTTTAGGAATTCTAATTGGGATAACTGTTTGACCACAATCATAAGCTTGATCATACATTAACTGTAATATTTTTCAAGATAGACTCTTTCTGGACCTAGAACTCTTGAATTAAAGTATCTGGATAGGGTTAGAGTTCTTAAGAGGTGGGGACTATCCATGCTTGAGCATTTTAGAATCAGGTTAAGGAAAAAATCCGAGAATTCACCATCAAGGATAATCTAAGATAATTGTCATAGCCACTCATCGGAAGTTCTCTAGTATCCTCGAGGACCATTTGATGCTCGAGCACATTGATCTCCATAATTGTGAAAAACAAGCCTAGGGAATCCTCATGCTCGAGGTGTTCCTTTTGTGACCACATCAGAAGCCCTCGTGCATCCATCCCTAGAGCTCAAGCTTTGGGGGTGGATGCACAAAGGTTGAGTGATATGTTATAAACTATGGGACTAGTCAAGTTGCAAATAGGTCGAGATAAATTGAGGATGTAGCATCCAATGATCATTGTGTGCTCAATGTATATTTTTGAAAATGATGCGTGTGTTTGTCTCGTTCATTTAATTGTTAATTAACACGACGACTAATTTAGATTTAGGCTTGACATTAGGTTTGAGCCTAAGCGTCAATTAATTAATTAATTTTTGACAAAGTCCTAGGTTCGACGTATGGTTCGAACCTAGTACTAAACAATCAATCCCGAGCACTCAAGTTATGATTGTGGAAAAGTTTTAAGCCCGACGTCGAGTTCGGGTCCAATGGGAAATAATTAATCCCGAGCTCCAACGGCGGGTATTTTAGTGAATTTTTTTGGGCTCGACCTTAGGTCCGAGCTTTAATACAAAGTAATCACTCTCGATGACTTAATCATCTCGAGGACTTCTGAATTCGGGATTGATTGAATTTCTGATTGGTTGTGCTCGGGATAAGACTTTGGGGTGCCTTCTCGTAAACATGTGTTTTAAGGTACATGCTCGTGGAATGTCTTAGATGTTCTTGTTCGTGACGAGTCTTTAAGATGCTTGCTTGTAGCATGTTTTGGATGTGCTTGCTCGTGAATGTCTTTTAGATGCATGCTCGTGGCATGTCTTGGATGTGTTTGCTCGTGATAGGTGTTTAACATGCTTGCTCGTGGCATGTCTTGGATGTGTATGGACTTGTGACATGTCTTTAAGATGCCTGCTCATGACAGGTCTTGGAGATGCATGCTCGTGACATGTCTTTAACTTTTGATAATAAGAAATCCATGAGCTTAAGGACTCGCTTCAAAGATTAGGATGATCATGGAGCCTTTGCACAAGAAAAATATAGTTGAATGATTGGTTCCAGTCATTTGTTGATTTGATGGTTATCAAATAATTCAGCCAAGTACAAGTGAATTTAGGCTCATTCTCCATAATTTTTAACATAGTAGCAAGTGGCAATATGGGTTTTTGAATGTTTCTGAGATCAATGGTACAATTTCCACATCCTAAAAATGACCAAAAATAGCAGGGTGTGTAGATCGAGATTTCCCAATCGAGCATGATTCTTAAGATGCCTCTTTTGGTCGAACTTAGGTGCTCCAAAGCCACCTGAGGGGTTTTCATGGTCACTGAATTCAGTGGTTGGGAAGTCAAAGAATGGGTCCTAGCCAAATAACTTGAATTTTGAATTTTAATTAGCATTCGTTTTGAACTTTGAGGTATGAAGAAATTGATTAATTGAATTGCCGGATTGATTCAATTGGTGATGTACCCATGAACAGTTGGTCCTTGAATTGGTATTTTCCCAGTTGAATTTGGGTATTGGAGCACATGGGACCCTTCAATTGTTTGACAAAAACCTTCACTTCGTGGGCGGACAGAGTTAGATTGTTTCTTCTAGAAATTAATTCAACTAGCTGAGTAATTGTTCCAATTATTTGTTGACACATCATTGTTTGACCCCCAGTTGCATGTTGTATGGCTGAATTCATTGGTTGAAAAACAATTTGGTTGCCAATTAATATTGACAAAACCATCTTAATCCTGCCATTGGTGGTCGAATTTGGAGGCAATTGAGCAGCAATTGAATCAATTAATTGTGTACTCATCTTCGTCTGAATATGGATTTGATTTTCCCCAACTGAGTTTGTGTATTGAACTATATGGGAGCCATCAATTGAATATGAGGTGATTACCCCCCCTTTTGCTTGCTATCAGGACAATAAGTCCCAGAAGATTCGTTAATTTTTAGGCCTTAATTTGTTGAAATCTCTTCATATGAATGTGTTCCTGGGTTGTACGAACCAATCGATGGTGGTTTCGCAACGGTGGGTGTCGCCGAAAGGGGTGTTGCCCACCATTTTTTTGGGAGTTGATGGTTTTGGATTGCAGTTGCGGTCAACTCTGGTGGCGTTGGGATATGATATTGGGTGGTATGTGTATGAAGTAGTGATGGCTATCCGGTGGTATGGAGGTCCAATGATTTGGGTAGTGGTTGACCGACATTCTTCACGATGGTTGCTAATGGAAGCTCCACTCTACTTTAGCCATCTCAACAAACACAGTTGCCTAAAAATTAGCTACCAGAAGTTGTATATGTTATGAATCGCCCATTCCGACTGGAACTATAAAATAATCAGCAACGGTTGAACATGCTTTTTGAATTTGCTGACGAAGACAGAAGGGAAATCGAGTCGAAAAACCATCAAGAGGCTATTTTTATCCTCAAACTTTCTTGTAGTTACTACTATCTGTTGTTGGTTTCTTTTGGATTTGCATAAGCACAAAAAGCCATCTAGAAAACCCTTTTGAGTGGACAAAATATTCTTTGACTCCAATAGCAATAGCCATTCACATGGCTGATTCATTCAATCTTTTCTCTTGCCAGACATTTCTTCCTTTATTGTTTCGAGCATGAAAAGTTGCTCAAGTACACAAATTTGCTCCAATTGACATTTTGTTTTCTTTTAAGAGCCACTTCTCTAAATCTTGATATTTTCTTCAAAAAATTTATGCAATCTTCTTCCTTTATCTCGGGAATATTTGGTCGGCTTTTGTCACGTGTTTTCTTCATGGTCAATTGTAACTATTTCCCACAGACGGCACCAATGATGCTACCAAAAATCGCACCCATTGAATTCCAAGCTTGACGATTGAGAATGAGTACGGACGTGATCTTCCGGTACCTGAAACAAAGGCATCGAGATGTGCTCTCGTCGCCCCTCTGATGATTAAGTCAGAGAGAGTATGTAGAAAACGTACCTGAGTAATGATCCAAAGTTTCATATTTATAGGGATATGTAGTGCATTCCTAGCAGGATTTGATATCTTTCATTTTTAGGAATTCTAATTGGGATAAATGTTTGACCACAATCATAAGCCTGATCATACATTAATTGTAATATTTTTCAAGATAGACTCCTTCTAGACCTAGAACTCTTGAATTAAAGTATTTGGATATGGTAAGAGTTCTTAATATGTAGGGACTATCCATGCTTGAGCATTTTAGAACTAGGCTAAGGAAAAAACCCGAGAACTTACCCTTGAGGATACTCTGAGATAGTTGTCATAGGTACTCATTGGAAGTCCTCTAGTATCATTGAGGACTATTTGATGCTCGAGCACATTGGTCTCCAAAATTGTGAAAAACAAGCCTAGGGAATCCCTGTGCTCGAGGTGTTCTTTTTGTAACCACATCAAAAATATTACTGTCCTAAAACACGTTCATATAGAAGGATTAACTGGCTGATTTACTTACCAGGCTTTAATTATTGTCGATTTGAAACTTTGCAAAAAGCCATTAGCACATGCATGATACATTAAAAGTCAGTTCGATGTACATAAGTTTTTTTATTGTTTGATTATGTGTGTTTATTTTGTTTGCATGTGTTTTACATTTATATAAGAAAAATTAAAAAAGACAAAAAGAAAAATTGGGGCTTTCTCTTGCAAATTTCACAAGATGATGCGAAACTCTGATTGGTTTGTGGTTATTGAGATAAATTTGTAATCTCCAATTAGTGTGTGGTGTGCTTACTTTAACTTATGGTAAATTAATGCCAGATAAGTACACTATTAGGACACACGACAACATTGTTGTAATCATTTACTAACTAGGTAGGCATCTGAAGATGACATGTGTTTAAATATAGACCTATGGTCAATATCTATGTCTTTCGGGCACTAGTATACTGTTGTGTGTTAATAGACGAGTTTATTGGAGGAGATGGACTACCACCATAGACGTGTGAAGTCATCCTTGATAATGAACATAAATTATAAGAGAATTGCTTCCCTTATGACTGTGTGAAAGTCAGCTTCATGAATTAAAAGACTGTAAATTAAAAGAATATAGTAAAAAGTCATCACATGAGTATGTAAAGAAAACAAATAAAAAATTTATATAGATGCTCTAGTCTGGTACGCACATATTTTTATTTAAAGAGACATTATTAGATGATGGCTTGTTTGAAAACACATCTTAGCATGTAATTATTGGAAGTGTTAAAATCTGATTAGGACATGGTTTGTCACACACTCACAATTCAATTTGAGAAATTAATTGTGAGTAAACATCTAAATAGAAATTTCATGCTTATCTTGATAATTTTAAAGTAATTGTGAAATTTGTCCAAAAATATTGTAATTGATTCAATTTTCAATAGATTTTCATATTTTTAAGTGATTTGAACGTGTGTGCTTTTCGTACGTACACTGTCTGATCAATAGTTTTGAATTTGACATTAAACTCTTGTGTATCCATTGTATAAATGAAAAATTGAATGAAAATGTTTAGAAACAAAATCTAGGTCAATTATGAGGGGACATTTCAACCTTATTGATTGAGAAAGTGCTCATTGCATTTGATATCGTATTTTGTAGTTTCAAGTTATTCTTGAAGACTATAGATGGTAAGTGTGAGTAAGGGAGAGATTGATTATCCTCTGTACTAGCCATTCCACTCATGCAACACTGAAGACATAAGGTTCTGACCTCCTATCACATTAGACTAATGCAACGATTTTAGGTTTTACTGCTCCTGATGAAGAGAGAGTTAGGTCTAAACCATTGAGAAAGTTAAGAGAAGACACTGAACCCCAACTCTAAACAAAACTAGTCTAGACCAACCTTCTATAGGGCAAGAATCCACTAATTGAATAGTTCTATCATTCTGACTCAGATTCTCTTATCTCATTGTTTGCAAATTTGTTTCACTTTATATGGTGGGCTTGTTAATTTCAAAAAAAAGGGAGAGTATTAGTTTTTTATTTTGATGTGTGGTGATAATAGAACATGAATACTAGTTGTTTTGTTTGCAAGTGTATTACTTCATATTGATATTGTGTTGTTGCATATCTATTTAAGTTTTACTTAGATTACTTACTATGTGATACATTTGTTGGTTTAATTAAGTTGGGGGGAGTTGTGAGTTAGTTTAGAGAACTAACTCAGCGGGAGTAGTTCATGTCTTTATTTTACAAATACATTACACACACTTGCAAAAATGACATTAAAAATTTAAAAGATGTTTTTGAAATTAAGCTAAGCCAGAGGAGATTGTAAGAAAAATATATTTTATATTTTTACTTATTATTTATTTATTGAATTGATTAAATTAGAATGATTTTTAAATGTCAAAACATGTGTAAAAAAATGTGTTAAACTGGAGCAGTCCAAACAAGGTAAGCCAGTTAGTTAGGACTGATTGGGTACTACATGTTAATAGATTATTTGTTGCAATCTTAGGGTTTTCAAACCTTAAACGAGGTGTAACATTTACCTACCTTATGACATCATATACATGAACATATACTTACCATCTTGGATATGTTTGATTGGTCAAATAATTTAAAAAAATGAAAGGTTTTTTTTAACAAATCAAAACTTAATTTAGTTATTGACCATATCAAACATATTTCATACATATTCATAAATGTGCATTTATCTTATTGGACTAGTTTGATTGGTCAAATAATTGAAGAAGGAAGGATTGTTTTAACAAATTAAAAAAAAACTTTCCTTAAATATTAATTATTAACCATATCAAACATATTTTATATTATTCTTACCGTGCAAAACTTCCATATTTTAGGTAAGACGTGTTCATGCCTTGGAAGGGTCTTTACCTAAGTAAAGAAAATCATTAAGGGACAAACGAATGCTTTGAAAAATTTTTGTCTATGTCTAGCAAACCTGCTGCAGCTTGTTTTGAAGTCTTCTGACCATCTCTTTTGACTGACTGATATTCCATTGAAGTATCTTAAAGCAGAAACCGTGAATGATATAATACTAGTCAAAGATCAAGCTTCATAGTATGAGTTAAGATTGCTAAATCTTAATCCAACTGGTGGCTGCGACCTAATATCACCGTAATACAACAGTAAAGTGGCGATAAAATTAAGACCAAAAGATCTGATTCCATTTCTCCAACAAGTCAAAAGGAATAAGAGAGCGAGGGAGTTGTTCTTTATTTGTTTTTGATTGTTTTAGTTAATTTTTCGAAATTGCTAAATTGAAACTAGTGTATTTTTAATTTTTTGATAGTGAATTATTTTACCCATGGCATGGGAGTTTGTGGATGTTTCCTTTAGGGCATTACCACGTTATATCTCGCGTTCGTCTTTATTTAATTTCACAATAGATTATATTTTGTAGAACACAAATATGTTAAGTTGTCTTAGTCAGAACTGTGCGTAAAACTACATATAGAAAGTTCTGACTGATTGGTGTATTCTAGTTGAAACGAATAATTGAGACAAATTGTTTAATTAATTTAAGTTTTAGTACTAACAAGGAATTTTCTAATATTGTTGCTTTGAAATTGGGACATGCATATGTATTGAGGGAGAAGAAGATCATGTTAATTGTTCAAATGTTTGTGTTCAAATCAACTTTGGCATTGGTTAATATTACGGAATACAACCCAACTTCTGCATAACTCTCAAGTTCTCCATCGTCAATTAATAACACTTACTGTTCTACTGAATACCGTGTGGAAAGTGTCAGTTTCTGGTAAATCTCATAAGTGAAAACCTCTTGTAAAAATTATGTGTAATGTCGGGCATTGTCAAAACTCATGATTATTCTCACTACCATTAGCGAAAACACTACTTCTGCAAAGCATTAAGGGCCTATTTGTCTCCCATTTTTGGAGAAAAAATAGAGTTTTAAATAGTATTTTGTAAAATGACCAATATACCCTCAAATTTAAATAAAACAAAGAAAATGAAATGAAAAATAAAAAAATAAATTGTAATTATACCCCAAACTTTTTAAAAAGTGCAAGTGAGTCCAAAAGTCTTATTAAAAGGTTTAAGCACAAAACGTCCCTACGTTTGACACTTAATGCGGAAAACGTCCCTACGTTTCAAACATGTTTGTATTTGCTCAATAGCACAAAATGTCCCTACGTTTGACACTTATTGCGTAAAACGTCCTTACGTTTCATTTCTTTTTTTTTACATTTTCGTCCTTATTTTCAACGTTTCATTGCGGAAAAAAAAAAACGTCATTTTCACTATTTTTCAATGTAAAATGACCAATATACCCTCATATTTAAATAAAACAAAAAAAAAAAAAATAAAAATAAATTACAATTACAATGCTGCTCCCAAACTTTTTAAAAAGTGCAAATGAGTTCAAAAATCTTATTAAAACATTCAAATCATCAGTCTTCTCCTCCTCTCTTAACTTTATCCTCCCTCCACCACCTAAACCACCAGACCCCACCACCATTCAAACATCTCTCACCTCTGGCTCTACAATCTGGGCCCCATAGATTGTTGTGGCCAGCATTTTGAATGGTTTGAATGGTGGGGTCTGGTGGTTTAGGTGGTGGAGGTGGAGGAGGATAAAGCTTGAGAGAGAGGAGAAAGACTGATGATTTGAATGTTTTAATAAGATTTTTGAACTCATTTGCACTTTTTAAAAAGTTTGGGAGCACAATTGTAATTTATTTTTTTTTTTATTTTTTTTTTTTTTTATTTAAATATGAGGGTATATTGGTCATTTTACATTGAAAAATAGTGAAAATGACGTTTTTTTCGCAATGAAACGTTGAAATAAGGACGAAAATGTAAAAAGAAATGAAACGTAAGGACGTTTTACGCAATAAGTGTCAAACGTAGGGACATTTTGTGCTATTGAGCAAATACAAACATGTTTGAAACGTAGGGACGTTTTCCGCATTAAGTGTCAAACGTAGGGACGTTTTGTGCTTAAGCCTTTTAATAAGACTTTTGGACTCACTTGACTTTTTAAAAAGTTTGGGAGTATAATTACAATTTATTTTTTTTTTTTCATTTTTTCATTTCATTTTCTTTGTTTTATTTAAATTTGAGGGTATATGGAAGCCCAAGAACAAAGGAATACCATCGCCCCAAGATTGTGGGACGCCCAGAGGCCGAACGAGGGTAGTACGGCACAATCGCCCAGGACGACAGCCTCATTGTCGCCCAGAACCCCAAGTCGCCCAGAATCAGACAAGTCTAAAGGATATAGTTTGGAAGCGGTTGGCAAGTAAACCCGGCACGATCCCACGATCCAGGAAGCAGCAAAGGTAGTGGCAACGGTTACTAAGCAACTACTACTCCCCGAATAAGTGGTTCCTCACTAAAAGAGTGGGCGGTTACGAAGGATATGAAGCAAATCTGAGCAGTTTCGATAACCAAAGGATGCTCAAGAAGTATAAAAAGAAGTAACGTCATAGAAGAAAGACCGAATCAAAAACTCTCTACAAGAGATCATGTAATTTTTATTCCTTAGTTTAAATTTAATCCTTTTTCAGTACTCGTGTGCTTGCGCCCCTTGGAGGCGTTTTGTCTACTTCCCAATTGTAATCCTTCACTGGCATACGCACCCCTTTTTGGGACTTTGTCTCAAGAGGTCTGTTCCTTACACAATCGTCTGACCCCTCTCTCTCTCGTAATTGTTGGCGGGTTGCAGAAAACACGCGAAAACAATTTGACACGCCCAGTGGGACAGTTGGTGTTTTGTAAGTGAAGATACAAAAAAGAAAAGATATCATGCCTCATAAAAATTCCGATAAGGAACCAGCAAGTCAAGGAGTAGTCCAGTCTGTAGTTGAGCGATATGAGGAGCAACAACATTCTCCACGAACAGATGGACAAAGTCAGAGCAGTCACATCCGCTACGAACCAACGACAGAATTGAGCCCTCGCACAATGCGTGCATTGCTAGGAGAACTCACGCAGGATGTCGTTGAACAGGTAAATTTACGAAGTATTCATAATATGGAGAAGTTTACCCAAAATGAGAATAGGCATTTTGATTATATGACTAAGCAACTGAATACGTTAAATGAAATCATGAATAAGTTGGTAAGCCAAATGTGTCAACCCGTTATACCTATAGGTAGTCACTTTCAGTCTAGGACTATCGTGGGACATACTTCGCCACATAACTCCCTTGGTGTAAACTCAGGTCCAAGTCTAGAGCCACCTTTTGGCCCTTCTACTTCAAACCCAGGGGGAAACGGGACCTTGAACTTGAATAATGATAACACTACGTCCAACCTGGGGGGTAGTATAAACGTAAGAGATAATGTCCCAAACAACGAACAGAATGGTTTACGTACAAATGACAGTTTAAACACTCAATTTAACAGTCATAACGGCCCGAATAATGGCATTTTTATGGCCAATCAAGGGCAAACTACCAGGCCTCCCACAAATCAGCCAGTAAATCAACCAATAGGGAACCCATATGACCCTAATGCCATGCTAAGAAACCAAATTATGGAAATAGTGCAAGATCAAATAGCAGTTGGGGTGCGTCCGGTTATTATGCCAATTTATACCAAGCCATACCCTGATTGGATAGATCAAGCATATCCATGGCCCAGAGGGTATAAAGTACCAGAATTCTCGCTATTCACTGGTCTAGGAGAAGTATCTACATTAGAACATGTAGGGCGATTCACGTTGTAAAGTGGTGAGGTGAATGATTACCATAAGTTGAGGTTGTTCCCAAGTTCTTTAACAGGGGTAGCTTTTTCTTGGTTCATTAATTTGCCAGCAAACTCCGTTCAAACGTGGCAGCAAATTGAGCAATTATTCCATGCTCAATTTTATAAAACTGAGTCTGAAGTTACACTGGCCGATTTGACGAATTTACGTCAATTGCCTAACGAATGGGCAGAAAATTTCCTACAAAGGTTCAAAACGGCCAGAAGTAAATGCTTTATGCCTTTGCCAGAAAAGGAATTTGTTAAAATCGCCCAAAGTTGTTTAAGCTTTGATCTAAAGAAGAAATTTCAGGATAGGGAATTCCCGGATTTATTCCAACTTAGTGCAAACGTTGTTAGGTATGAGCGATTGATAAGAGAAGAAGAACAGATGAAAAATTCCAGTAAAGGGACTTATTACAAAGACCCGAACTTCAACGTTCATACTGTCGATAATGGCTATTACGACCAAACTGAAGTATGTTTGGCTGAATTAGTAAGCAAAGATGAACCCGCAAAGGGTGAAAACAGAAAAACGCGAACGTTCTCGTTCGACGTAACTAAAGCTGACCTTATATTCGACAAATTATATAAGGATAAGCAAATAAAGTTGAGCGACAAACACAAATTGCCAGACCCTGAACAAATTAAGGGTAAAAAATACTGTAAATGGCATAATGCATGGTCACATGCGACTAATTATTGTGTGGTTTTTCGTCATGTGTTGTAGGATGCTATTGAATCAGGACGAATCACGTTCGAAGAAAAGAAAAAGATGGCGGTGGATGAAAATCCTTTCCCACGGCCACTGGCAATGAACATGTTAACAACTGGTTTGAAAAACAAATTGCCGAAGTTCAGATTGGTGATTGACGACGAAGAAGAAGAATCTAAACCACATCCCAGCGTTTTTGAACGCATTAAAGGGAAGGAGCCCAAACAGGGCGAAGGTGTTCTGTGCGACAGATGTAAACACGAGTTGAAGGCAAATACATGGTCACCAATGACGCGACAATTTCACCATCACTCTGATTTCATGCCGATCGCTCGGCCTGTCAGGGGGCAAAGGGTGCCATTTTACAGAGGACTACCTAGAGAAAGGGGGTTTGGGTCAGCCAGTCAATGAAGGACGTTTAGGCCGCAGCCTCGCCAACCCGATGTAGGGCATTCGTTCCAATATAATGCAGGAAGAGTGGTGCCTTTCAATGAAATGACTAGGACCCAGCAAATGTGTTTCCAACGTAATTACGGACGGATGATGAGGCAACAGCAAGGAGAATCACGCCCTAAAACGGCCAAATCGCTCAGAATGGCCGACAAAAATGTTTTTGAAGATAGTGAAGAGACAGGCACTGGCGAATCAATGAGAGAATTGCCAGAAAGCTCGTGTAGGAGATCAAAGTTTGAACGAAACAGGGAAGACGAAGATGATCTGGACCAACCTCTAATTATCCAGTTCGGCACATTGCCTCCTGTCATGGCTAATAACTACTTGTTGGCCGATGAATTCAAAAGCAAAGAGAAGGAGGACAGTGAGGAAGAAACTTGTGTACTAGTCTGCGATGAAGGCCAAGCATCCAGAGAAATATGTGATGACGAAGATGATGATGGTATGACGGATATCGAAGAGGAAATTGATTTAGAAGCAGAGAAAAGGAAAAGATGAGTGTCGCGCAATACCCTGTTGAAGCAACTGCACCAAGAAGGAGTCCGCGAAGTAGATCTGTTGGGAGAACCATCTGGCCGATCGGTCGATTTCTATGTGTTGTATGGAACACGTAAAAGGAAAAAGAGGGTACATCGCTCTGAAAAATATGGATCACCCCCCAGAATAATGCCTCCTCCTACAGGTTGGGTAACCGAGGAAGAAGTACTGGAAAATGAGAAGGAAAAAACCTAAGGAAAGAAGGCTCAATGCGATATGCTGCACGTCGATCTATCACCAAAAGATAGCCCAACGGAAGATAAGCATGAAGTAGAAATAGATGCTGCTGAAAAAGTCATCTTCAACAAACCGGCTATGAGGTTAACCAAACACTTAAGGCCGTTGTACGTCAAAGCCTTAGTTAATGGGATACCAATAGTAAAGGTACTCATCGACAATGGAGCAGCTATAAATACCATTCCAGCTAGGATGATGAGGAAATTTGCTAAAACAGAAAGCGACATGATCCCAACAGAAGTCATTCTTACAAGTTTTAACGGGGGGCAACTCCAGCAAAAGGAGTTATGCCATTAGATATAACTGTGGGAACAACCACCAGGACTACTGTTTTCTTCGTAATAGACGGCCCCACCAGCTACAACCTGTTGCTAGGAAGAGACTGGATCCATGGTAGTCGCTGCATTCCTTCATCGCTCTATCAATGCTTGGTCTTCTGGAATGACAAAGGTGAGGCAGAAGTGGTGCAAGCAGATCATAGACCCTTTGTGGCAGAAGCAAATTCAGTAGAAAGGTTCATGTACGAAGGAAATTATGAGCCTGTCAGAGTGGTTCAAGATGGGGAAGAAACTCAAATTACTATCCAAAGCGAAGAGCCGTTTTCAGTGGATGCACTTACTGAAATGTTTAATCAAATGAGGCCGAACATAGTGGCCTTGGAGGAGCCAGTAATTGGCAAAAGAGAAGCCAAACAACCTTAAATGAGTTCTCAACAACAAAGGCAAGAGGCCGAGATTCAGGCCTTCAAAGCCAAGTTGATGGCTTTCAATAAAGAATGTGAATATGTGAAAAAAGAAGAAGCGGCGTTAAAGATGCTGAGGGACAAATTAATAGTGTCCGAGATGGAGCAGAACTTGGACTGGGAAATTCATAAAGTGGATTGTCTAGAAGAGGAAACACCTCTGAGCGATATGGATGATGAAGCGACGAGGATCACCAAGTCAGGATATGCACAAGCACAAGACCCTTTAGTCAAGGTGAATATTGGTGAGGAAGGAGAGGATCGCCCAACATTTGTTAGCCAGATGCTCCCTCACGAGGTTAGTAACAGATTAATTGATTTATTAAAAGAGTATAAAGATTGTTTTGCTTGGGAGTATGAACATATGCCTGGTTTAGATAAAAACTTAGTAGAACATAGGTTGCCGACTAAATCAAATTTTAAGCCTCATAAGCAACCTCCTAGGCGTTTCGCTCCCAATTATTACCAGAAATCAAAAAAGAAATAGAGCGATTACTAAAAACAGGTTTTATTAGAACAACCAGATATGTGGAATGGTTATCTAATATAGTGCCAGTATTAAAAAAGAATGGCAAATTGAGGGTATGCATAGATTTCAGGAATTTGAACTTGGCTACTCCCAAGGACAAATATCCAATGCCTACAGTTGATTCTCTAGTAGATTCGACTGCAGGGCACGTGATGTACTCTTTTATGGATGGATATTCGGGATACAATCAAATCTATATAGCTGACGAGGATGTACACAAAACTGCCTTTAGATGCCCTGGGTCTTTAGGTGCTTTGAATGGGTAGTAATGCAGTTTGGACTGAAAAATGCAGGAGCGACCTATCAAAGAGCAATGAATCTAATTTTTCATGATATGATAGGTAAATTTGTGGAAGTTTATGTAGATGATATAGTGGTCAAATCTGTTAAAGAAGAAGACCATTTTGAACAACTACGATATTCATTTGAACGAATGAGGCAGCATAAACTAAAATTGAACCCTATGAAGTGTGCGTTTGGCGTGAATGCAGGAAATTTCCTTGGATTCCTAGTACATAAAAGAGAGATTGAATTTGATAAGAATAAAGCGAAAGCCATTGTAGAAGCCAAGACTCCTAGCAATAAAAAAGAACTGCAAAGGTTTTTAGGCCAAATCAATTTTCTGAGACGCTTTATATCTAATTGTGCAGGGCGAACAAAAGCGTTTTCGCCTCTCCCAAAGTTGAAAAATCAAGACGAATTCGTCTGGAAAGAAGAACATCAAAAGGCTTTTGAAAGCCTGAAAACATACTTAACGAGTCCGCCAGTATTGGTGTCACCAATCCAAGGACGGCCAATGAAGTTGTACGTGTCGGCTGAACGAGAATCGATAGCTGGAATGGTCGCACAAGAAGACCAATTTGGTGAAGAAAGGGCGATTTATTATTTAAGTAGACGGTTAACCAGATGTGAATGTAATTATTCTGCTATTGAAAAGTTGTGTCTCACATTATACTTCACATGTACAAAATTACGGGCCTGTTTACGGCCTGTAATAGTCTATTTAATTTCCAAAGTCAATTTATTCAAATACATGTTTTCTCGCCCTATTTTACACCAACGAGTAGGTCTTTGGACTTTAGCGCTGTCAGAGTTCGAAATAAGGTATATACCCCAAAAGGCAGTTAAAAATCAGGCTTTGGCCAATTTCTTGGCCGATCATCCATGCCTTGATATGCCCAACGAAATAGAACTAGAGGTTGATTCATTTGAATTAAAACCATGGATTTTATATTTTGATGGATCGAAAACTTCTAAAGGAGCAGGGGTAGGAGTGGCTTTGATAAATCCTTTAGGGGATTGCTATAAGTTTGCATTCACCTTAGATAAGATCTGTACTAATAATCAAGCCGAATACAAAGCCTTAATTGTAGGCTTGGAGTTAATGGTAGATATGAAAGTAAAGAATGTAATCATCCGGGGTGATTCTCAATTGGTGATTCATCAATTGACAGGCGATTTCAAATGCCAAACTGATTCTATTATAAATTTATACGAAACCGCCCAAGAGTTGTTGGACGAATTCGACCAAGTAGAACTTCAATGTGTTAATAGAATGTACAATGACATGGCCAACGAGTTGGCTCAATTGGCCTCTGGCTATTCAAAGGCGATAAGTTGGGAGTCTGCTTACGAATACGGAACTATATTGCCCGTTATTCAGTGAAGGGCAAGGAAAACCGAATTCAATGTATAGAAGATGGGGTCGCGCTGGATTGGATAGATGAGATTAAAGAATCCTTTAAGGAGCTTAATGGGGGAGGTGATAGGAGAACAAAATTACGCCTGTTAAACTATGCATTAATAGACAAAGAATTGTTCAAAAAACACTCTGATGGTGTATTATTAAAGTGCGTGAACTTACGAGAAGCTATGACGATTATGGCTGAAGTGCACGAAGGGATATGTGGAGCCCATCAGGCCGGCCAAAAGATGAGATGGCTGATTATCAGAAATGGATGTTTTTGGCCAAAGATGGGAGAATCATGTGTTCAATATGTAAAAAGTTGTTTAGCATGCCAAAAACATGGCCCAATACAGAGGGCACCGGCAAGCAATATGGCACCCATTATCAAACATTGGCCGTTCAAAGGCTGGGCGATAGACTTGATAGGGAAGATTTACTCCCATCGTCCAAACAGCACACCTTTATTATAGTCGCAACAGACTTTTTCACCAAGTGGGTCGAAGTAGTGCCTCTAAGAGAAATCACCCAGAAAAGCATCATAGAGTTTATCCGGGACCATATCATCTATAGATTTGAAATTCCGCAAACTTTAATGATGGATCATGGGACTTCCCTGAATGGAGATCAGGTGAAGGAATTCTTGAGCGAATTTGGAGTTAAATTGGTAAATTCCACACCATATTACGCTCAATCAAACGGTCAGGCAGAATCATCTAACAAGATTCTGAAATCTATCATAAGGAAGATGATAAATGAAAATGCCAGAAATTGGCACGAATACTTGAACAAAGCCTTATGGGCTTATAGAACATCACCCCGTTCAAGCACCAACATTACGCCTTTCCAACTCACTTATGGGCAGGAGGCTGTATTGCCCGTGGAAATCAACGTGCAATCTATAAGAGTGCGTTGGCATCACGAATTAAGCGAGAATGAGTACAAGGAATCATTGATTCAAAATTTATTAGAATTGGACGAATTGAAGTTAGACGTGCTAAATATGTTGCAAGTTCAGAAACAAAGGATGGCTAGATTTTACAACAAGAAAGTTATAGCCAAGTTTTTTAGTTTGAATGAATTAGTTTGGAGAGCAATACATCCTTTAGACAGTAAAAACCCAAAATATGGCAAATGGTCGCCAAATTGGGAAGGGCCGTATAGGGTAAAGAGTGTAATGCCTAATGGAGCTTACCACTTGGAGGATTTAGATGGTATTAGGCATATAAGATTTATTAACGGTAAGTACTTGAAGAAATATGTTCCTTTCCTTTGGGAAAATGAACAGATGAAGGCATAAATGTTGAAATTGCGATTGCGATTGCGATGTAATCATGCTGAGTGACGGCAGTAAATAAATTGAACGATCACGTTCTAAACAAAATCATAAGAACAAAGCACATTCAAAAGTAAAGTCCTTTATTACCAAATGTTCCTTACAAACCATTCTTTACAAGAATTAAGGGACACAATCAAAATACAAGACAAAACATGCTACAAATTGTCTTCTGTTTGATGGGAACAGAAAGAGTGAAACCAGTACAGCCCAGCCCTTCAGCCTATGGCCGAATAAGAGGGTGAACTGTCCCCATAACCTTCCTAAATGCATTGCTGCAATGGTAGGCAAGGATAAGCACTCTCAACAAGCAAACTGATGGCAAGAATCTTGCTTCAGTCTCGACAAGCAAACTGATGGCAAAAATCTTGCTTCAGTTTAAAAGAACATTTCCTATATCTCCCATACCAAAAGTGATATCAAAGCAAAAGGAGCGAGTCAAGAGACCCATCCCTATAGAAGATGAAAGTGTTGGTGAATGATCGGAGTGCCATGCGGTGGCAGGAAGTTGTGGTTGCAAGAAATCGAATCTGAAAAGGTATGGAGGTGAAAATAGTGAGTATAAACGTGCATATTTATAGGGGTTGGAAGATGAAAGGCCAGAATGTGGATGGTCGCATTTATGACCAGTGAGTGAAATCAAAGTGGCCCAAAGACTTAGGGAAGAAAATTTAAATGCCAAAAGAATATGCATGAATGTTGGCATAAAGCGATTGGGCATTTAGGAAATTGACGATCAGAAATAAAACGTCACTTCAAAATAATTGTTCATTAACGATGATGAATGACATTAAATCACAAAAAACAAAGGCAGTCAGCGCGAAAGAGTTACAAAGGTTAAAACATTGAATGATTAGTTACAATTCGCCCCAAGCTGAGCGCATCTGCTGCCTAAGTTTATCCCACTCTTCGCTCTGCCTAGAGGAAATGATGTCTAATTCTTTCACTAAGTCATCATCAACCTCCAATTTTTTGTACTGCTCCAATATGATTTGGTCCTAGCGATTCCTTGGGATGCAGTACGCCTCTGGCAGCCATCCTCGCCCTGCAGTCATCCATCTTCGCTTGTAGCTCTTTCATCTCCGCAGCCAGGCTCAACATTAAGGAATCCTCCACTACAAGCTCTGAAGAAACCTCAGTCAATTCGGCCTGGTTTTTGTCAATTTCCTGAAGTAAGGATTCTTTCTCGGAAGAAGCGCCGAGATATTGAGCACTTATGGCCTTCAATTCTACATTCTTGGCCAGCAAAGAAGCAACGTCGGCATGAAGAACCCTCAACTTCACCTTAAAGTCAGCAGGAATGTTGGGCGATGGAAGCGAAAGTGCCTGCAGTAGGTTCGCGCTCAACGTATCTAGCTTGGCCTTTTGAGGAGCAGCGCTGGCGCGGCGAACCTCCATGTCCATAAAGGAGACATACTCAAACAATGCTTGTTTGAAAAATGTCATATTCTCATTCGCAGGGATGGAAGATGGCGCAGAGGATGTTTTCATGCGTGCCCAAGAGGTGAGTAAGTCTTGGATAGAATTAAGGATGCTATCAGATCCCTGCAAAGGAGTTTACCAATATTGAAGATCTTCGATACAACAAAGCAAAACCAAAAATAAGAGCCAAGTAAAAAGACCTCATCGGCAGTAATGAGAAATTCAGGCACCTCCTTCATTTCCTCCATCACTTGGGGAGATTTCCCTTTACCTGGGTAGGAAGGACCTTTCCCACTGGATGAAACTACAGGAATTTCTGCATGTTTCACATCGCAGTAAATCAATGAACCAGCAGCAGTAAAGAAGGGCCAAGGCATAAAAAATAAGCATTACCTTCTAAGTCCACGCTTGGGGGGTCGGCACCATGGGAAGGAGGATTTGTTGGTGATAAGGGTGTTGGAACTTGACGCCTGGGCGATGCAGTTTCGACAGGAAAGGGCGAGGAAGAGTCCGTCAAAACTATAGCCTTGGAAAGAGAAGACGAACTCTTCTGGAAAATTCAGGTAAACTATTAGTATACAGAAGAACACACCCGCGAATATACAAATATGGATTACCTTTTTACTGAAGGTAAGGGGGTGTTATCATCATCATCATCATCGTCATCGACCTGCAAAATAGGGGATGCTGAAGCCGGCCGTTTCCGGCCTGATACGCCTTTGGCAGCAACAGCCTTGGTAGATGGAGAAAGAATAAGATCTTTAGAGCGAGGAGGCGGAGAAGGACTCCTAATTGATACAGGAATGACTAAAAGAAGAGAAGTGGAAGAAGCACTTGGCCGATCCAGCAAATGAAAGACAGTAGTAGCGTCAGCTGTAAATAGCCTACGTTTCACGACGGCCAGAGCTGCTCAAAAGGGGATGAATAGCAGAACTGGAATGAAAAGAGGCTA
Source organism: Fraxinus excelsior (assembly GCA_019097785.1). Classification (NCBI taxonomy): domain Eukaryota; kingdom Viridiplantae; phylum Streptophyta; class Magnoliopsida; order Lamiales; family Oleaceae; genus Fraxinus; species Fraxinus excelsior. The sequence goes on from CM032640.1 coordinate 14,049,869, forward strand.
GCGAGAATGCATCCGCCAAAACGCGGTTATGGGCCTCTATAGTTGCAACGTCTGCTTTATTAAGAGTATGAAAACGGTCGGTCAGATTTTTGGAGTAGAAAAGAGGGACGGGCCAGGTCTCGCCGAAACCCAGTTGACGAGCGAAGAAATGGGGAGTGTAAATCTCTACCCCAGCATTGGCATTGGTTCCTGTGACAATGTCATAGAACAACTCTTTTCCAGCCAAGAACTGAACCCAAATGGGTAAAAAGTCAACTACTCCGGAAGGAATGTGTACGTAGTTGGGAGTCAGATGAGTAGGAAAAGGGAAAAAGGAAGAAACAGAATCTAAGGTATAAAAGAATGAAAAAATGTCTCTCCTAGACATGTCTGTCGGATGCAAGGAATCTATGGCCAACCCATAACAGGTGGCAGAAGTATTGCAAATAGCTGGAGCCCCAAAAGAAGGAAAATATGCTCTCAACCATAATTGAGCAAACCAAAGAGGCCCACTGCCAGTAGGGGACGCACCAGTCCTCAATTGAAATTGGAGCAAAGCCAGACCCCTGTAAAGAGCGGCTAAAAAGAAAGAACACAAATTCAAAGGCTTGCCACGGGCCAATGCATGCGTTAAAGGCAGGTAACTCGTAGAAGGTTTCAAGCTAGGGACGCAAATAACGTATTTACAGAGCCAAACTTGAAGGAAAGCTACCCGCTCGACATGATTAGGCTCAGAAGCAAGAGCGACAAAAGCACTCTGCATAGCCGAGTAAGATTCACACATCTTCTTATCAAACTTGGGGGGAACACTGCCAGCGGAAACCGAAACCACCATGCCGGGAGAAATGGTATCGCCCAAAGGAGGAAGGTTCACTAGGGCCCCAACATCCCTCAGAGTAATGGACAACGGGCAGCAAAGGAAAACAAAGATATTGTACTCAGAAGACCAAAAGCTCAGGGCGATTGGAAAAAGCGCTGGGTCGTATACGGGAGGATTAAGGGTAATTTCCAATAAGTCCAAAATTTTTGCACGTTCAAAAATTGATTTGGTGGGGCCATGATTCACCATGCGTGCATGCCACCTACGAAAGCCAGAATCAGCTTTGGGCCAAGTACGAATACCTTTATCGCAGATGGCCTTCAACGGTAGAGAACTCAAAAAGGGAAGGGTTTCAGCGCAAGGGAACAGCTGACCCGCCGCAGTCTTCTCGACCGATTCAGCATCAACAAAAGATGGGCCCAAGAAAAACTAATCAATGTTGGGACTAACCCGCGAAAGAGGGCTTGAATTTATGTATGGCTTGGTGAGGAGGTCTTGGAAGTCCTCAAAGCTAAGGGCAGCATCAGACTGAGTGCTTGAAGTGGCCATTCGTTACTGAATGTAAGTTGGGTAAGGACTGTTAACGAAACGTAGCACGGAGACAAGAAGATGAACAGTGAAAAGGGCGAGAGAGAAGCGTGAGACTGCAGAGACGTGTAACTAAGAATGCCGCGTACTCTTGGGTTTTAAGGGTTTGTAACGTCGCAATCCTTCAAGCGGTAAAAGTACGTGATGATTGAAATTTTGGGGAAGTTCAAATGTTGCAAAAAATATACAGAGTGAATATGGCAAAATTAATGGTTAGTTTTAATTCTGCCATATTGGGGGGTAATTGTTGACACACTAAAAATGCAGCCCAAAATCAAAGGGAAGTCCAATTGAGAAACCTAAGATAAAGACCCGATGGAAATCGATTAGAAGGCCCACGAAGAGAAGCCCAATCTGGAAACCTGAGAAAAGGCCTGAATATGGGAAGCCCGAGAGTGAGGGAGTATCATCGCCCAAGTCTGTAGGACGCCCAGAGGCTGAACGAGTGAAGTACTGCACAATCGCTCAGAACGATATCATCACTATCGCCCAGACTCTCAAATCGCCCAGAATCAGACAAGTCTAAAAGGTGTAGTTTATCCAACTCAGCAGTTACGAAAGCAGTTATCAAGTAAACCCGGCACGCCCCCACGATCCAGAAACAAGTAGTTAAAAGGCAAGAGTAGTGACAACAGTTACTAAGTAACCTCTCCCCAATAAGCAGTTTCGTTAACCAAGAGACGCCCGGAAGTATAAAAGGAAGTGAAGTTATAGAAGAAAGGGAAAACTCTCGACAAGAGAATATGTAATTTTTATTTCTTTAGTTTAAATTTAATCATTTCTCAGTACTTGTGTGTTTGCGCCCCTTGGAGGTGTTTTGTCTACTTTCCAATTGTAACTCTTCACTAGTAAACGCACCATTTTTTGGGACTTTGTCTCAAGAGGTTTGTTCCTTACACAATCGTCTGATCCTTTTTCTTGTAATTGTTGGCGGGTTGGAAAACACGTGAAAACAGGAGTGTTTAGTTATAAACTCCACATCTAATAAAGATAGAAATATTAATCAAAATTTAAGGGTTTTAGTTACTTGTCTTACAAATGTTGATTTTTTAAAAGATGAAATCTCAAATCTTAATGTGGTATTGGAGTCCATAATGCTGAAATGACTCATCCGATCCGTTTAGAAGCTCAAATGAACCATCAAATTTCAATATTGGTGTGCACAAACAAACCACCATCTTGTGATACATATTAAGAAATAATTTTTACTTCGAATAAAGATGAGATTAATAATCAACATTTAAAAACTTGAATTTATCCTTTTAATAAAATTGCCTTTTAAAATAGAATTTCAAGTTTTAATACATGCATGAAAATGACACTTGATACTGAACTTATGATCCCCCAAGGCATCAGTGATTTTACTTTACTCGAGCCTATTTAGCTCATAGAAGGATTATTTCGTATACTAGTGGTTAGCAACCCCCAATAAGTAGAGTGTCAAAAGGGCTGAACTAGGTTGGCTCGACCCTTCGACACTAGGGAGATGTTCGGCCCTATGACACATGCCGGTCTGAACCTCGTCAAATATAGAGTCGAGCCATGTCAAGGCTATCATGATCATTTTGAAAAATCATGACAAACATGGGTCAAAAGGCAAATACAATAATTACATTCAATTACACCGTAATATTTACGATCCTAACCCAGTAAGAAGATGCCGATAACAACTGAAATTTCAATTCTTTTTAAGATTGAAATCATGAGAGTAAATATTGCACAAATCAAACTCAAATAATATCAACGGTTGCTTCAAATACTCTTACTTCAATGTTTTTTCCCCAAATCTCTCAAATCTACATGTTTGTATGTTTCTGCTTTTTATTCAATTAGTTCATACATTATTTAATTTTGAAGTTGTTCATACATATGAAATTTCATCTTTAAACTAATAATTTTGAGTTAGAATACAATAAAATTCAGAGTTGCATAAATTGGATTGAGTTAATATATATAAAAAGTTAATTTTGAATCTATTCAAGTGATGCATGTGTCGAAAAAAATGTCATATTTTTACATATTTTATTTATTAGTTTACTTAATATAGTTAGTGATTTTTTTTTAATCACCAAACTTTGGGAAATCAATTGTCAAAATCATGATAAAAAAAGGTACAGTTTTTCATTTGTCAATACTGATTGACTGAGTGATAAGTTGTTCGACCAGAATTTTTAAGCTGCATTTTTTATAGTTTTGTTTGTATAACATGATATGTTTTCTAGTTATAACTATTACATGTCGTGTAAAATAGATTCTATATCATCCTAAATATTTTCAAATTTATTTAATAGATAAATATAATGATAGATTAAATTAATATTATCATTCCATATTTTAGTCTATTACAAATCTAGAAAATCTTTTTGGTACGTTTTTATATATATTATTTCTTTTACCATTTTTAATGATGATTATTACGTAAGAATTAATTTCTACCTTTGATAATCGCTTTACCTATAAGAAAGGTAATTAATCAAGAAAGGAATCAAATTTTGGAAAATAATTTTCGTCCGTGACCTAGTGCAACAGTGTAGCCTTCTTCAAGCAAGTGCACACGACTTAATGCTTGATTGAATATTTTCAAAGCCAGCGTTTTCTTCATGTCCTTAGAGAATACATAAACAAATTGGTTCTTAAGGTACAATCTCATCTATTGATCAAACTATATGGCGTGGCGTTAAGAATCGTGATTCTTAATCCAAGTTGTTAGGTTTTAATTGATTTTGTAATTGGCTTATTCTGTAAACAAAATGACTTAAATTGATAGTTGATAAAAGTTCAAGGAGTAATGTGCTAATAGGTCAAAAGTTAGTTGAATAGGACTAGGGTTTGAGTTTGGAGCAAAGGAGAAAACGGCACGGATTTTCGCTAGACTATCGCTAGGTTGTGGCTCGAGCTATAAAAGTAGAAACACTGTCGCTGGACCGTCGCCCCTCCTTCACTCGAGCGACACACTGTCGCCGACTGTCGCTAGCCAATTGCTCGAGCGACAGCTTTATACGGAAAATTTTATTTTCGCATTTTAAAGGCTTTTTTCTTGGCCTATGATTTTCTTGACCTATCCATAAATACCAGAACATGTCCAGAACGAAATTCTGAAGGTTGATAATTGGGAGAGCTTCATCTCTGAGAGATCTATTGATTACTTCTTTCAACATTCATCTTATTTGAGTGTTTTGGTCAGAAAAACATCATATTCAATATCCAAATACCAAACTGCCACTTCCTACACATCTGTCAGAGAGTGTTGAAGATTGAGGAAGGCGACTGGAGTTCCAATCTGTGAAGAACGGGTTGTTCTTTGTGATCCACGGGAGATAGACGATTCTACCAAAATAGGGGCTGCTGTAGGATAGCGGAGTTCCAGGAGAGCATTGGTTATTGTAGCTAGAATTGGTGCATGGGAGCTCAGAATTCAGGAGAGCTGTCAGAATTACAGTCAGGAGATCAGATAGTTCGTGTCGTCGTCTAGTCTGGTAGACTGTAAGTACATAATCATTTATCATTTATAGTGGATTGACTGACAAAGTGTCTGGAGTTTTTCCAGGTTGGGCTTCTCCGTGAACAATTCTTGTGTTCTTTACTGCTTCATTATTCATTGTTTATAATATTCAAATTGCAATAATTCAACTTAGGATAATTTGACTTGCATGTTTAATCATCTAGATAAGAATTAAAAGTGACTTATTGCTTTTTAATTCATAATTGTTTTTTTTAAAATTCCGCGTTAAATATCTATTCACCCCTCTCTAGGTATTGTTAGGGTTGAACTTGTGTTTTTCAATTGGTATCAGAGACTAATTTCGATTCATGGCCCTTATTTATTTTTATCTAGATAAGTAGTTCTTTGTCTGTACCGCCATACTTTGATGGCAGTAATTATGCCTATTAGAAAGTTCGAATGAGAGCTTTTCGTAAGGTTCTGGATAAACGTGTTTGGATTTCTTTGCAAACTGGATGGACTCTGCATCATCAACAGTTGTTGATGGAGTAGTTACACTAACTGCTATTTCATTGTGGACCAAAACGAATTTGGATGAGTGTAGTTGGAACAACAAGGGTTTTCATGCCCTGTTCATGGCTATGTCTGCTGAGGAGTTTAGGTGTGTATCGATGTGTAAAATTGCTAAGAAAGTTTGAGATATTCTAGAAACCAAACACGATGGAACTAAAACTGTTAAAAACTCTAAACTGCAGATGTTGATCTCTAGGTTTAAAGAGATAAGGATGGTTAAGGATTAGGCGTTTGATAGTTTTTATGCTAAGTTGAATGACATTGTGAATTCGAGCTTAACCTTGGTGATAAGATCCCAGAGTCAAAAGTTGTGAGAAAAATCCTTAGATCACTGCCTGAGAGATTTATGCCAAAAGTGACTGCGATAGAGGAAAGTAAGGATTTGGATGATATTAAAATTGAGGAACTTGTAGGATTACTTCAAACGTATGAACTCACTATCTCACAGCCCAAAAAGATTAAATCCATTGCCATGAACACTATTAGAGAAGTTGAGAGTGAGTCCATTGACACTGAGACATTTAGGGATAACAAAATTGCTTATTTCGTTAAAAGATTTCAAAAGGTGATGAGGAATAGGAAGAAGCCTCATGAGCGTAACAGTGAAGTCCCTAATCAACTCTCGAGAGGTAATCATGAGAGAAACACTTCTAAGACTCCCGTTAAGAAATTTCAACATGCTCAATGCTATGAGTCCAAGGGTTTCGGTCACTATAGGAATGAATGTCCTAATCCGAATAGGAGCTCGAATAAAGAAAGGCGTAAGGCTTTAGCTGTGACCATGAGTGATGAGGAGTCAGATTCTGGTCTTAGTATGAGACTTCCGAAGGTGAGGATGAACAAAAATTCATGGCCTTCACCTCGATTGCTGCTATCGAATCCGAATGTAAGATTGAGATTGGGGATAGGGAGAATGAGAGTGAGCAGTCTGCTGAAGAGTCTGATGATGAGACGGATATTCACGAGTCCTATCGTGAGCTGTTTGAGGAGAGTTTCAAAATCAAAAAGGTCAACTTCTGAAAAAGGTTAACGAGCTTAAACTTGAACGTGAAAAACTGTTGAGTGACCTACAAGACTTGACCAAGAGAGTGAGTAAGTTGAAGCTCGTTAATGAAATCTTGGAGAACAAAGTTAAATCATTAACGTCTAATCTTGATAAATCTAATGTTCAACTCCAATCATTCATGAATAGCTCGCAGAAGCTAGACAATCTGCTTGAGATAAACAAGTCTGCTGGTGATAGACGATGTCTAGGTTATGTTAAGAACAATTCCAATTATGTCAGTACCTCTAAGACTCCTTTCGTTCCTGCTTCTACTCAGCCACACATTGCTAGATTTTTTGATCCCAGAGCTAAGTGTGTCATAGGACGTAGGATACCTAGGTCTCGTAAGAACATTGCACCTCAAGGTCGATTTCATCGTTCATATGTGTCTGAGTCGAGTTTTGTACCCACTTGCCATCACTGTGGCGTCTGGGTCATATTAGGTCGAGGTGTCCTTTGCGTGTGCACAATGATAGAAATCAGGATATTCCAAGTCAGGTCAATTCTCTTTCCAGTCAAGTTCTTCAACTAACTAAGATGATTTCTCAATTGACTAGGGCTACCTCTACTGCTAGAAAGGCATGGGTCAAGAAAGTTGATTTTGACCGTATAGCAGTCACTAGTACTTATGCACTACACTGATCCCGTTCATGGGTATCTGCATACATTGTCCTTTACACTGATATTTTTCGCATTCATCTTACACTTTGCATGCGTGTATTTGGTTTGTTTTTCTTTTTATTGCTTTTTGTTTTTATTTATCCCGTGTGCTTGACATTTTTTTTGTTTGCGTGAGTTTTTCATTCGATATAGAAAAATTCAAAAACATTGAAAAATGTTAAAACAAATTTGCAAAAAAAAAAAATGTGAAAATGCAAAAAAAAAAAAAAAAAAAAAAAAAAAAGTTGTTTTAGCAAACGACACATCGGTTTGATTTTAAACTAACTATGTGAATCCAAGTAAGCAATTATATGTTCTACAATGTTATTTCCATTGCTTGGTTCGGTTTAATGTGGAATATTGAGTATTTGTGTCGCCATGTAACCATTTGCACTACACACACCATTTGCAGTCACGTGTTAGTAAGGTGACCTCGAACATGAATTGACCTAGATTCAGATGACCTTAACTCGTGATAGTCTCCCTGCATTGCTGAATGTATGATGAAAAAGAAAATAAATAAAAATATATGAGTGCTTAATTGGTTCATCTTATACTCTGTTCAAAGTCTATTTGACTCGAGTAAATAAGCCTGAGGGGTTTCTCATAACCTGGTGCCTATGATCATCTGACTTGGGTTAACCGGCCTAAAACTCATTACAATGGTCAATTTAGTCGCTTAATGGACAAGGTCTGCACATAAAATGCTATTTACGAGAAAAGCGATGAAAAATATTTTATGCTCATGTTCAGGGGCAGAAAAGAAAATTTATCATGTAATTGAGCTCATTTTCAGGTCCTAAAATTTATTCGGATTTGACTTTCATATGTGGGGATCATACTTATTTAACAAGTGATATTTTGCATGTTCTTTCTCACAAAATAAAGGTTTGGAGTTGTTTTCACAAGAAAATAGTGGCACATTATACACATTAGTCATTTATACACTTTACTCCATCTTGAGTAAAGTTTTTTGACATTTTATTCACTAGAAGTCTAGACAGAGAAAGTGCTTATGTTGTGTGAGAGAGCTGGTCTTGATTTTCTGGGATACTAATGTCCAGGTTGTGGTACCCGGAGTTTGGAATTCTTTTAAGGATCAAAATTTCTGATCAATAGAAGCAATGGAGGTATTTGGAAAATCTATGGTTGTCATGCCTACAAATGTTATTTATCTGTTAAGTATTCTTAGCCAAGATGGGCCTAACATTGTTTACAAGTGTGATTGGAAATGTTAGAATAAACTTGTGTGTGGAAACATGTATCGCTGCAGACTAACCGGACTGACGCACATTTGTGACAAAAACTGTAACCAAAGAATTTTGTATGATAACCATAGCTCTCTTTACAGAGTGAGCAATTATATTTTCCCATTAACACCGACTGAGCAACAGGCTGTGAGGGGTATTCGGAGGAAGCTTGAAGTCGAGAGCTTCCCCTCAGAGAGTTGTTCTTTTAAGCGCATAAGGGATGCACAAAATTGTCCCTCGCCATTTGAGAGATCATTCTCTTCTGTTAATCCTATTTGCTGTCAAATTGGAGATGGCATGGATATGAACTAGATATTATAATTGCTAGTTGCCCTTCTTTTTCAGCTTTTTTTGCTCTATTTTACTTTTTTGAAAACAAGTATTAAGTAATTGAACTTGATGAGTACTGCAATAGCGGACTGGATTGTCCTGCCTCTATGTAGGAACAATTTATATTCGGCTTTACTTTATGGAGTTTTAGCTCTTCAATAACATAACTTTTTCTAGGAAAAAAAACTTTACTCCATCTTGAACTTAGCTGCATACGTGGAAAAGTCTGTTTGATAATGCTCGACTTGTGAGTGCATGCTTGATTTGATCATCGAAGTGTTAAGTGTTTAATTTGCCCTAATTTCGTATTATTGAAAAAATGCTATTTTTTGAATTTTTGAATTTTTAGTGCTATTTTTATTAATTGCATGTTGGCTAGCTTATCGCTAGCTCTGGCTCGAACAACAGCAGCGGGAGCTGCGTCGCTCGACCCCCTCGCTCGAGCAATATAGTGTGATTTTGAACATTAACGCTCCATTTTAAGGGTTTTCGCATTGTTTATCAAAAATTCACTTGATTTTTCTCAAATTTGATCCACCCACTCCAATTGCTTGCCCATAAGTCTACACACTTCAAAGAATTTCATTGAGTTGGATTTTCACTAAATCATTCACATTCAAAGGTAAAATTTGAAAAACTTGATTTTCCCTCATTTTCGCAATTCATTCGTGTTTTATGCATACGTTGATCATTCTAACTTATATTTTGAGTAGTGCGCTATATATTTTGATCATTGGCATCATTTGTCATCACTTGTTGCATGATTTTTCGACAAAATATGCTATATGAGTTACATTTGCTTACATTTGCTCACATGACACTTACAATTGAACTGTTTGAACTGTGATTACTGTTGATCCTATTTCCACACATTTTACACTAGGTATTTGAGTTGTCTGTTTCAAGAAACAGGTATTGCTGATTCGTTCGAGACGGATTGTAGTATAGGCATGTCATTGTTTTGAGTTTGTAACTTTATTTTTCATTACTGCCTTGACACAACATAGTGTTTTAGTTAGGGAGTTTGTTAGGTTTTAGTTGATTTTGTAATTGGCTCATTCGGTAGACAAAAGGACTTAAATTGATAGTTGATAAAAGTTCGAGGAGTAATGTACAAATAGGTCAAAATTTAGTTGAATAGGACTAGGGTTCCGAGTTTGAAACAAAACAGAAAATGGCGCGGATTTTCACCGGACTGTTGCCAGATTATGGCTTAAGCTACAAAAATAGAAACACTGTCGCTGGACCGTCGCCACTCCTTCACTCGAAGAACACCCTGTCGCTCGACTATCGCTAGCCTATCGCTCGAGTGACAGCTTTATACGGGAAATTTTATTTTCACGTTTTAAATGCTTTTTTCTTAGCCCATGGTTTTCTTGACCTATCTATAAATACTAGAACACGTCCAAAACAAAATTCTGAAGGTTGATAGTTGAGAGAGCTTCATCTGTGAGAGATCTATTAATTACTTCTTTCAACCTTCATCTTGTTTGAGTGTTTTGGTCGGAAAAACATCAGATTCAATATCCAAATACCAAATTGCCACTTCCTACACATCTGTCAGAGAGTGTTGAAGATCAAGAAAGGCGACTGGAGTTCCAGTCTGTGAAGAACGGGTTGTTCTTCGTGATCCACGAGAGATAGATGATTCTACCAAGATAGGGGCTGCTGTAGGATATCGGAGTTACAAGAGTTACAAGAGAGCGTTGGTTATTGTAGCTGGAATTGGTGTAGGGGAGAACAAAATTCAGGAGAGCTATCAAAATTGCAGTCAGGAGATCAGAAGTTTGTGTGTCGTCTAGTCTGGTAGACTGTAAGTACAGAATCGTTTATAGTAGATTGACTGACAAAGTACCCGGAGTTTTCCCAGTTGGGTTTTTCTGTGAACAATTCTTGTGTTCTTTATTGCTTCATTATTCATTATATATAATATGCAAACTACGGTAATTCAACTTAGGATAATTTGACTTGCATGTTTAATCATATAGATAAGAATTAAAAGTAACTTGTTGTTTTTTAATTCGTAATTTTTTTAATTCCACATTAAATACCTATTCACCCCCCTCTAGGTATTGTTAGGGCCAAACTTGCATTTTTCACAAGTAGTGGTTGCAATCAAGTGGAGTCGTTAAATACCTATTCGCCGGTGTATTTGATTCCACTTCTTCAACAAGCCAAAATTAGAAGATACAAATGGAGTCGTTTTTAATTCTTTTGAATGTTCTTTTGTTAATTTTTCAATACAAAATTGGATGACATTGTATTGTTTATCAATTTATTAGTGAATTGTCTAACCCATGACATGGGTGCCCGTAGATGTTTCTCTTCATGATTTACCACGTTATATCTGGTGTTCATGTGCTAAGTGGTTTATTAAATTCCACATTTCATTTAAACTGCAATCATGAACATAGCAACAACTTGCACGTAACAATTAGAACTATGTCAAACTCAATGATATCGCCAATTCAACATATACTTTAGGGAAGTGCTTCGAAAGAAAAATAGTAAAGAAGATCCTTAGATCTCTACCTGGTCGATTCTACTCCAAATTAACTGCCATAAAAGAAAGCAATGATATTGAAACTATAACGGTTGAAGAATTGGTGGGATTTTTGATGACATATGAGTTGCACCTTCATAAAAGAAAGAAAGAAAATGGACTTGGAGTTGCTTTCAAAGCTAAAAATGAATGACGAAGAGGTTGATGATGAGGAAAGTGAAAATGATGAGCATATGGCCATGCTCACCAAACAAATCCATAAATTCTTGAAGAATAATAAAAAGGGAAGGAATACAAAAATTTAGCCTTCACTTAAAAAGAAATTTCCTAATGACTAAACAAGATCTATCTACATAAATGGAAATGACTCAAAATCGCATTCAATGTCATAAGTGCGAGGCATATGAACACATAGCATCTGAATGTGCTAACACGATGAAATATGTGTCATACAAAGAAAGCCATGAACATCACCTGGAGTGAAGATGATGAAAGAGAATTAAATTTAGATGAGGAGGACAAAACTAAGATAATCGGGTAACCTTGTTTACCTGATACAGCAGGACCAAGTCGCACATATTTAGAGTGTATCATCCTAAAATGAAATTTGGAAACTAAACAAGAACGGTGCATCACTCTTCATGCAATGATGGAGTTAATTGAAAAAGAAAAGGCTGCAGTTGATGTTGAAAAGAAACCCTAAACAAACTTTTAAAATGAGAAAGATAATCAAGTCATGGAACTTATTGTTGAACCGAATCACACCAAAGAAAGAGTTAAGCAACTAACTATTGGATCCACTTGCCTAAATGAAGTCCTAAGCTATGGAAGAACATCAAGCATTAAAGAGGACTTAGGCTATGATGTAAAAGTGAAGGAAAATGAATATAATTAGTTAAATATTGTCAAAGAAACTTGCAATGGTATCTTTATAGGCCTGACCTCTGATAGAACATTGCAAGCTGCAATCATGGAATTGGCCAGAACTACATAAAATAGTCATAGCAGAATCTATCTCACATAATTAGGTTCTCACCAATCCTAAAACCTCGATTCAGATTAATCCATCAAGTGACACATAAGGTATCATTCTACAATTATGAAAGGTAAAACTGAAAGTATATAAAGAAATACAAAGAGAATGAAAAAGTGACCAAAATGTAGTTCTTACCGGTTTGTGTAAAAACTTACTGGATTATATATTGCTTCCCAGCTGGTTCCTTCCATACATATATATAATTCTTACAAAAGGTTTTTTAGTACCAACTTGACTTCCACACTTTACCTACTACAAGTCTTACATTTGATAGCTTTTCCATAGAGCCATACTTAACCTACAATACAAAAAATAAATACACTACCAACCATGTACTATAAAACAGAAAATGATGATTACAAAACCAAACTTATGTAATAGGAAAAATGTCATGCTATACTCAACATTCCTCCTTGACATTTTTGCTGGAAACACCAAGACAAACTCTTAGTGTTTCAAACTTTCCTTTGCCCAATGACTTTGTTAATATATCAACAAGTTGATCATCTGATCTCCAATGCAACAGTTCAATCCCATTCCTTTCTTGCGCTTCTCTAATTGAGTGATACTTAATCTTAATGTGTTTGGTTCTTCGATGAAACATAGGGTTCCTAACCATTGTTGTTGCAGACTGATTGTCCCAATAAATGATAGTAGCTTCATCTTGTTTATGCTTTAAATCTTCCAGCACTTTTCTTAGCCAAACAGCTTAATTGGCGGCCTCTGATGCAACAATGTATTCAGCTTCAACTGTTGATTGAGCTACTATCTTTTGTTTCATCGAATTCCAGAAAATGATACTTGATCCAAAGTAGAATATATATCCAGATGTGCTCTTCATTTCCTCAGAACACCTTGCCTAATCACTGTCTATAAAGCCAAAACTTCCAATTTTTAGACCTTTTGAACCAGATTCCTAAGTTCTATATTCCCTTGATGTATCTTAAGACTCTCTTGGGTGCTTGAAAATGTAATTCACTTGGCTCTTCTCTGAACCTTGATAGAATATTTGCAGTATATGTAATATCAGGTCTGGTTGCAGTAAGATAGAGTAGACAGCCAGTAATACTTCTATAGACTTTTGCATCTATCTTTTTGGCATCATCTTCCTTCAGCAATTTTGCATTCTAAATCAGTGGGGTGACTACAGGCTTGCAATTTTCCATACTGAACTTCTTCAGTATCTCCATAACATATTTTCTTTGGCATATGAAAATTCCCATATTAGACTAACTAATTTCCATGCTAAGAAAGTATTGCATTTTCCCCAAGTTTGTCATTTCAAATGCCTTCTTTAGATCATTCATCACACCTTCCATCAATGCATAGTTGCTTTCTATGAATAACACATCATCTATTCTACTGTACCAATCCATTGGAGTGTGCCTTAATCTATATAATGCTTTCTTTAGAAGATAGAATGTCTTCCATTTCATCGACCATGAAACCTTTGGGCTATTCAATGAAGATTTCTTCATTTAACTAGCCATTTAAGAATGCTGATTTCACATCTAACTGAAAGATCTTCCAATCTTTTTGAGCTGCCATAACCATTAGCAATCTTATTATTTCATACTTGCAACTTGTGCAAAGGCATATGAGAAATCCACTCCATACTTTCGAGTATAACTGTAACGCCCCAAAATTTATACATCTTGAAGTGTTATAAAAAAATTAACTTCATTTACTTTTATTTAAAATGCGGAACGATAAAATTCCTTAAGAAACAGAATATTAGATCATCCATAAATATAAGTTTGAATCATAAAATCGCGTCTTGAAAAAATAACTTAAGCATTCTCAAATAATAAATTCAATATTAATGTTATTGAACAAAATAAAATACTAAATTTAAAGGCAGTATGACTTAATATTTTCGTATGTCGAAATTGATAAGTATGTTTTGCGCACTTATTTAGGTCACAAAACATGGGAAATTGTTGATGTATATGTTGAAATATGGATTTATTCGATATAATTTGTGTTTGTGGGAATTCATTGATGGATGGAATGAAGAGTATGCAAAAGCGAGCGAAAAAGGACCAAATTGGAAGAAAGTGAAACTTCGGGGACCAACATGCAATTATTCAAAAGATTACCCGAATAGTGAATCAAGCATGGAATTGAGCTAAATAACACATTGTGATGTCATGGAATGTTAGAAGAAGAATGAGAAGAAAGTAAGGCCAAAAAGTAAATGAAACAAACTTGGGAACCAAAGTGAACCAAATGGAAAATAATTTCTACCATGCAGTCGCATGGTAGAAAGCTTATGCAGTTGCCCAAGTGAATCAAGCATGGAATTGAGCTAAGTGCTACTATTTTTTTTTCTCTTCTTCAGGTCTTGCATGCGAAGATCTGTTGGCAATGAACTACGTCCAGTTGATTTGAAAATTGAACAAGCTTTTCATCGAAGACGGAGGACAGCAAGAGCAGCACAACAGGAAAATCAAGGATAAATTCAAATGGTTTATCAACGACTGGAACCAATTGTAGAACCTGCAGCTCCAGCCATTTTTGAAGCACAATATGATGGGAATGCTTTGCTTGGGGATTTTTTTGGCACCGTTCGTCATTCAAAGCCAATCTAGCATTGTCTACCCCACATTCGAACAACGGAATTTTCAATTGAAGACAAATGTCATCCAACTCTTTCAGAATGGACATCAATTCTACGGGACAGCCAACGAGAATCCACATACATATATCCCTTTTTCTGGATATGTGTCAACACTTCAAATACCAGGGGATGTCAAAAGATGCAATCAGACTGAGGTTGTTTCTACACACTCTTCGAGATAAAGCACTTGAGTAGCTTGATTCAGTCTCGGTGGCAAGTATAACTACTTGGGATGATTTGGCTTATAAATTCTACACCAAATTCTTCTCACCGGCCAAAGTGGCAAGACAAAGGCACGAATATCAATATTCAGCCAAACTGAAGCTGAATCATTCGATGAGGCTTGGAACATGTTCAAAAACATGCCACGGAAGTGTCCTCAACACGAGTTCGAAAGACAACACAAATCAAATTTTTCTATGTGGGACTACTTCTGACTTTCGGAAGTATGGTAGACTCGTCATCCAATGGATCCCTAACCACCAGAACAATTGATGGAGCTTGGACTTGTTCGAGAGAATGGCTAATACTTCAGCTATGTGGTCTTCAGATAGAGTGGGTATAAAGAAAACAGCTGGAGTGTATGAGATAGATACATATTCAACATTATCTACAAAGATTGACTCCTTATTTAACAAGATAGAAGGCATAACACAGACTGTGAATTTAGCATAAGTGAGGAAACCAAATTGTGAAGAATGCGGAGCAGAACATGGTACAGCTGAATGTCCTATTGTTACACAAAGGATGGAATATGTGGACTTTGCTCAATGGGGTCAATGTCAGCAAAACAACCCTCACTCTGAAACATACAATTCGGGATGGAGAAATAATCCAAACTTCTCTTGGAGTGGAAACTAGAATCACAATCAAAATCATAATCGGGCGCAAGGACAATTTCAACAAGAGAATAAACCTCGGTTGGAAGACATGTTTGCAAAATTCATGGAAAAAATTGATAAATACATGGAAACAACTAACCAGTTCATAAGAACGACTGAAATAAATTTCCAAAATCAGGGTACTGCTATTAAGAATTTGAAGACACAAATGGGGCAATTAGCTCTTTTCGTAACAAACAGAGCACTAGGTACCCTACCAAGCAATACTAAGACTAATCTTAAGGAGCAGGTAATGGCCATAAGTGTTTTGGAAAATAAAATAGTTGAGCGTCCATCTGTGCAAGCAATCACCACCAGAAATGGAGTGCAACTACTAGAAATACATATCAAGAGGTCGAGTGCGAGTAACGAAACAATACCTTCTTTAGTTGAGGAGTAAGTGGAAGAGATTGAGCTGACGATAGAGGCATCTACTAAAGAGAGTTCAAATACTCCACGGGTTAAGGCAACCATTCATATCAACCCTTATGAGTCTCCTATTCCATTCCCACAAAGGTTGAAGAGACACCAGCTAGACCAACAATTTGAGAAATTTTTTGATGTGCTAAGGAAGCTACACATTAATATCCCATTCATAGACGCGATACGACAAATTCCAAGTTATGCAAAGTTCTTAAAAGATATGATTTCAAAGAAGAAAAAGCCTCCAGAATTTGAAACTATGGCACTAATAGAGGAAAGCAGTGCAAGAATATAAAAGAAATTGCCTCCCAAGCTCAAGGATCTAGGGAGTTTCACTTTACCTATTTCAATTGGGAAAGCTGGTATTTTTAATGCTTTATGTGATACTGGAGCGAGTATTAACTTGATGTCACTTTCTATTTTTCAGGAAACCCAGTTTGGGAGAGGCTACAGCAACAACAGTAACCATGTAGCTGGCTGATAGATCCTTTACTCACCCACGAGGGATTATAGAAGATGTGCTGATTAAAGTGGAGAAATTCATCTTTCCAACGGATTTCCTCATTCTAGACATAGAATAAGACATGAATATTCCAATTATCTGGGAAGACCATTCTTAGCAGCCAGTCAAACTTTGATTGATATGGAGAACGAGGAGCTAATCTTGAGGGTAGATGAGGAGCAAGAAGTTTTTAAATTAAATAATCCACCCAAACAACCATCGACTCTCGATGAGTGTCGGTGCATTAATGAAGACGAACTCTCCTTTCAATAAAATTGCCAGAAGAGAAAACCAAAATTTGGAGGATTTCTGGGTAGAGACGAAAACAGAGAATTCAAAGTGTTGAGAGCTAAAAGAGGATGCAAAGCTGGTAATTGCAAGGAGTGCAATGGTGAAATACTTCGACTTGAACTACCATAAGCCTACTGAAGTAAAGTCAAGCTATAGACTATAAACTAGCGTTGGTTGGGAGGTAACCCAGCAATTCTCCCCTTTTATTTGTTTTTATTTATGCATTAGATTATGAAAAAAAAATCGAGTTTTTATAATTTTCAATAATTCTGAGTCATTCATTGTCTTTACTACGCATGATCCATACTTCTTTTACTTCATCATCTTCAAATTCACATCTACATTGGTCGGGGAAGTATTCCCAGCCCCTTGTTCTTTATTTTTTTATGAAATTGTCATTAGCGTTATGTGCTGTTAAGTTGTATTTTGTCATTCTTTAAACATTGAGAACAATATTTTATATAAGTTTGGGGGATTAAGAATATTTTATTCATCATGTTACTTCAGTTTTTGTGTGATTATGTGAAAAAATGAAAATAAAAAAAAAACTAGAAATTAGTCTTATGTGCAATTTTTTCATTAGTTACTTTTAGTTTAATTGTTTATTTTCTAGCATTAATTTAGAATTTTGTATGCTTGTGTGGGTTCGACAATTCTGCTGACCATGATATATAATATTGAACTGTGTATGGACCGTGAATGGTGAAAATTGTGCATTATTAGATTGATCAATACATGTTGATGTGGAGCTTGATTTACTTTGCACACGACACTCATACTTGTATATTGGGCTAATGATTTGACTCATTGCTAAGAAAGAGTTGAACATAGAGAAAATACTCGGAAAATCTCTTTTGTGCTAAACTAAGACCAATTTTTAGAATAGTTTGGAGGTAATTGAACTGTTACAAGGGAACACTGAGATGAGTAGGGGTTCTGTGCATGATATTATGTTTGGATTGTCTTAAACCAATGAGATGAAAATGAAGTAAAAGTTTCAAGTTAATGTGTAGTTTTAGAAACTGGGTGTTTAAAAGAGGGTTAATTACCCCAATAGTTACTGAACTTTGGCCAAAGTTCCACCAGGTCACTGGACTTTAAAAACTACGTGGTTAGTCATCGAACTTTCGAAAAATCACCCCATTGATCACTGAACTTTAAAAATCACCTCATTGGTCACTAAACTTTGCAAAACATTTCTCAGATGGTCACTGAACCCAATGACTATTTGGGAAACTTTTTGCAAAGTTCAGTGACTCCGTAGAAATCTTTTGCAAAGTTCAGTAACCAATGAGGTGATTTTTCGAAAGTTCAGTGACTAACCACGTAGTTTTTAAAGTTCAGTGACTTGGTAGAAACTTTCGGTAAAGTTCAGTGACTATTGAGGTAATTAACCCTTTAAAAGAAAATGGGCATTACACTAATCATTGAAAAAAAGACATATGTTCGAGCCTATATAGCTCGAGTGATTAAGCCTACAAGGGTTTAAATCTTGATGCCCTATGGTCATCTGACTTGGGAGGCATTGGCCTAAAGCTCGCTACAGATGTTATATAGAAAGCAAATGAAATATGTTATATAAAAGAAAAGAGAAAAAGAAAAATGATATCTATCTATTAATGAATTACATGCGTACTATTGTGTATGAAATGCATTGATTAGCCCCAAACACTCGGTTGATAAGACTATATCTCTAATGCGAGACAACTAGCTCAGTTTAATCTCAATGGTTGAAGAAATCAAAAATAGGAGAATCACTGCTTATTAAAGTGTGAAATTGTGATAGTATGATTCATCCAAACTGAGAGAGGGAAAGAAATAGAGATAAATGAGTTCAACCTTAGAACACACCCTAGGATAATTGAGTGAAAAGAATAAGTTTGGGGAAATGTGTATCTTTCAAGCGATGAGAAAGAAAAATTTGACTATATTAGGTCGGGTACGAGTCAGCCATTATCCTGATTGCTGGTATGAGTTTTCACACACATCGAGTTTTGCATAGGACATGTGAAGATTGATGTGATTTTGCACGGCTATAGTTTTTCATGTGGTCCCTTACTAAGCTCCAATCCTGAGACACGGCAAATTGTTAAGCAATGTTTTGTGTAGATTAAAACACATCTTGTTTGAGGACAAATAATAGTTCAAGTTTGGGAGATTTGATAAGTGCGTTTTGCGCACTTATTTAGGTTACAAAACATGGGAAATTGTTGATGTATATGTTTAAATATGGCTTTATTCGATATAATTTGTGTTTGTATGAGTTTATTGATGGATGGAATGAAAAGTATGCAAAAGCGAGCGAAAAGGACCAAATCGGAAGAAAATGAAACTTCGAGGACCAAAATGTAATTATTCAGAAGATGACCTGAATAGTGAATCAGGCAAGGAATTGAGCTAAGTAACACATTGTGATGTCATGGAATGTTAAAAGAAGAATGAGAAGAAAGCAAGGCCAAAAAGTAGATGAAACAAACTTAGGGACCAAGTGAACCAAATGGAAAATAATTTCTACCATGCAGTCGCCCAAGCATTAACAGGAGATGAACAGTGAAATTTTTTTATAACCATGCAGTCGCATGGTTCATTCTGGGCGCGAATTTTTTGGTTTCCTTATTCGAATCAATCTCTTATGGTAGGATATTTTTGACGACCTATTTAAACCTAAACTCGTCCAGAACTAGGTTTGGATGCCTTCTTTAAGAGAAAAACACATTGGAGAGCTAACAAGGCAAGAACATGGATTTTCACTTCAAACTTCAAGATTTCAAGATTTTATTCAAGTTTTTGGTGATATCTTCCTTTTATTATTTTTATTGTTCTTTTATTTTATTCATGTTAGGTTAGACTTTTTATGTACTAGTTGAACGATGAACCTAACATTGTGATCTTTTAATTCTCTATTTTACAATTTGATGTTCAAACACGATTGATGGGTGTTGAATGATTTATATAAATTACTTTTTCTCTACAATTATACGCACAATAGTTGTATGAGTGTGGTGGCTTATTTTATGCATTCGAAGAAGGGAAATAAACTCGACAACGTATAAATCATCATAGGGTCTGATATGGGATAGAAATATACCGCTATACTTTACGTGAATCTCTAAGTGTTTACAAAATGTTATACATTCTTGTATATTGCATTTGTCATAGAAATATAGTCAAATGGTACGCTAGAATATGTTCAATTCTACTCGAAAGAGATTGTTGAATAAGTTAGAAACATTGATCCTTCAACCAATTCATCGTGGTATCAAATTGTGAAATAGGGGTTAAAAGGGAATTTTGTTTGGTGATTCGAGATCCTAGTGCACTTTTTCATACATTAATTTCATTTAAATCTTTTGCATTGAAACGCCATTTTGCATTTAAGTTGTTATTTTATTTTAATTTGCATGCAAGTTTTAGTTTAATCATAGAAATTGAAAAACTCATCCTAAATTTAATAGATTCGGTTAAGGTCGCGATAATAAAAATCAAGTTAAAACAATTTTCATGGGAACGATACTTGAAATTTTAAGATTTTTCACTTTATTACTTGTCACGAACCGTACACTTACGGTGATATAAATCCGAAACATATTTTCGTGAACAGAAATCCCTTGGCCGTTCGTTGAACCATCCCACTACAGCTCTAATCGACTCGAACTAACCTATAAAATCTTGTAAGAGTGAGTAAAAAAATACTCAATAAGACACGTGCAGTTTTCATACACAATTATATACAATAAAATAACACTTCATATCGGTGACCAAGTGACACACCCATCTTAGGTCATCTTAAATTCCTGAAGGATCTCTTATCTCTTAATAAATAACCCGAAGGTCCATTGAAAATTCATGCATAAATTACTGAACATAAAAGTGTAAGGAAACAAACCACTTGCACATAAGTATCTTACCTTAATTGATCAAACAAGCTTTTGAAAAATATACTAGAAATTTGCAACTGCTTTATATGAAAGTTGTCGTGTAAAATTTCTTTGGTGGTGAATCGTGGGACAATTGCACACTATTTCTAATTGAAAAATATAGTGGTTGAGTCATGGTGCAATTGTGGTGGAAATTTGTATTTATCACGTTTTATAAAAATTGAATTTCTGGTAAACCAATCACAAGGTAACATGTGTACAAAATATTTATTACATCAAAAAGGTGGTTCTAATTCTAATATGTGATAGTGATGTCAACTTGACTTTAAATTGAAAAGAAAAAACCCAACATCCATTTACTTAGCTATCATCATCCCAATTTACTTTGATTTAAAAATAAATAAATAATAATTTTTTTAAACTTTAATATCTTGAGACTAACTAATCCGAATTAACTTTTTCTCGAACCTAATTTACATGATTAATTACGAGTTATCCAACGAAACCCGTATTGATATACTTTTCATTGCTTTAATAATATATAAATATTTAGTCCAAAATTTGAAGTTAATACATATATCACTCTAGTCCCTCAACTTTTCAAAATAATAAAAATATAATATATAGAACAAATAAATTTTTATTCTAAAATTTTCGGGGCGTTACATTAACCCATGACAACTAGCCTTGCTTTTAGCTTATTGACAGATCCATCAGGGTTTAACTTAGTTTTATACACCCATTTAAGCCCAATCACTTGCTTATTCAGTGGTCTGTTAGTCAGTTCCCATGTGTCATTCTTTTCTATCATTTTGATCTCTTTCTCTATGCAGCCATCCAATCAGATGACTTAGCTACTTTTACAAAGTTTGCAGGCTCTACAATTGCAACATTACACCTTGCATAAATGTCTGCTAAAGGCCTCATCTTTACTCTACGGTTGTCTGTGTCTGAATCATCATCAGATTCTATTTCATCTTCACTAATTCCTCCTTCTCTGTTTTGAGAAATCAGTCATCTTATTTTTTTTAGCAGAACTTGCCTCCCAATTTCACATAGCTTCTTCATTTACCTTGATATCTCTGATGGAGATTACTTTTTTGGACTGAAGATTGAACACCCTATATCATTTGGCATTGTAGCAATAACCAACCAATATCCCAACTTTAGCATTATCACTCAGTTTATCCCTTTTTGCATCAGGAATATGAGTGTAACAAATACTTTCAGATTTGAGATATCTGGTTTGATATCATACCAGGCCTCATATGGAGTATTCTTCTCCAATGCTTTTGTTGGCAAACGGTTGAGAAGATAAACAACGGTATTAACTACCTCTGCCCAGAACTCCTTAGGTACCTTTTTCTCAATCAACAAACACCTAGCCATTTCCATCATAGTCCTATTCTTCCTCTCTCTGACCCCATTCTGTTGAGCAGAATATGAAATGATTAGTTGATGTTTAACACCTTCAGCTTTACAGAAATTGTCAAATTGTCCACAGCTATACTCAATTCCATTATTAGTTCTGATTGTCTTTATTTTGCAGCCACTTTCATTCTCCACCATTTTCTTGAATGTTTGAAACGTAGCTGCGACTTCTGATGTAGCTTTCAAGAAACAGACCCAACACATTCTGGTTAAATCGTCAATGAAGAGGATGAAGTATCTCCTATCATTCAGTGTGGTGATTTTCATTAGACCACAGACATCTGAATGCACTAACTTAAGCTTATTGACAACCCTTCTTGACTGGTTCTTAGGGAATGGTAATCTCATTTGCTTTCCAAGTTGACTCACAAACACATGTATTATCAATGATTTTAGGCAAGTTTTCAACAAGATTAAAATCATACATTTGCCCAAGTGAAGTATGGCTAGTATGATCAAACCATCTATGCCATAAAGAAGACTTACTTTATTCAGCTAAACATGCATGTGTAGTGACATTTTTCCAATCATAGGAAAGCTTTTACTCCTCATTTGAACTGTCATTAACCCCTTTCCATTTTCATCTAGTATAGTGCAGACTTTATCTTTAAACATAAATACATGATTTTTCTCAAGCAATTGCCCTATACTAAATAGGTTTTGATCTATCTCAGGTACATATAAAAACATAAGGTATATGTTTAATACATGTTGAAATCTGAACAACAATCACCCATATGCCTTTCACTTCCACAAAATCTCAATTTCGCACTTTAACTCTGGACCTGTAGGATTTATTCAATTCAACAAAGATGCTGGAGTCTGCAGTCATGTGATGAGTGCCACTACTGTCTAATAACCAGGTTTCAACCTTACCGCAGGCCTTGATAGCTGAGAACAGATGCTCTTCTGGCATTTCATCTTAATTTTTTGCCATTTATTTTTGCTTGTTGCTGAGGTTACTTCCCCCTTTTGTTTTTGCACACCTTTTCAACATGGCCAAATTGTTTGTAGACTCTACACTGAACTCCAGGCCTATACCAACACCATATGGGTAAATGCCCCTTCCTTTTACAATAAGGACAAGGAGCAAACTTATCTTCTTTGTTTCCAGTTTTACTGCTTTCTGGTTCCTTCTTTTCAGACTGAAGTTTGTTCATTCCAAAGCTCGTTTGAGCTTTGTATTTACCCTTAACAAATAGAGCTCCTTCTATTTGTTCATTTTGCCTCATTAACCTTCTTTATTCACTTGCCTACAAGGCATTAACCAACTCAACCAATTTTATAGATGACGGGTCTCTAGAATCCTTCAGTGATGATATCTTGGCTTCAAACTTTTCAGGTAGGCTTATTTTAACTTTTTCCACCACTATTTTATTAGGTAAATCATCTTCCAATAGCCTAATCTGATTTACAACCTTCAGCAACTTATCTGCAAAGTCCTTCACTACCTCAGTTTATTTCATTTCCAAAGTCTCAAACTCTCTTCTCAAGTTGAGTACTTGCATCTGCCTTGTTTATTCATTTCCTTAGAATTCCTCCTTGAGTCTATCCCATGCCTCTTTTGCTATTTCACAAGTCATTATTCGTGTTAAGATGGCATCTAAAATGGTTGACTGGATGCATGAGAGAGCTTTGAACGATTTTGCAACTTCCTCACTTTTTTATTTGATTTGAGCAACCATAGGATTTGCTCTCAAAGGTGGAGGTTCAACCCCTATTTTAGTTATCTCCCATAGATCATAAGCTTTGAGGTAGGCTTTCATCTTTGTAGTTTTCTCCAGTGAAGGCAGAGGGTAGAGGTGCTCAGAAGCCAGATGAAGCCATCTTCTTTCCTGTCAACTGAAGTTACATTGGTTGGTTGTTTCTATTATATGTTGTTCTTCTGCTCTTTACGATCCTTCTAAGATCAATGAAGCTCTGATACCATGAAACTATATGAAGAAATGCAAAAGTGACCAAAATGTAGTTCTTATCGATTGGTGCACTTTTTACCGGATGGTACACTTCTTACCGGCTTGTATAATACTTACCAATTTGTGTAAAAACTTACCGGATTGTGCTTTCGGGCTGGTTCCTTTCATACATATATATAATTCTTACAAAAGGTTTTTTAGTACCAACTTGACTTCCTTACTTTACCTACTACAAGTCTTACATTTGATAGCTTTTCCATAGAGCCATACTTAGCCTACAATACAAGAAAATACACTACCAACCATGTACTATAAAATAGAGAATGATGAAAACAAAAACCAAACTTTTGTGACAAAAAAAATGTCATGCTACACTCAACAAAAACTCAGTACATTATCAAATGTTTTTTATGTGGAAGATTTGGGCATGATGATGTCTTTCATTGCTTGTGTCATAAAAACTTGACAGGTAGGCATAAGAAACAACAGTATAACCTGCTTACAAATGTCTTCAAAAATAATTCTAATGCAAGAGTAAGACAAGTTTGGGTAACAAAGAGTGATATAAATTGCTATATTGTCAATATTACTTATAAATCAATTGTGCCCAATTCTTAGTATTTTGATAGTGATTGCTCACATGATTAGAAATTGTTCCATCTTAACTACTATTAGAGTTATACAGTTGGACTAGTTATCTTTGGAGATAATGCTCAAAGTAAAATTGAGGTTATTGGTAGTATTATAATTGATGGACTCCCCCTATTAAATGATGTATTCTTTATTCTTTATTTAATAGCTAATTTGATTAGTATACGCCAACTGTGAGATGATATTCTTATGGTTATGTGTACAAAAAAATCATGCAAGGTCTTAAAATATAATGGTAATTGTATCTTGTGTGGCGTTAAGTCTATATATAAATGCCAGCTTCTTGACTTAAGGCTAATTTCACAAATTTGTGGCATAACGGTTGAGGCACATGAACTAGGTGATCTGGTTAGACTTACCAAACTTGTTGCAGTAAGAGGAGTTCTTAGTCTCACTGAAAATCCTAAAGGTGTGTATGACTCATGTCAAAAAGTTAAACAAACTAGAACTGTATATAAAACAAGATCAGTTTCTTATTACATTTCATAGTCTATAATTATTAGTTGTGGACTTGTTAGGATCTATTCAGACTGAGAGTCTTAGTGGCAAGAGGTATATCTATGTGTGTGTAGATGAATTTTCTAGGCATACTAGGGTAAATTTTTTAAGCAAAAGTCTGATATTTTTGAGAGATTTACATTGTTACACCAAAAATTGACCACTAAGAAACATTTCGAGGGAACTAAAATTGTGACAATTAGGAGTTACTATGGAAAGAAATTTTAGAGTATCAATTTTTCTAGATTTTGTGAAGAACATGGTATATTTCACAAGTTCTTAGCTATTAAAACCCTTGAACAAAATGGAGGGGTAGAAAGGAAAAATAGGTCCTTACAAGAGGTGGCTAGATTCATGTTGATTAATAATAAACTTCTCATTAAACTTTGGACTGAAGCTATTAATACAACATGATATATCCTAAAGTGTGTGTAATTGAGAAAACGTACTACACAAACTCTCTATGAGATCTGGAAAGGAAGAAAACCAAATCTCTAGTATTCCACACTTTTGGTAGCATGTGTGATGTATTGAATGAACAAGGAATACTTGGGAAAATTTAATCTTAAAAGTGATGAGGGAGTATTCATTGGCTATTCCGAAAGATAGTCGAGTTTATAGAATCTACAATATGCGAACTCAAACTATCTTTGAGTCCATTAATGTTAAAATTGATGATACTGATGACTACTCATCTTATTTACAAGAAATTGAAATTCACAACTTGGGACAAACAGAATGGAGAAAATTGGAATATTCAGGAAAACTATGTTGCACATTCAAGTAGTAATATTCAGATAGGATTGCCAGTACCTGATTCTAATCATCTTTCAATAGTTACTAGAGGTGTTGACCAACATAAGGAACATGATGAACTTCAAAATAGAAAATAGCCTCCTACCTGGATATAGAAGGCACATCCATTGGATAATGTACTCTCAGACCGTGGAGACAGTATGGTAACCAGAAGGAAACTTGCTATTGAACTTGGAAATGTGGGCTATAGTTCATACTGAGCCCAAAAAATGTTATTGATCTTGTATTTTCACAATGCAGAAAGAGTAAGCTCGATTTAAAGAAACAATGTGTGGAAGTTGATAACCCGACCAAAAGACATAAATGTCATTGGGACAAAATTGATATTTAAGAATAAGTCAAATGAGCATGGCAATATGGTCAGAAATAAAGCATGGTTGGTAGCAAAGGTATACATACACTCAAGTAGAAAGGGTGGATTTCGATGAAACATTTGCACTTGAGCTAGATCGGAACCCATTAGACTTCTGCCATCTGTGGCATGTCAAATAGGATTCAAGCTCAATCACATAAATGTCAAGAGTGCTTTTTTGAATGGGATCTTAAATGAAAAAGCCTTTGTTGAGCAAAATCTAAGGGATTCATAGATCCATATCCTCTTGATCATGTGTTTAAACTTAGAAAGGCGTTATATGGACTGTAACAAGTTTCTTGTGCCTAGTATGAACATTGACAACGTTTTTACTAGAGAAGGGATACAAGATACGGGGAGCAACAAGACCCTATTCATCAAGCATCTCAAATATGAATTTATAGTTGCACAAATCTACCATGAGGATATTGTGTTTGGACCTAGTTCTGAAATAAAATCCTGGGAGTTTGTTACACTTATGCAAGCGAATCTCAGATGAGTATAGTTAGTGAACTTAACTACTTATTGGGTTTGCGGGTCAAACTAGTTGACTCATGAATTTTCATTTTACAAGCCAAGTACACAAGAAATTCGGTGAAGAATTTATGTAAACCCACATTGCAATAGTAGCTCTGAAACTCACAAAAGATTGAATCGCAACCCCAAGAAAGATAAAATCCCAATTTGAAGTTTGACACAATAATTTATTAAATCAAGGAACCAAAGTTATAAAGGGACTTGAGCCCTTAATCACAAAAATTATGAACCTTGCTATGAAGTTGTTGAATGCCACAAAGAGTACGAATCTTTGATAAGTTCGGATAGTCTGAATACCACAAATATTGAAAATATTATATAAGTTATGTTCAATTAAGAGAAAGATAGAAAATGGCACATTATTATTAATTCTAAAAAATTAACGTCTTTAATATACAATGAATGTGCCTTTTATAGGAAGAAAATAAACTCCTAATCAAAATAAAACTCTAATTCTAAAGACATATCCTAATAAACTAGAGAACTACAAAGCAAATGTGAATAAAACTAAAATACTACAAATAACGAAAATACACTTAGACTAATTCAAAACAAAAAAACACAAAAATGGACCCCTAAACAACCGAATTTGACCTCAAAGTTGAACATAGTCATCTAACAAACTTGTGAATAATCGAAAGACATTTTTGAATTGTACTCATGGGCGAAATTTCGATGGCCGAACTGAAAAATATATGCATTTCTGTATATCGTGTGCGTTTTTTGCACATATTTCATATTCTTTCGATTTTCTAATTGGTTCATGATCTCACTCCAAAACATGCAATGGAGCCTTGTTAGCTTGAACTCCATGATTCTAAACAAGAAGTTAAGCTTAGAAAACTCCAAGACAGTCATGACTTCCATGGCTACGTCCTTGAAGATCTACAAAATGATAAAGACAAAGACTTCAAGTCCATCTTGCACATAAGCATGATAGGCAATCTCTTAAATCTAACTGTAGGTCATCCTGACATAGCCTTCAGTGTTGGGATTTGTGTGTAATATCAAACCAACCAAAAGAGTCTCACTTATCTACCATTAAAAGAATCATTTGATACGTCAACAACACTTCTAAACTTGGTTTTTGGTATCCTGATGACTCAAATTCAAATCTTGTAGGATATACTGCTACTGACTAGTCAGGGAACATGGATAATAGGAAAAACACTAGTGAATGTTTCTACATGGGTAACAATCTCACTGCTAAAATTTGACTATATAGCTAACGACAATTGATGTACTCATCTACTCTGGATGAAGTAAATACTTAGTAACTATGGTATTGATCAGAATTATATTACTATATTCTATGACAATACTAACGCTATCAATATTTCTAAAAATCTTGTTCAGTACTCTACAATTAAACATGTTGACATTAGACATCATTTTATTAGGTAATTAGTTGAAAATAATGTAATTGTCCTAGAACACATATATACTGAAGGTCAATTGGATGGTTTGCTTACAAAGACTTTTGACAATTATAGATTTAAAACTTTACACAAAAGTGTGGGCATTTGCAGATGCATTAAACATTTCTTGATATACATCGTTTTCTTCTTTATGTGTGTTAATTTGTGTGCATGTCTTCTTACATTTTCTTAACATAACAACAAAAATAATAATAAAAAAAAAATAGGTGTTTTTCTTGCAAATATCACATGATGTTAATTTTTGATTGGTCTATAGTTATTGGGATAAAATTGAGTTATCCAATCAGTGTGATGTGCTCATTTATACTTTGTCGTAAAATATAATCAAATAAGCACACTTTAAGAACAATATGACTCATTTAATTTTGCCCATCTACTAACTGAGTTTTCATCTTTAAGGTGACATGTACATAGGTGTGGACTTATGGTCAGTATTTATGTCTCTCTATACTATAATTTGATGTTGTGTTAATAGCCAGGTTCATTGAAGGAGAGGGCTACCATCATAGGTGTATGAAGCCGCCTTGATAATGAACAAAAATATGAGAGAAGGGCTACTCCTATCGTTGTGTGAAAGTCAATTCCATGAACTCAAAAGATTGTGCTTTAAAAAGAACAAGAGAAAAAGTCAATACAATGAACATAAAAAGAATACTAAAAAATATATACATTTAAGTTCATGTTTGGTACAAACGTATTTTTTTATATATATAGAGACAATTTCAGACGATGGCTGGTTTGAAATACACATATGTACTTGTTCACGAGCAAGTTTCAAGTTGGGTTAGGGTATGTGTCATGATTGATTAGTTTAGATTGTTCTATCATTCACTAACATCTTAAAATAAATAAATAAAATTAATTAATCTAATCATGTGCAAACACCTGATTGGAAGACTTTTGATTATTCTAATCATTTTGGACTAGTCATGTAAATGGATAAATTGTGAAATTTGCCAAAAATATAAAGATGATGTCAATTCCATTTTTTAATTTCTCTTATTTTGTGTGGTTGATGTGTTTTAACTTTTCGCAAATTTCATATCAGTAGTCTAAACTAGGCATTTAAATCTCACCTTCACGACAAAAAGGAAAAGTTATCACCAGTTTTTGAAACTAAAATCTGTGTAGAATTTGAAGGGACGGGTTCTACCTTAATTAGAATTAAAGTGGAAAAAATTGAATCTAGGATTTAGAGGGGGCTGAAAGAATTTATTATAGAAGTGGAGCAATTACCTAATAACTTTTCAAAATCAGTTTTTTTCTCAACTCCCCTCGCCCACGTCCTCATTGTATAGTTATCATCTTCTACTATATTGCTTGAAATCTTTCTATGCATTTTCGTTGTCCTCATTATACAAATTTTCATTGCATAGTTTGAATTTGAAGGGACGGTGCTCTTCATCTTCTACAATATTGCTCGAAATTTTTCTCTACAGTTTCCCCGTTTCAAGAATCTTTTTTTATGAAATCAATTGAAAGACCAAAGCTAACAAGGAGATGAAAGGGCAAGAAGAATCGTCTAGCAACGCCATCACTACTGGTACTAAAGGGGCTTTGAGTAGAAGTCTGCGAACCTAGTATTGCCTAGAAATCATCATAGGCCGACAGTCTGGGCCAACATGTCTATGGTCATAGCGCCTTGTGAAACGCCAATAAAAACTCTTGATCATTTGTCTACAGAAGAGCCTATGTCACCCATAGTTATTTATCCAAATTGACTGACAACATATCCCAGTTGAAAGGTAAGAGTGGAAGAAATAATTTTTTTGTTGAGAGTTACCTTTCTAGACCGAACCCATTTTTAGACCTTCTCTTAAAAGAGATCTTTCACTTCGTACAATTAGGCAATAAAAAGTGGGTCTCCCTAATTCTGCTTTCGAATCAGAAGAGTAAGTTTACTTTTTTCAAAAAGGCTTTTTTATTGTTACGGGAGAACAGGTGAAGAAAGCGCCCCCAAAACTAAGAGAAGAAAAGAGATAAAAAAAAAAACTACTTTCCGGAGTTTTAATCAAAGTTGAAAGGGCAAAGATTAAAGTCATTGAGGAATTACCACCACCAACCTCAGGCGTTCGTAGTTTTCTCAGTCATGGCGGGGATCTATTAGTTCTGATTATAGCTAGAGTATCCATCAAGGAAGCAAAATTGAAAGTGACTAGCCAGCCTCTCCAACATCTGATCAATAAATAAAAGGGAAAATGATCTTTTCGAGCAGCAGTATTGAGTTGACGTTAGTGAATGCAACTCTCAATCTTGAATTGTTCAGGTATGACCAATTCATTCTTTTCTTTTTGTACCATTGTGATACCCTTTCTTCAAAAGAACTTAGATGGGGCGGATCCATTCACTATCTGAGATTGGGTAGATAATCCTTGCATCCAAAAACTTTAGTACCTCTGCCCTGACTACATTTTCATATTCAGATTCAATCACTTTTTATTGGCTACTTTCGGCCTAAAATTATCCTCTATGAGGATTTTATGCATGTGAAGTGTAAGAATAATGCATCTGATGTTAGCAATCAACCACCCAATAGTAACCTTATGTTCTCTGAGTACCCAGAGTAATTTTTCTTCTTCAAGGTCATAGATGGAAGATGCAATAATTACTAGCGTTGTGGAAAATCTCCCTAAGTAGGCATAATAAAGATGAAATGGTAACTACTTGAGCTCTAATTTAAGAAGCTGTTGAATGGATGGCAATGGCTTTGTAGGACTCCTGCACAACTCCTCAAAGTGTGATCTATGCCTATATGCACATGTCTTAATCTGATTAGAAATAGTGCGAGTGGATTGAAAATACACAATACTAGGCTCCAATAGATCCAATCAATTATGCAATTTAAAAGTGTCATGAATTGCCATGTCTATTATATCAATCTAAAACAATTGTCTAACTCAATTGGGCATTTTATTACCTTGAATAAGTTAAAAATAAACTACTCTTCACTGAGCCTTAGAATCAGCTAGTCTTTTTGCACATCAATAAGAGCTTATCGATAGCTAGAAATCGTTGTCCCAAAAGAAAGAAAATGCCTCTATCCTCCTCCATGTCAAGAATAATAAAATCAGTCGAAAAATAAATTTGTCGACTTTCACTAGGATATCTTTAATGATTCAACATGGTTACTTGATAGACACATCAACCAATTGTAAAGTCACCATAGTTACTTTAGCCTCCCAAAACCAAGTCCCCTAAAACTAGAGAGCGGCATCAAGTTAATACTTGTACCTAGATCACATATCTTTATCAAAATAACAATCATCAATAGTATAAGTTATTGTAAAACTCCATGGATCTTTTAGTATATAAGGTAGCTTATTTTGTAAAATAGCACTATACTTTTTGTCAACATTACCGTCTTATGTGTCCATCTTGGATTTATTAGATAAAATATCTTTCATAAATTTGGCATAACTAGACATTTGAATAAATGCATTTGCAAAAAATAAGTTAATGTGGAGCTTCTTGAAGATCTCAAGGAATTATGTAAACTGCTTGTGTAACTTGTGCTTTTGTAGTCTTTCATGAAACGTAATCAGAGGCCCTATGGTTTGATAGGGGCGATTGCCTTAACCTATAGTATACCTGAACTCTTTTTTGTAGATATATGAGTTGCACATACTTCTCATCAATGGAATGTATCTTTTCCTTTTTTTACAACTAATCTCTTGACATGAGGCTCAGTAACTGGACCCCACTCTTAAAAATAATTGCTTTAACATGTACACTGGGATTTACCTCTATATTGTTTAATAATGTACCTGGTGCTCTGCCTAATATAAAAAATGTCCTTTGTCTTATCCGAGTCTTTAGATTCTTGATTGCAGGACGTTGATTGTGAAAAGGTTGTCTAAGTCTTTCTCATAAATTGATTGTTTGCCTCCATGTAGTGATTTGTGTTCTCCATAAATTTGACAAACATCTCTCCTAAAGAAATTCTCTTCTCGGACTACTGAGATGGAGAACCCCTATAGTCTAGCGGGATTTTAATTATTCCAAGAAAAGTTGTGATGCCTTTTCCAACCAAGGTTGTTAGTGTCAGGATATGGGTTATTTTGCTGGTGATGCCCCCCTGTATATACTCAACATGTTCAATAATTTGAGCAAGAACTGGACACTCTGACGTGATATACGTATGTAGCAAATTCTTCACAATTTGGCTACTTGGTCTATATTGCATTAGCTGACTATGATAAGGTCTCTACCTTTGAACAACCCATTTAGAGGCCAACATTACTGTTGCAATAGCCACTTTGTCAACAACTGTAAGGCTTTATCAAATGTCTTCATGGATAAGGAGACATTGGAAGTAAACTTGTATAGAAGTACTAGACCAAGAGCCTTTTATTGATGCAATGATGATGACACTTTTGAAACAAGATCTTAAATTTGTTCCTAGCTTCATCTAAAGATTAGTTTTCATATTGTTGGAATATGGATATTTCATGCTTTAACTTCGCTATATTAGCTGGTGGGAAGAATTTTGTGAAGACCCATTCTTGCTGCTCCTATATCTGCTAGGATCCCTGTGAGATCCCCTTTCTGCTCGCATCAAACATGCTGCAACAAATCCTACTCCATCTGGCTCCTCTTCTATCCAAACTGAAACAGCTAAGGCTACTTCCAGCCGTAAACAACCAGCTTCCGTTTCACTTAATTTTCCTGATGATGATGATGATGATGATGATGATATTCCTCTTGTCGCTAAGAGAAATGTATTTGACCCTATTTCCTCATGCAAGGCTTGTCTATTTGTGGGAAATCCTTCATGTGTTAATGTGTTGTTTAAATTTTTCAGAAACGTTCAACTTCACCTTTGAAGATTCTGACCCCAACTTCCACTAAGGTTTCTTCATCCAAATTATTTGGAGAAGGGACTTTAGCTTCCAATCAAGTTGGGGAACCTCCACTTTCCCAGGATGTTGACCTCCCATGCGTTGAACCAGAAGAGAGTACAGAGTATAGGGTCTTCTCCTTTGTTTGTATTGTTGAATTATGACTCATCATAGCTTGATTTTTACAGAAAGCCTTGTAGATTTGCTCTTTGCGGGAGAAATTGCTAGTTCAGATAAAGGAAAGTCTTCTCAAGTGGTTGGAGCGTCTGCTGACGTGCCCCGTGTTACTTGAGCTGTCAATGTAATATTCTTTGCTTCGCATTTCATCTTTTAATTTGTGGACTGTAATGGGAGCAGGACTGCTTGGCCTTTTCTTTGCAGGAAGCTGGTTCTATTTTACCCTCTATCCAAGACATGATTACCTCTTGGGAGCATGCGAAAACCAGCATTACTTCTTGCTCCTCTTCAGCTAGCCGTCCTTTTTCTTTATATGCTACATCCTCAGGAGAAGATATGGAGGCTCTTAGGTAAACCTTACTTGAATATGTTGTCTTCATGGACATGGATGTCCACAAAGCAAGTGCTTCTGGCCAGAAGGATAAGCTTGAGTAGTTGGGTGCCAAAATTGCTCAAGCGTTTGAGCTTCATTCGCTCACTATTTCGACTGATTTCTAACTGGCATTGAAGATTACTCATTCAGAGATCAGCTATTTGATGGCTAGAAATGTCGAATTAAAAGTTGAACAAGTTCAATATCTTCGTTCTTCCAATGAAAATGCATCTCTTTTCCAAGAGTTTGAGAAGGCCAAAGTCTATTTAAACGAAATCTCTTCTGAGGCAATGGTTGAAGATTCCTTGATGACAAAGTTGGCGGCAGATTTGAAGGGGCTTCAAGCCAGAATGGATGACTGTATGGCTAGGCTAGCTGTGAAGAAGCGTGCCGCTACTCAAGAAATTGAACGACATAAACCCTTGCTTGAGTGTTACACCAAGTTAAAAGTTGATGAAGATTATGTGATTGCGATGTCCAACGCCTCCAATAAGCAGGGCGAGGAGTGGGGAAAGCTTAAACAGTAGATGCGTTCCATGTAGGGAAAGTTGTAATTAAGATGCATTACTATTGACATTCTTTTGTAGAACGATTTCGTCCCTTTATTTTTGTAATTATGACTGGTAACTATTATTAACTTGTAATGGCCTCTGATTTCGTCAATCGAATAGTCCTTCCTTTTGCATGGACTTCTGATCAACGTATGTTATAATTATCAATATTCCCTAAATCTAATTACTAACCTCGTATCATGTCTTTGTACATTTCTTTTTAGTGTCCTTTCACACAGAATAAGACTATTGACTTCCTGGCGTCACTTCAGGATTTGTTCCTTCAGTTTCGATTATTGCACATCAGGCTATTCGTATTCTGTCCCTTCGCCTTCAGACCTCTATAAAGTTGTGTATTTGTTATGTGTTCACCATCTTCGTCCTTATTCTCCAGCAGATCACTCTCTTGCTATTCTCTGCAATATCCAAAATGATAGATCTTCTATATCCAGGAGACCAGTTGTTTTCTTTTGAAATAACTCTCTTTTTTCGAGTTTGCTATCTGTTGTTGATATGCCCTTCGGTATGGGAGGTACAAGAAATGGTCTTTGGCCAATGAAGGTCTTCTCAGCGCCTTTTCCATTTATGATCTCCAATGAGGGATCTTGATGTGAAACAATGGCCTACTATGGCATTTTTTTGCCCCAATTGTTTGTTGAGAGTGCTTCTCAACCTCTCTGCCTGTTGGGAGTGTTTTTCAGCCTCTCTTTCTATCACTAGTCACTACAGCAATGCATTTAGGAAGACCAGTTGTAGTTGATAGGGAAATGACTATAGCCTGCTTCAAATTGTGGCTAATTATATTTTGACTATTTTATCTTTCTTGATTTGTAAAAAACATTACGACAATGCATTTAAGAAGGCACTGAAGGTCGATTTTCTTTTAGTACTCGTCAGGAAAAAGAAGAGTAATTAATAATAGTGATACATTAGCCTGCTTCCAATTGTAGATTGTATGCCGTTTGTACTTTTGTATTCCTTGGTATGTACGAAACATTTGATTATAAAAGATTTTATTTGAACATGATCGTCCAATTTATCTAATTTAACAACGTAATGCCTATATTTGTTCACTTTCCAATATGGAAGGAACATACTTTTTTAGGTAACCGTTAATAAATCTGATATGCCTAGTACCGTCTAAATCTTTCAAGTGGTAAGCTCCATTAGGCAATACGCTTTTCACTCTATATGGCCCTTTCCAATTGGGCAACCATTTTCCATACTTTGGATCTTTGTTATCCAAAGGGAGTATAGTCTTCCAAACTAAATCACTCAAGCTAAACGACTTGGCTATCATTTTTTGGTTGTAGAGCCTAGCCATTTTTCATTTTTGAACTTGCAACCTATCCAAGACGTCCAACTTTAACTCATCCAGCTCTAGTAAATTTTGGACTAATGCTTCTGCATACTCGCTATCACATAGATTATTTTGTAAGCTTACTCTAATTGACTGCACGTTGATTTCCATAGGCAACATCGCTTCTTGCCCATAAATAAACTGAAAATGAGTCATTTTGGTATTTGAGCGTAGTAATGTCATGTAAGCCAACAAAGCCTTATTCAAACATTCATGTCAATTCCTGGCGTTTCCATTTATCATTTTCCTTATGATATTTTTTAGAATCTTATTAGAAGATTCTACTTACCTATTAGATTGTGCGTAATAAAGTGTGGAATTCACTAGCCGAATTCCAAACTCGCTCAAAAATTCCTTCACTTGATCTTCATTTAAAGAAGTTTTGTGGTCCATCATCAACGTTTGTGGTATTCCAAACCTATAGATAATATGATCACGAATGAACTCTATAATACTTCTCTGGGAGATTTCTTTTAGGGGCATTGCTTCCACCCATTTAATGAAGAAATCCATTACAACTATTATAAATGTATGTTGCTTGGACGATGGGGGATAAATCGTCATTATCAAATCTATCGCCCAACCTTTAAACGGCCAACGCTTAATAATAGGTGTCATTTTTCTTGCTGGCGCTCTTTGTATTGGGTCATGCTTTTGGCACGCTAAATAACTCCTTGCGTATCGAACACATGATTATCCCATCTTAGGCCAAAAGTATCCACTCTTAATAATCAACCACTTCATTTTTTGATCAGCCTGATGGGCTCCACATATCCCTTCATACACTTTAGCCATGATTGTTTTGGCTTCTTGTGAACTCACACATTTTAATAACACATCATCCAGACGTTCCTTGAATAACTCTTCGTCTATTAGTGTGTAATTCGACCAGCGTAGTTTCATTTTCCTACTTTTCTCTTTATTGGGCTCTTTTAAAAACCCTCTTATTTCTTGTCTCCAATCTATTGTATCTCCATCTTCTATACAATACACATCAATCTTTCTTGCCCTTCGTTGTACTGTGGGCAAGAAGCCCCATATTTACAAGTGGGTTCTATTAGCATCTTTGAGTAACCCGAAGCTATTTGGGCTAACTCGTTTGCCAAATCATTATACATCCTACTAACATATCGAAGCTCCACCTGGTCAAATTCCTCTAATAACTCTTGGGCGATTTGGTATTAATTAATGACAGAATCACTTTGACATTTAAAATTACCAACCTACTGGTAAATTACTAATTGGGAATCATCCCTAACGAGTACATTCTTTACTCCAAATTCTAGAAGCAATTCCAATCCCACAATCAGAGCTTCATACTCAGCCTGATTGTTGTTACATATTCTATCCAACATGAAAGTGCATTTATAATAAACCCCTAAAAGATTTATTAGAACAATTCCTACCCCTGCCCCTTCGAAAGTTTTTGATCCATCGAAGTATAGAACCCAAGGTTTTAACTCGAATGAATTCATTTCCAATTCAATTTCTTTGGGCATATCAAGGCATGGATGATCGGTCAAAAAGTTAGCTAATGCTTGATTTTTAACTGCCTTTTGTGATATATGTTGTATTTCGAATTCTGACAATGCTAAAGTCCAAAGGCATATCCTTTGGTGTAGAATGGGGTGAGAAAACATATACTTAACTAGATTAATATTAGAAATTAAATAAACAGTTGCATGCCGTAAATAGGCCCTCAGTTTTGTACATGTGAAATACAAAGTTAAACATAGTTTTTCAACAGCAGAATAATTACATTCACATTTTGTTAATTGTCTACTCAAATAATAGATTGTCCTCTCTTCACCAAACTGATCTTCCTGAGTGATCATTCCGGCTATTGATTATTGTTCAGTCGATATGTATACTTTCATGGCCGTCCTTGGATAGGTGATACCAATACTGGTGGACTTGACAAATATACTTTCAGGATGTCAAATGCCTTTTGATGTTCTTCTTTCCAGATGAACTGGTCCTATTTTTTCAGCTTTAAGAGAGGCGAAAAAGCTTTTGTGCACAGTTGGAGATAAAACGTTTTAAGAAATTTATTTGGCCCAAAAACCTTTGTAGTTTTTTTTATTACTAGGTGGTTTAGACTCTAAAATGGCTTTTGCTTTATTCTTGTTAAGTTCAATCCATCTTTTGTGCACTAGAAATCCAAGGAAATTCCCTACATTCACACCAAATGCACATTTCAAAGGATTCAACTTCAGCTTGTATTGCCTCATTCGCTCAAATGAGCGTCTTAGTTGTTCAAAATGGTCTTTCTCTTTAGCATAATTAACCACTATGTCATCTATATATAATTCGACAAATTGGTCTATCATGTCATGAAAAATTAAATTCATTGCTCTTTGATAAGTTGCCCCTACATTTTTCAAGCCAAAGGGCATGACTACCATTCAAAGCATCCTAAAGATTCAGGGCACCTAAAGACAGTTTTATGTATGTCTTCTTCAGCTATGTAGATTTGGTTATATCTTGAGTATCCATCCATCAAAGGTTACATATCATGCCCAACAATTGAATCTACCAAAGAATCTACCGTAGGCATTGGATACTCATCTTTGGGCATTGCTAAATTTAGGTTCCTAAAATATATACACACCCTAATCTTACCATTCTTTTTTAACACAGGTACAATGTTCGACAACCATTCAACATACCTGGCTGTTCTAATAAAGCCTACTTTTAACAATCATTTTATTTCTTTCTTTACTTCAGGCAATACATTAGGGGCAAAACGCCTATGAGGTTGTTTATGAGGCTTAAAGTTGGAATTAGTTGGTAACCTATGTTCAACCAGACTTCTATCTAAACCAGGCATATGTTCATATTCTCAAGCAAAGTAATCTTTGTATTCCTTTAATAAAGCTATTAACTTGGTACTTACCTTTAGATTGAGCATCTGGCTGACAAACGTTGGATGATCCTCGCTTTCGTCGCCAATGTTCACCCTCATCAAAGGATTTTGTGCTTGAGCATGCCCAGGTTTCGAAATTCCGATCACCTATCTGTCTGAGTTCTTTGGGGATGATTCATCCTTCAAACAATCCACCTTATTGACTTCTCGTTCAATGTTTTGCTCCAACTTGAACACTACTATTTTGTTCCTTAATGTCTCCATTGCCATTTCCTCTTTCATCTTTTCCTCACGTTCTTTACTGAAAGCCATTAATTTAGCTTTGAAGGCCTGAATGTCAGCCATATTTTCTTGCCATTGACCATTTATTGGGCTTTCCTAGTTATCTTTTTACCAATTAATGGCTCCTCAAGGGCCATTATATTTGGCCTCATTTGATTGAAGATTTTAGTAAATGCATCTACTGAAAACGGTTCTTCGCTATGTGCGTGACAATCTGAGTCTCTCTTCTCCATCCTGAACTACTCTGATAGGTCTATAATTTCCTTCGTACATGAATCTTTCCACTGAATTTGCTTCTACAATAAAAGGTATGTGGTCCACTTGTACTACTTCCGCTTGGCCTTTATCGTTCAAAAAAACCAGGCATTGATGGAGTGAGAAAGGTATGCAACGACTTCCATGAATCCAATCTCTTCCTAGTAGTACATTGTAGCTGATTGGGCCATCGATTACAAAGAAGACTGTGGTCCGGGTAGTGGTTCCTACAGTTATATCTAATGGCATAATCCTTTTGGTTGAAGTTGCTCCTCCATTGAAGCTTGTAAGAATAACCTCCGTTGGGATCATGTCATTGTCTGCTTTTGCGAACTTCTTCATCATTTTGGAAGGAATGATATTGATGGCTGCTCCATTATCAATGAGTACCTTCACTACTGGTATGCCATTGATAAAAGCCTTTACGTACAATGGCCTCAAATGCTTGGTCAACTTCATAGTGGGTCTCTTGAAAATAACTTTCTCAACCGTACCTATTTCCACTTCCTATTTATTGTCTACTGATTTGTTCCCGTGCAACAAAACTACATACAATACTTCGTCCTGAATTTCTGTTTCACTGACTCCTTCCCAACTTTCTTCCAACGCTTCTACTTCAGTTACCCAACCGATAGGAGGAGGTAGTATTCTTGGAGGTGACCCATATTTCTTAGCACGAGGCACTCTCACCTTCCTTTTCGATGTTCCATATAGTACATAAAAGTCGAAGGAACGCCCAGATGGTTCGCCCAGTAGATCCACTTCACGGACACCTTTTTGATGCAACTGCTTTAACAGTGTATTGCGCGATACTTCTATTTTCTCCTTTCCACTTCCAAGTCAATTTCATCTTCCATATCCGTCATGCCATCATCCTCTTCTTCACTATGTACTGCTCGAGATGTCTGACCTTCTTTACGCTCCAGCACACATACTTCTTCCTCATTTGCTTCATTTTCCTCCTTTTTCATTTTGTTTGCTTTTGAACTTGTTGGCTAATAAATAATTGTTAGCTATGACAGGAGGTAAAGTGCCAAATTGGATGGTGAGGGATTGACCTGGATCCTCTTCATCTTTAGGCTTTTTCCCTCGTTTAAACTTTGATCTTCTGGAAAAACTCTCGGCAATTCATCAACTGATCCCCCCACACTAACCTCTTTATCACCCTTTCAGACGTCTTGATTAGCTGTCTCAAACAATTTAAGCAC
Source organism: Fraxinus excelsior (assembly GCA_019097785.1). Taxonomy (NCBI): domain Eukaryota; kingdom Viridiplantae; phylum Streptophyta; class Magnoliopsida; order Lamiales; family Oleaceae; genus Fraxinus; species Fraxinus excelsior. The sequence goes on from CM032640.1 coordinate 14,090,240, forward strand.
TTTAGGATGTGATGATCTCTGCTATTGCCTCACCATTCATCCATAGTTCTGTTGGAAACGCATTTGTTGGATTCTGGTCATTTCGTTAAAGGGTACAACCTTCCCGCATTGTATTAGAAGGAATGCCATACATTTGTTTGACAAGGATGTGGCCTGAATGTTCTCGTGCTATTTTATCGGCCTGAACTGCCCTTCAAAAGGTCGTTTTCCAAAAAATGGCACGTTCTGTTCTTCTCTAGGTTGGAAATTTGGAGCCATGTCAGGGCGATAGTGATATTGCCGCATTCTTGGTTGGTCTGCATTCTCTTTTATTTCTCTATTGCATCTAACGCACAACACACCCTTGTCCTTCCTAAATTCCTTCCTTTTGATTCGTTCAAAAACACTTGAATGTGATCCAGAATCCTTTTCTCCGTCATCTAAGACTAGCTTGAATTTTGGCAACTTTCCTTTGAACCTGGAAGTCTCCATATTCATCCCAAGTGGCTGTGGGAAAGGATTTTCTTCAACCGCCATCCTCTTCTTAGCTTCGAACGTAATTCATCCTAACTCAATAGCATTCTGTAACACATGGTGAAAAACCAAACACTTATTAGTCATGTGTGACCATGCATTGTGCCATTTACAATATTTTTTACCCTTGACTTGTTCAGGGTCTGGCAACTTATGTTTATCACTCAGCTTTATTTGCTTATCCTTATATAACTTGTCAAATATAAGGTCAGCTTTGGTCACGTCGAATGAGAACATCATAACCTTTTTGTTTTCATCCTTTATAGGCTCATTCTTTTCTAACATTTTCGATTTGACCATCATAGGGCAAACATATGCGTCTCCTTTAACCAATTCGCTAGACATATCTCAGTTTGATCATACTATTCATTATCAACCATATGAACATCAAAATTTGGGTCTTTGTAATAAGTCCCTTTATAGAGTTTTTCATTTGTTCCTCTTCTCTTATCGAACGTTCATACCTAATTATGTTACTGCTCAACTGAAAGAGATCAGGAAATTCCCTGTCTTGGAATTTCTTTTTTAAGTCAAAGCTTAAACATCTTTGAGAAATTCTAACAAATTCTTTTTCAGGCAATGACACGAAACACTTACTCTTGGCTATCTTAAACCTCTGAATGAAGATTTCCACCCATTCATTTAACAGTTGGCGTAGGTTCGTCAGATCAGCCAAAGTAACCTTAGATTCAGTTTTGTAAAATTGAGCATGGAATAATTGTTCTAATTATTGTCATGTTTAGACAGAATTAGCTGGTAGGTTAATGAACCACGAAAATGCTATCCCTGTTAACGAACTAGGGAACAGTCTCATCTTATGGTAATCAGTTACTTCGCTACACTGTAGTGTGAATCTCCCTACATGTTCCAAGGTAAAAACTTCTCCTAATCTGGTAAATAATGAGAATTCTGGTACCTTATACCCTCTAGGCCACGGATATGCTTGGTCTTACCCCAATTAAGATATGATTTCGTGTAAGTCGATATAGTAAAAGGATGCATTCCAAAAGCCATTTGATCTTATATTATTTCTATAATTTGATTCCTCAACATAACATTGGGATCATATGGGACTCCTACAGGCTGATTCATTGGTGGGATAGTTTGTAGCCTAACGTTTGGTGCCTGGTTTGCGACATGGATGCCGTTATTTAAGCCATCGTTAACATTAACTTGAGTATTCCCACCTTCATTAACTCGCAGAGTGTTATGCCCGTTGGATTGGACATTATCTCTTGCATTTGGGTTAACCCCCCAATTTTGGTATCCGTTACCAATACTCAAATTAGGCATTCCACCACCCCCTGGTTTGAAGTAGATGGTCTAAAGAGCAGTTCTATTCTTTGATTGGGATTTAGGACTGGGAAACTATGACCTGCAATCGTTCTAGATTGGAAATAATTCCCTATAATTGGCATAACTGGTTGACAAATTTGGCCTACTAATTTGTTCATGATTTCGTTCAAATTGTTTAATTGTTTGGGCATGTTGTCATAATGTGCATTTTCATTTTGGATAAACCTTTCCATGTTATGAATATTTTGTAAGTTTACCTGCTCAACGACGTCTTGAGTGAGTTCACTTAACAATGCGCACATGGTCCGAAGACTCAACTCCGTCATTGGCTCTAACGACTTTGACTTTGTCCATCTATTCCTGGAGAGTTATGCTATTCCTCATGTCGTTCAATCACAGACTGGACTAGTCCCTGGCTTGCTGGTTCTTTATCAGAATTTCTATGAGATATACTGCTTTCACTTATTGTATTTTCAACACCAGATTATCCCACTGGGCGTGCCAAATTATTTCACGCGAAAAGTTAGGCCTCGCTAACAATTAAAGAAAAACTCAAACGATTGTCTAAGGAACAGACTTCTTGAGACAAAGTCCTAAAAATGAGTGTTTTATTGAAGATTTACAATGGGTGAGAAAATGAAATGCCTCAAAGGGGCGAAAGTACACAAAATAATTAAAGGTTAAATGCGATAAAAGTAAGATAATGAAAATTACACAGTCTTTGTTCGAGAGTGTTTGATTCGGGGGTCCTTTCTTCTGTGTCTTCGCTTCTTCTTTATACTCCTTGGACAGTTGTTGTAGAATTGCTTGAACCTGCGGGTCAACCTGTAACTACTTACATTTTTCATCATGGCTGACTTGTCATGGAATTTCAGTCTCTAACTTCCGTCATTACCTCCACTATTGACTGCTGATAACCAGGACTTCCTAGGTCATGGGGCATGATGAGATTGCCTTTTAACTGCTTTTGGTAACCGTCGCTTGAAATATCAGTGTGTCCGTATTCTGGGTGTTTCATAAGCTTGGCCGATAATAACGCTTTCGCCCTGAGTATTATTAAAATGTTGTACTTGCCCAGAGTTTGGGCGTCTTGTGGACTTGGGCGATGATGAGCCTCCATTGCACAGCTCTGCCTTAGGCCTTTTATATGGTTTTCCTTAGGTCTATCATTCGAATCTCCTATTTGGGGCTTCGCTTCTTGAGCCATTTAATTGGGGCACTTTTTATGCGTCAACAAAATGGGTCAACAATTGAAACAAAATGAAATTAAACAAGATTGAGTCGAAAATCAACAATTTAACAAGATAAAGGCTTAGTTTTATGGCCCGAATAAACATCATTGACCACATAATGGTTGTTGTTAAGAATATATCAATTTTAGACATGTAAATGTTTTAATATTACAATGAATAAGCCATCTATAAGTTGAAAGAATATTAAATCAAATGAAATTAAATTAAAAGATGGAAGACGATTCGGAAGCTGAAGATGGATGAGGTGTTAGGCTGCGATTGGTGTCTTTAGGTCGAGTTTCTTGATTGGGTGGCAAAAGAGAATGGAAAGAGGCTAGTGGCGGTGGGTAGCTGTAGTTGATGTCTGTTTGTAGCATAAAATATGGCGATCGTTGATATGGAGTAGCGGACCTCAGAGTTGTGTGGGTACTGGAGTTGTGAAGGGCATGTTTGTACAGATTTGTGGATGGCTGTAGATATAGATTTAGGTGGTTGATGAAGGTTATGACAGAGGCTGCATTGGTGTTTTAGGTGACTATAATGGTTGGTGAGGCTGTTAGGAAAGTGTGACATAGGGGTGTTAATGATTCGAATCACGAGCCGAAACTCGAAACTCAGGCTTGGCTCGAGCAAAAATAGTTCAGGATTTTTTTGCCCTAGTCGAAGCGAGCAAAAGCTCGGCCAAAAAATTGAGGCTCAACCCGACTTTCGGCTCAGGCATTCCGTCAAGTTGAGCCAGCTCACTTTTTTCATTACAAATCTAAATTATTTTTAGAGAATTCAAAAAATGTGCAATTTATACGTATTATAAATTAAATAAAAGTTACAATCACCCTCTTTTTTCGTGGCTTGGGATTCGCTACAATTATCATAAGAGGAGTTAACATTGTATACGAATAAAATATTTAATGAACATTTTTTTCTTAAAACAAAGAAATTTAAAAATTACGTATTTTTTTTAAATTAATCAATTTAAAAACTTACAATATCCTATCATTGGATCTGCTGCAACTATTCGGTCATTATACTGTCAACTTATTCTTAAAGAAGTAATTATGCACATTCTCAGTTCTTCAAGCATATTAAAGCCTCTAATATATCTTTCTTTAGTCTTGATCGTTTGTGTGATAAAACTCGACTACTTAAACTAATTGCAGCATCCGATACTACCGTAGACCCTTGATGTATTAGTAGATTGCGAGCAATTTTTGATACAATTGGTATTGTCTTTCATTACACATCCACCATGATAAAAGACTAAATTCTTGTAATTCTTATATCTAGCTAACTTAGAGGGAATTTCAAGATTTGTACAACCGATATCTATTACTTAGGGATGACAACGGGACGAGTATGAGACGAATTGTCCATTCTCACCCCCGTCCCGTCGGGTATTTTTGTTACCCTACCCCATCCCCATAACCAGTTAAAGTGGTACGGGGCAGAATCAGAACGGGACAAGTCCCTTTTCTCATTTATTGCCCTATTTAATTTTTCTTTTTCTTTTTTATTTATTTTAATTTTTGCTTTTATTCTTCTATGTCTTCAGTTAATAAATATTATTACTCTTTTGCTAATTTGTTAAAAGCAACTTATATTCGCTTTAAAAATGATGATAAATTTATTATTTTCGTTCGATAAAAAATTTAAATTTGAAATTAATTTTAAACGGGGCAGGGACAGTAAAGATGGTAACTCTTCCCAATATTCATGAGATTTGAAATCCACTTTACAAATGATTTTTCTTACAAGTCATACTCTGCACACAGACTTTTAAAATGTTTGTTTTTTTGTTGGTGATGCAGTAATAAAATTTATTGCTTATCTAATTTTTTCTAAAGATAATCTTATATGTTCTAATTCATCTTTTACAATCAAATTGATAATGTAACATACACAACGTTGATGAAAAATAAACTTCCTATAACGTGTTTTCCACAACGTGAAATTACCGCAAGTGTATGGTGTCAAGTTTTTTAATATAGTATTGAAATTAGGTTGTCGAACCCACATGGATTGTAATTTAATTTCCACCAAGTACTATAATTATGTAACTTCTATTTTATCTAGACAATTGATGAATAGTTGATTGATTGTTTTAAACTAATCAAAGGTCAAATGCTACGACAAAATTGGACAATATAAATTATCAAAATGAGAAAGCCTAGGAAATGATTTCACCAACTTTCAATTATGAGTCAATGACATCAAATTATTCCAATTAGTTTCCCATATTTAAAAGCAAGAATCCAATTGTATTTCTCTTTAATCTCTCGAGTGCCGGTTAAAATTAATCTTAGAATTCAATCCCAATATCTCTATTCCGAATTAAAGCTTAGAATTTATCACAGTCCCGATTATTTTGTGGAGTAAGCTTCATAGATTTTACACTTTCTCTCGAAACCCATAAAACCCACGTTGTGTCAATCTTATAATCACGCCTAAATTTCCATCTCTCGAGTGTTGAAATTTACTAGCATTTACTCATTCAATTATTGATCAGGTAACTAAAAGCATTATAATCATAACACAATTAAATATAAGTGGGAAATTCCAAAAGAAATAATTCATGTATTCATCAAACCATAATCTCAAGTTGGCTTTATCAAACTCTAGCTAAATTGTCTAGCTCATGAAATAGAACATGAAATCCATACAATTTATAATGGAAAACATAAAAGAAAAGATAAGAAAGAACTCTTTTGAAGTGCTAATCGAAGTCCCTTTTATGATTTCCACACATTTTCCTCACTTGATTTCTTCAATTCCTTCTTGTTGTTGTCCTTGGAGATTTATCATTTTTGTATCTTTCTCTCCTTCTTCTCCCTAGAATTAGGTCTTCAATGTTATATTTATAGTATTTTAGAGTTTAGGGATGAATTAGGGTTGAATTAAGCTAAGGAAAGATTCAAAAAATATAAAAATAGGTTTCTCGCACAGGCGATGCCTTGGCGCCTATGATTCTGTTCTCTTTCAGCACTGGTGGCGCCTTGACGCCTATCGTCAGATGGAAAATTGCCCCGCGCGTCATTCGGTATTTTTATCATAACTTTTGCTCCCGATGGTCCGATTGAGGCGATTCAAGATGCTTTGAAAAGATAACTCAAAGAGCTACAACTTTGCTTTAGATGTCATTTTCTAATTCAAATGTTTGTTATATCAAAAACGAGTCTCAATATGCGACTACGAATTTAGAGTATAACTTTCTCGGTTGGAAATTGATGTATGATCATACTTTGATTATATTTGATCTATTTTACTTCTTTCTTCATCCAATTGACTCCTAAAATTCTTGAATCTTCATTTTGAGGTCCGACATAACCTTGAGTATTTACATTTTAGTCCTCGAACTTTGGACTCTTACAATTTAGCCTGTTTCTCATTTTTTTTCCAACTTTTCTTATTTCCTTTAATTTCATCAATCTATATCATAACATCAAAACACATTAAAACGCACATAAGTGCTCAAGAACATGCCAAAAACTACGATTTAAAGGTATTTGTTTAATGAGTTAATTACACTCATCACTTCCAAATACAATGTTCAAATAATTAATGAGTTTTTCTATAACAACTTTGTTCATTGATAAGTGTAGTTTCTATACTTATTTTAGGTCCTAAACGATGATATTTTACTGTTCTTTGGATAAAATACTACGTATTTTATGTTATATTTCATTTGGTAGGTTTTTCAATGTTTGATGAAAAATTAGAGAAAAGAATGCCAAGATAGCGGAAAGTGTAGAGCCAAGTTTAAAACACATTATTTCATAGGAATTCGTGATTCTAGTACATTCATCATAAATTAAAACACTCAAACTCACATTTAACATTGTTTACATTTAAATTAGTTAAATCACTTATAATTGCATACTTAGTATTATTTTAGTTATAACTTCATTACAATAAACACCATTTTATTCTAATTTCGGTTTAGGTCAAGGTAATAAGAATTGAACTAATCAATTTTTGTGGGACGATACTCGGACTTAAAAAGTTTACTTTATTACTTGTTAACGAACCGTACACTTGCAATAGTTTTTATGCGAAAGATATTTTCATGAACAAAAAGCACTTATAAAAATGCAATTGAATTTTAACCTACGTTTTCTTTTAGTTTAACTGATTTTACTTTTTTTATTTATTGATTTTCTATTAATTGGAATTCTTATAAGGGTCCATTTGATTGCAAAAGAGGAAAATGGATGGAAAGAAAAATATTTTACAGGGAATTGATTTGCCTAGAAATTGTTTTACTGGGAATTGTAATTAATTGTGCTGGATTAATATAATTTTTCATGGAAAATATTGAAAGTTTGGTGTTCGTTTAGTTTTTTTAATGGAAATTGTCCATTTAAGTGATAATATTTTCTACTATTGGGTCTAAAATTTGTTCCAATTACAAAAAAAAAAAAAAAAAAATTGAAAAAAAATAACCGTACCGAATACTATTCGTTTGATTTTGTTTTGTATGAAAATTGTCAATAAAAAAAATATTTACTCACTAAAATATCAAGAATTTATTTTCCTCAAAAATGTGGAAAATTTGAAAAGTTAGAAAATATTTTCTTGAGAAAGTTTTGCCTATCAAACACTACAAAAGTTGAAAAATGGAAAAAAAAATTCATTTTCCATAGAAAATGTGTGCTATCAAACGGAGCCTAAGCGATTTTACTAGATAGAAGTGCATTTTTGACTAATTTGTTGATCAACTACGATAATAATGTGCTATATCAACCTTTTCATTTATTATATCAGCGAGCCCATCAAATTTTGTAAAGATAAGTTATTGGGTGAAAAATGTGATAACTATTTGATAAGTTCGATGATCTTTTGAAATTTTTTTAAAGTTTAATAGTCAATGGGATATTAATATGATAAGTTTGATAATTATCCCAAAAACTTTTAAACTTTAGTGATCAATAAATAATATTGGGCAAGTTTCATCCTAAAAGTTAGTTCTTGTTGTGATAAAAAAAGATGGAAAATGATAAAAGAATAATTTCGGGTCATCCTTCACATTTTCTTTAATCTTCTTATTAAAAGAAATATTAATACTATTCGATAAGACAAATTCTTATATAGAAATTGTAAAATATGTGTTATAAAAAATTACTTTAGAAAAATATAAAAAAATATTCCTAATAGTCATGCCACTTGTACAAATTTTTTTTTTTTTTACAATCACATTCATTAATTTTAAAAAATGATTTAAAAATGTTTTTTAAATTAATGGTTTAAATTTTGACAGCCTCAATATTTTTATTTGATAATAGTGGATATCCGGACTTGCTTATACGCACTTCGATTAATCCCACGGCCCTGAAGTTTACGATCGTATACTCACATCAGTGGTTCTGAGGGGACTCGAATTAGTGATCATTGGGGAGCAAATCTAAAGTCTGACCAAATGAGCAATCCCTTCGGGTTAAAATGAGTACAAATAGTTAATTCACTTTTTAAGGGTGTGTTTGAGTCACATTATTTTGGAAAAATGTATTTTAGAATTGTAGATTGATAGAAAATGTGTGGTAAAAGAGGAAAAAATTATTGATGTGAAGAAAAATAATATTTTATTAAAAAATATTTAATTGAAAATGAGTAAGAATGATAATTACAATGAGAATATGAATTTTAACGCGGTACAAGCTAAAGTTTGGGGGACCTTGCAAATGGACGGTAAACTGTACAACAGATCCCACTCATCAAAGATTTCCCAAGCAGGAATTTCACTTTCCATTTCTACAACTGATGCGCCGTTAAATCGGTTAAATTTCCTCAACCCATCATCTTCATAATTACCGATCTCATATGCAAAAATTGAATCCAAAATATATACAATTATCTGAATTAATTAATCTCACCTTCTCATTTATTAAAACTCTTTTTTCCCTTTCCCCCTCTCCACTCGCATCAAATTCGCCATTGTTCACACACTAAAAGGATCCGAAAAAACCCACATTAGGGTTCTTCAGAAACAGCATTTTCATATATTTGATGTATTTTTGTTGGTGTGGGATTTGATGGTAATATTGTGATATTACATATACTATGAGAAAGGAGGGAGCAGAATGGCGGTGGCTAAGAAGGCAGGGAGGTATTGTGGGGGACTGCAGTTGAATAGTCCGGCTTCTTCCATTCTGTGTTGGAAATGGCGGCGGAGGCCGGCGGTGGTGGTGCCGTGGACGGCTATTTGTGGGCTGATGCTGTTCGCCGTGGGGCTGATTTCGCTGTTCACAGGGCACGTGGCGTCTGATCTCGAGTGGTACTCTCAGCGCCTTGTCAAGCGCAGTTGGTACTATAAACTAGTATGTGTATATAACCTTGCTCTCGGACTCAACTGTCATCCTCTTTGTGTGTGTGTGTTTTTTTTTCCTGTTTTTATCTTAATTTTTCTTGCTTGGGAGTGGGTGCCTTGCTGGCGTTTTTGCTAATTTCTTTCTATCTAATACATTTCTATCATTTTTTCTCAAGTCAGAGTGGACAATAACACAATGTAAAAGACTCTCTGTATATCTCATGCACTTCTATTGTCCTTTTTTATTTTTTTAGTTCATGGGGTACTCTTTTCTATTATCAAATCATAGCTCAGCCCATTTTTCTGGCAGTTCCTTCTCTGCAGTCACTCATACGTCCTATCTTTTCATTCTTTTTATCTTGGCAAGAATGGAGGAGGGTTTGCTGTCAAAACAAATATGTCAGTAATTTTGTGTTTTTTGTTGTAGGAACATGGTTATTTTATTGATGAGCTTTCTGATGTTATGTAAGTTTCTCTGTCTCTGTGCATGCGCGTGGGGGTGGTGGGGAGATGCATGATAGAAAAATGGAAAAAGGACATTTAAAGTTAATAAATGAGGGAGCAAAAGTACTAGTATTTACTGTCATGAGGAAAATGGAAGGGAAATTGATTTCTTGGGAGCAAATGTCATTATTGTATGGCAGCTGGCCTCAAAGAATGCCTAAGCTCAGTGATTTTCTCTACGAACTCCTGGAAATGTGATGTTCTTGTAAATATTTACTTGTTATGTTTATTTCTTTTTATTTCCAAATTCAATTTTTAATATCTTTTTCCCATTTTTGAGTTGTGGGGGAGGTTTGCATAATCTTCCATTTCCTTTATGATTGAACTACTTTCGCTGTGACTGGATTTCATGTTTTGGTTTGCCTTCCACTTTGGTAGGTCTTTGAACCATTCTCCCTTTCCTTACCCATTTTAGCACCCCACATGCAAGGCACATGGGTTGTTTTTGGGTAATATATTAATCAGATAGGGAACAAAATACTGTAGACTAACATGATTTTGCATACTTAAGTTCCTGTAAAAGAAAAAAAAATGTCTATATGTTTGCCTCATACTACATAGCACAGTAGTCATGGTATGTTGTAATCACCATATACAATAAGATAAATTTTGAGAATAGCCTTGAGTTATATTTACTAGCTAAGATGTCAGCAAAATGTTTGAGACTCGTATTTTCGAATATCAGATAATTTTTCATATTTAGGAATATGTGTCGGTGATCCACTCATGAATGGGAAATAGGCTTGAGATATCTCTCACCTTTTGTATCAAATTGGTTTTATCCAAATATAAAATTGTCAGTGTATGTACATTATTATATTGTAAATATAGAATAGCATATATTTCCTTATATAAGAGATATTACGGAAGATGATCAGGATGTAATTAGGAAAGAGATGTAATTGGGAGATTTTATGGAGAATATTTTCGTTGTAATTAAGGGCTGTAATTAGGAAACACGTTCTCTTTAATGAGAAGAACTCTCAATTAAGAGGCATTTGACAATTCTATAATTCTATCATGGTATTAGAGTCTCAAATATAGAATTGTATTTCGATTTTTTCGGTGGTCTCGGCTTTTGGAAGTTTTGTGTAGTTACCTCTTTTGTGACTACGTTCTTGGCCGTCGACAACCTCTGTGACCGTTGGATTCTTCTGCTGGATCGTGGGTAGATTGCGGCATCTTCCTTTTGTAACCCAATCATCAAATTGTGGGATGCAATCATTGTGATTGTCGATCAATTTTCTGGCTGTCGGCATCGTGGTATATTTCGGCTTCTACTTTTGGTGAGCAATCGTCGATCGATTGCTAAAATCGTGGCCTGCAAATAGTAAACTGCAGTTTCTTCTTGTTATTGAAATCGTAGTGGGCTAGGCAACATCTTCTTTATCTTTTTGGGCCTTACTATTGGTGTTGGCTATTGTTTAGGCAATTGATTTAGGTTATTGTTTGGGCTACTAGTTGGGTTGCTGTAAAACATTTATGTTGCTGATTGGGTTGTATTGGAGTGCTATAATGTTGGCAAAAAAAATTTTCTTGTTCGTTTTAATGGAAAAATTACTCCACATGGGAGTTTCAGCGCAAGAGGTTTATAAAAAACAAAGAATTGTCGTACCACTTAGATTGGTCATCTACGATTCCTGTAGATATAAAAGGAAAAGAACAATGGGAAAGTGCACATGCTTGCATTATCTCATGGATTTTGGGATCAATCAAGCCTCATAAGATATCCAATCTCCGCTAATTCATTATGGCTAAGGATATGTGAGATTATCTCAAACGTGTTTACAATCAGGGAAACTCTGCAAGGAAGTTCCAGTTGGAATTAAAAATTGCTCAATACAATCAAGGTAATTTTCAGTAAAAGTATGTTATAACATTTATTGACAATTAGAGTCGTTTTACTTGGGTGTATTTTATCCATTCCAAAGAAAAATATTTTTAGAACTGTCTTAAAATAAAAGAAATCCTTCCTCAACGTTCTTGTCCTTATACTTCCTAACAAAATGGTGTATGTAAGAATTGTCACATCCTGGATGTTTGTACGTTTTTGATTGAATCTTGTGTACTTTCTAAGGTTTGGTCGAAGTTTTATTTTTCCGTTTGTATATTTGATTAATAGATTGCCTTCCTGCAATTTGGACTATGACTCTCCTTATTCTCGCTTGTTTGGTGATATTCCTGACTATCATTCTTTACATACATTTGGTTGTGTCTGCTTTGTTCATTTACCACCTACCGGATGTCACAAGCTTGCAGCTTATGTGGTTGTGTGCTTTCATAGGTATAGTTTGTGTGTTATGATGTGACCACTAATAAGTTGCGTATTTCTCAAAATGTGATTTTCCTTAAAAATCAATACTTCCAGTCTTGTATCACTCTTGATTCCTTTTTTTGTCATTCTTCCTATTTTTAATGTTATGCCCCTCACATTGAATGGTTTAAACTAAGAATTGTATATCAAACACGTCCCTACTTCCACCTCCGCGTGATCGTGAACAACATCTCGCCTTATAGAGCTTGAACTTCAATGCTCCTGCCATGTCGCTCGTCCTCCATATAAGTATGTTGCACTGCACTCCAAGCTACCATTGATATTACTGTCTCAACATCTTATTCCTAGGCCGCTAGTCAAGCATGCTAGAAGTAAGCTATGCTTAAAGAACTTCATGCTCTCCAAGACAATCATACTTGGGACATTGTATTCCAAATGGGGTAAACGTTACTGGTTGTATCTCTTGGAAGAGTAAGAAGCAAGATCGTGTTTCGAAGTCTTCCACTGAATCTGAATATTGAGCTATGTCCTCCACTTGCTCTGAGATTGTGTGGCTTAGAGGCCTTCTGGGTAAACTTGGTTTTCATCAACTTCTACTCCAGTTCATGTTGACAACACAAGCGCTGATCAGATTGTTGCTTATCCGATATTTCATGAGCGGACCAAACATATTGAGGTCGATTGTCACTCCATTCGAGAAGCATTCGACCAACAAGTGATTAAACTTCCTCACATTTCTACAGATCTTCAGACCGCTGACATATTTACCAAGGCTCTCGGCCATCTTCGACATTACTTCATGATTGAAAATTTGATGCTTTTTGATATACCAGTATCAATCTGAGGGGGCATGTCAAACGTATGTACATTATTATGTTGTAAATATAGAATAATATATATTTCCTTTTATAAGAGAGATTATAGAAGATGATTAGGTTGTAATTAGGAAAGCGATGTAATTGAGAGATTTGATGGAGAATAGTTACATTGTAATTGGGGGCTGTAATTAGGAAATAAGCTTCTATTTAATGAGAAGAAACTCTCAATTGAGAGGTATTCAGATAATTCTATCAAAAATTTGCACGCTATTAAATTCGTACTGTGAGACCACCTTTAGATTTACCCTTTTTGGACACATTCAATGCGGCTGTCTTGGGCTATATAAGAAATCGAACACATTTAAAAATAAAGAAAAGAAAACCAGTATTCTGGAACTATTTCCCAAGAGTATATTTGTCATGAGTAGAATTAACCGAGCTTTCAATATAACCCATAAAGCTTGATAGTTGCTATTACGGTATTACCTGTAATAACAAAAGTGATCCAAGACACCGACAACAATGATGTAGAGCAATAACAAGAAAAAACTAGGCCTCCTTTAATTTCTAATTCATAAGCTCAATACCTATTTAATTCATACATTTTGAATTATGTAATTTATTCTTATAAATAGGCACCCAACACTTTTCCATTGTTCGTCCTCCTTTTTATTTGTAAGATCTCTCACTTAACAATTTTGTTGAACATACATTTTGTAACACAAGCACTTCCACACTTCAATAGGAATTCCATGAGGCCAAGGGTCATAGCCTCCCTCATCTTTGGATATTGAACTCTTCTAGTATAAATATCTTCTTGTTCGGTATGGAGTTGATAAATTCCAATATTCAGTCTATGCCTTCAATAAATAACGTGTCCAAATAATTCTTGTCTTATTGTGATCTCATTGCTATGAAACAATACTGTTAGGTTCTCATCTTTAATGCACTTAGCATTCTTTAGATCTCTACTTACTTTTTCCCCCTGTCAAGATAACTTGTTAATAGTTTCCTGTTGTCCCTGGTTTCAAGATAGCTATACAGCATATAATATTCTTTTGCATGGGACTTTCAAATCTTCCTCTTGGTTTCTTATTTAGCTATCTTAAACTTCTCAAAAGCCTCCGCATTTTTTCCTTTTAGTTTCTGTAGCATTCTCTTTCAGTCTTCAGTGCCATTTGGACCTTCTCATTTTGCGACCGTGTTTCCTTATTAGGTTGTTTTACACGCTTAAGTTCTCATAAAACCTCTCTCTATGTTTCTAATGCAACTAGCCATCTCATTCGGCATCATGGATTCCATTTTTATTTTGAAACTCTATTGTTAACATTCACTTGTTATTCCACCGTATAGGTTTCACCATAATGTTAGGTAAACCCAAAATTGTTTCCTCTCTCTCTTTTTTTTCTCAATTTCTTTAATAACAACGTCAAGTACATCCATCATGCGTTGTAGTTATGCTCACCTACCTTGCAAGCCCTTGCACTTACCTATCCAACTTCCAATTCTGGAAATTTATTTGACTAAAACTTTAGCCCATTCCAAAAGTTATAAAATGGGCGTCTCTTTTTGAAGCGTGGATTTAACTAACACCAAATCATTAGCTAACTAAAAAATACTAAATAATATTTCCTTCATTTTGATCTATAAATCCAAAAATTTCCGTCTTTTGTATCTCGAGTTACATTTCTAGTTGAATATTCAATCTCTCCCTACGAAATCTTATCTTGACTGAGGATTGCCTCAGTCAAACCATCCATGCATTCCCCAAAATGTTTCCAAGAGGTTTAGCTCCTGTTTGTCTCTCATTCTTTCAACACTCTTTTTCTAAATACTTATTTTCAACCATATATTCACACGATAAAGTATTCTACATGTAAACCCAAAAAGTTTCCTTACTTTTTAACTATACATTCTCCAAAAATTCACTATTCAAAACATTTTTTTTTTCAAAAAAAAAAAAAAAAAGGTCACCAAATAGGGCTTAATTTTCTTATCCCCACCTCATTTAACTTCTACAACGTTTCCTCATGCGCATCACATCTACTAATTATAAGGATTTTTTTTTTTTTTGTTTTAAGTGTTTCTATATTACAAGTTCCTCTCCTAATTATGTTATCTTGGACTGGCTTATTTACCCAACTCTGTCCAATAGATTGTAGGAACCTTGCTTATTTTTATGTACTCTTGGGGTGCCAAAGTGCCAAGCTTCTTATGAGGTGCGCCTTTATTACTACACTTGGGATCCGATATCAGCATGTAGCTAGTAGGAAATGTCCTAATAAAATCAGTCTATGGTTTCATATAACTATTTAACAAAATTTTATGCTGGCCGTCAACAACCATGTACATGGTAGAAATATACATTAACAAGAGGAATACTAGATGCACATTCTTTGTTTTAAATGACCTATAGTGCTCATTTTTTGTTTTCAAGTCTTCTTTTTCTTTTATTGTGTTGGGCGTGGTGATTTTCAGGGTGATCGGGTAATTTGTTTGTTTATTATTTATTTGTTGGAGTGATATTGTCTTTAAGTGGTCTTGTCATTTGTTTGTTCATTATTTATCCATTGGAGTGATATTGTCTGTTTTGTAATATCCTGTTTTGAAGAAGTTGTGTTGGAAACTGTATTTATCCAGATTGTATTTTAGGGAAGTGTATATCATTTTGTGAGGCCAGTGGTGGAGGTTAGATATTCAATTTGAGCAGGAGATGTCTTTCACGACTTAAGTTCTTTCTGATAGCTCCTGATAGTTGTTTGATGATACTTGATATAACTAGTGGATGTAGACCGACAGGTTTCTGTATTGGAGTTGATTTAGCTCTTAAAATTCCTGGTTGTGGGATGTTGATGGCTTGTGACAACTTAGACTCGTGGATATGTGGAACATTCACCTATTTAGCATAGTTGATCTAATGCTGCCTCATCTTATGGAATTCTTTTACACATGAAAAATGCAAAAGTGCGTTTATTTATTGTAAGCAAATAGACATCAGATATCCATTGTATGCTATTGGACTGCAACAGTTATTTTCTCCAAGAGAATTAATAGATCTGCACTTCATTTCCTTAGGGATATTATTAATTGCATTCTTGTTGGCCAGAGATAATTGGATATTGTTATCTGCATATCTCAATCTCTTGTTAGTTGCATCATGTGTACTGTTGAGAATTCAGTTACGTCAATCTGCAAAGTTTTAACCAACTATAGGAAAAAAATCTATGACAAAATCGAACTCATGAAACTTTTGTTGTTCCTGTACTTTAGGATAAGGATAATCGTGCTCCAATTGATATATGGAGATCGAAGTTTTCAAACTTCTATTTCGAGTGCAGCGAAAGAGGCCCTCATTTTGCTCGTAAGTCTCTTTATGTTTGTTATAGTTGAAATGCATTGGATTTTCTGTAGAAAACTTTGTGGAAATGCTGCCCTATGTTATGTTAGAAAGATCTTGATCTGTTACATCTTTGTATCAGTGTTTGAGTTCTGTTATGTGATTTGTTGTTACTGCTATTTTCATTTTGCATGGCAAAGGACAAGAAATGTTTTAACTAGTGTTTTGTCAAAAGGATTGGCTAGTTACATATTTGCATGAATGTGTTTTGCTCTGTTGTGTGATATCTGTTATTTTAGGTTATTTGTCTTTACTTATTAGACAAAATGATACAGTATTTGACAAACTTTTGAATGAACGATCTTCCCGAGGGATTTCTTGCATTATATAGGAAGAGTATTATCTTGTACAATTATGGTATCAATTTAAATATGGTAGATATAATCAACCTAAATATGATAATTATAATTATGTATATAATTATGTTAAGTCATAGTATACGTCAATCTTTGTGATTTTCGTTAATCTCCATGAATCTAATTGACATTTCCCTCAAATTGATGTCGATGATCAAGAAGTATCAATTTGTTGACAAGAAACTGGTGTAAAAAAGGACTCAAAGGCCCAACTCCAGTGGGCAGCCCAAAAATAATAATACACATAGGCACAATTCACCCTTCCAAAATAAGCCCCAATGGACAGCCCACAAAAGAACTCAAAAATAAACTTAATCCTCTGTTCCAAATTGTACATCACGAAAAGCTTCTGCAAATATTGACTTCCAAACAGATTTGTTATCAAATCACTCCAGAATTCCAACACCTCTGATAAAACCATCTCAAGTCTAGACAGTGTCAGCCCTTCTTCCTATTTGAAAATCAAAATCCCACTCCAGGTTTGATCTCTTGCCAACAAAACTATTCTTCTCCTCATATTTTCAATACTCAATGAACATAGAGGAAGAGATAAAAAGAATCTGAGAATATGGAGAAAAATGTAGTGATGAATTTTAGTGTCACTTGATATTTATCAATTTTCTTTATTATTCTGAAATACCAGTCTTATCCGTACTTAAAATTCTTCACAGAAATAGAAAGTTTCCAAACTAAAAAATTGAGAATTATTAAATTCAAATTAATAATTCTCAGTCTGTTATTATATCAAAATACAAGAAATAAATCAGATACCTTCAACTTTTACGCTTCAAATAAATTTTGTGGAAGTCTTCAATGAAATCTCCATCACTTGAATTTGTTTATCTCATTACTTCATTGTGAACTCATTTTGCTTGTTTGCTTTATCACACTTGGTAAATTTGTGCCCCAAGTTAACCCTCTGCAGTATTTAATTTGAACCCTTTAATATGTACACACACGTGTGTGTTAACATATGTCATACAGATGACTATTTATCAAAACCATAGTTCTCAAATGAATTTAATATTTTGAACCCTTACAATAATTTTGTGCGTGTATGCGAGGATATTATGTAATGTGGTACATATGGACATATGTATTTCTTTCCAGATTATCATGTTCAATGATGTTCACATCTTACAGGTAGAACTAAACTCTCCATTGCATCTGAAATGCGTCTCATGTGCTGTCTAATGAATATCTATGTTTCTACTGCAGATTCCATTACCATACTTCTTGCAAAATAACGTCAACTAACAATTTGCCCTTACGTACCCTGACTATATAATGAACCAAGTTATTTAGGCTCGTTATGGACCTGGTTCATTTAAGGTTCATTCAAGGTCGGGTCATCAGATACAATTAGCTGACTTTGACGACGTTTAAGCTTATATAAAAACAATCTTGGCTCAAGTTCCTCTTGATAAGGACAATAACTTCCAAATATTCTTATTAATCTAGATGTTCTAGCTTGGCTCGGGTTTGGCTTGACCAGAATAAATAAACCATGATCAGGACATACGTAGCTTGAAAGACTAACTGTGCATTTTAGAGCACCTTAAATCTGGCTTGGTTTGGTTGGCTCATTACTTCCTCATTTACTCTTCTTGTTTGTCAAATGCTATGAAGTCAGGTTTTAACAATGTCAATTATGATTTACAGCTGCTGTAAGGGAGCACTTTTCAAATGGCTATTTACTTATTGCAACTAGTGGGGGACTGAACCAACAAAGAACAGGAGTAAGCCTTTCATTCTCTCCCCTCTATTTGTTCCTGAGACTCCGAATTAAGCACCATGCATAATTATTTCTTTCTTCTCTTTCTCTTTCTTTTAGAGTTCAGTTTCATTTCTGTCTCAATAGACTAACATCTTGAATCTGTTTCTGACTCTTCAGATAACTGATGCTGTAGTTGTTGCAAGGATATTGAATGCTACTTTGGTTGTACCAGAACTGGATCACCATTCTTACTGGAAGGATGAAAGGTTGTGATTTCATTTACTTTTTACTCATTGAAGAAAGACAGTTTTTGAATATTAGTCATGGTATCCCACAAACTCAATGGTTATGGAATTATAATTTAAATCCATGATTTTATGATTTTGTCATCGTATCACAATACCCAGTTTTAAGTTTAACATCTTTTCTTATCCAGATTTCTTGTCCATGTGCAGTGACTTCTCTGACATTTTTGATATTGATTGGTTCATCTCTTACATTGCGAAGGATGTCCCCATTGTTAAAAGGGTCCCAGAAAATTTCATGAGGTCAATGGAAAAACCACCATATACCATGCGGGTTCCACGAAAATCAGAACCTGAATATTATCTGGAGCAAGTGTTGCCCATTCTTTTGAGGAGACGTGTAAGATGGCAAACAAAATGTTGCAATTAATATTATTGGATTTAATCAGGCATTGCATCCATTCTTCTTATATCCTCCTTGTGGTAAATCTTTTCTCTGTTCATCAGATCTGTGGTTGAATAAATGTTTCTATAACCATTTCAGTGTTAATGAATCAAAGTCAAGATGAATGTTTGATTGCTGTCTTCTTAAACCTCTCTTACTATTTGCCTTCAAGTTCACCCCAAGCCACTCTTGATCGTTGCCATTCTTCCTCCCATCTTTTACCTTCCTTTTTTTCTTTTGTTTTTTTGGTCAATTTTCTTACCATTATCTTCTTTCTTTTTTTCCTTTTCTAGTATGAATCTTTAGAATAAGATGGTGAAACGACTTGTTTCATTAATCACAGAGAATGAATGCTGAATATATACAAGTATAGGAAGAGAAATCACAGTTTGATTCTCATTCCTTGATTCTAGCCGCTATTTTATGAAACAAACATATCTAACCAAATCAAAGAAAAATATGAAACTAGGATAGGTAAACATAATTAAATAAATACATATGATACATGTGAAAGTCAACCCGAGATCACTCGGGTCTACCCTACAGAATTAACTCCTAAATTCTATACTCCCCCTCAAGCTGGGCAATAGATATTAATCATTCCCAGCTTGGAAACTAGGTCGTCAAAGCTGATTCTTGGAAGGGTCTTTGTGAGTATATGTGCAGTCTGAAGATGTGTAGGAGTATAGATCATCTTGATGATTCCCGCTTCTATTTTCTCCTTGACAAAGTGTCTGTCAATCTCCATATGCTTTGTTCTATCATGATTTGGATATTTAGCTATGCTGATAGCGGCTAGATTGTCACAATACATTTTTGTTGGGTCATCACATCTGATCTTTAGTTCATCTAGGAGAGTCATTTTTGCCATACTACTGTTATGGTTGAGCTTCAACTCACAACCTAGAACACAACCAAACACAGTAATAAACCAGAAATTGAATAAAACTCAACACCCAATGGATTAATATAGAACAAAGTGTCGATTACATGGAGAATTTGAGAGAAATTAAGAAAGTAGACCGGAAAAAGAAGAGAAGAAGGTCAGAACAGAGAGAGAAAATCTCATACAAAAACATTCCTCCTGTTCCGCCCCTTCTCGTCAGGTAATATAACAGCAAAAGCGTGATTTTCTCCAATGCAACTAATAAAACGTAAAATAGGAGTTGACCCGCCCTTTTGAGTTGTCTGGTTGCTTCTTTCCTTTACTGCATGTGTTGTTCCCTATTTCTAGGATTCCTCTTCTTTTTCCCCCAATTTAGCTGAGTTCCCTTCTCTTCGTAACATCCCTTCCCCTTAAAACAACATTGTCCCCAAGGTTGGAAGTCTGGGAATTTGGCTTGAATTTCTTCTTAATCCTCTCATGTAGCTTCCTCTGGATTGGAATCCTCCCAGTATATTAGCCATTGAGAACGGGCTCTACCTTTTTTATTGATTAACCTAGCAGAAAGGACCTGCAATGGTTTTTTCGAGGTCTTCAACTCCTACGCAATGTTTCGGAAGATCATACAGGTAAACCTCTTTCTCTTCAATCTTCTTCTTCAGTAACGAGACATCGAATGTAGGATGGATTTGGGATGCAGCGGGTAACTTCAGTTTATAGGCTACCTTCCCAACCTTTTGCAATACCTTGTAAGGGCCATAATACTTTGTAGATAGCTTCCTGTTGGATCTCCTGGTTACAGTTTGCTTAGCATATGGATGAAGTTTTAAATAGACCCAATCTCCAACTTGGAATTCCCTTTCACTTCTATGTTGATCTACATAATGCTTCATCCTAGCACTGGCTTGGGCAAGGTTCTCCCTTAGCATTTTATCGATCTTTTGCCTTTCTTGCATAATATCTTCAACTGAAGCAATGTTAGTTTGCTGATAGGGTCCCAAGGCTAGTTGTGGGGGTTTGATGCCATGTCATTCGAACAGAAGTGTGCAGGGTAGTGTTGTACCACCATTCAGCTAGGCTAATCCACTTAACCCATTGTTATGGTTGCTTGTAAACCATGCATCGTAGATACATTTAAAGGCATTGGTTCAGTCTTTCTGTCTGCCCATCAGTTTGTGGGTGGTAGGCTGTGCTTAACTGCAATTTGACCCCCAGGTGTTTGAATAATGCCTACCAGAACCTACTGGTAAATATCTTATCTCTGTCCGTAACAATGCTTTGAGGCATTCCATGCAACTTATGGATGTTATCTAGGAATAACTTGGCGATGGTTGGGGATGTGAAAGGGTTTAGAAATGAGCATATTTGGTGAACCTGTCCACCACCACCAATATCACATTCTTCGATCCAGAAGTAGGTAAGTCCATGGAATTATGGCTCCAATCATATTGTGGTATTGGTAGGGGTTGAAGTAATCTAGGGTAAGCTACATGTTCCCCTTTGCACCTTTGGCACGTGTCACACTCTAACACCTCTTGTTTAATGTCCTTGTTCATTCCAGGCCAGAAGAAGAATTGCTTAGCCCTGTGTATACTTGCCAGTATTCCTGAGTGTCCCCCTTCTTGGGATGAGTGAATGGCTGCAATCAATTTCTTCCTTACTCCTCCCCTAGTACCAATGTACATCCTTGACTTGTATTTGAGAAGTCCATTCCAGAACTGGTAATCTGGCTCCGTGTCTTTAGTGAGTAGCACAACAGTGATTTTACCTTTTGCTTCTTCATCTCCTTTATAGCTACTTCTTCAACCCACATTGGAGTGACCTCAGTGATTGCCAAGCATTCAGCCCCTTTTTCTTCTCTCCTGAACAAAGCATCTGCCACCTTGTTATCAATACCCTTCTTATAATGTATTTCATAACTCAATCCTAAGAGTTTAGATAGCCACTTCTGTTGTAATGGAGTAGAATCCTTTGCTCAAGTAAGTACTTGAGTGACTGATGATCTATCTTAATGATAAAGTGGTGACCTTCTAAATAGTGCCTCCACTTTCCTATCGCAGTCACCAGAGCTAACAGTTCCTTCTCATAAATTGATAGCCCCAAATTCCTATTGCTTATTCCCTTGCTTAGGTAGGCTATTGGCCTTTTGTTCTGCATCAACACTACACCAATCCCCTCATAGCATGTATCTATTTCCACAATGAATGGGATGGAGAAATCTGGTAAAGCTAGTACTGGGGTAGTACTCATAGCATCCTTTAATTCTTGGAAAGCTGATTCAACCGCCTTTTCCCAATGGAAATTCTCCTTCTTTAGCAATTCAGTTAGTAGCTTGGCTATGGCTCCATATCCCCTTACGAACCTCCTGTAATACCCAGTTAAGCCAAGAAATCCCCTCAATTGTTTAACATTGGTTGGCTTAGGCCACTCCTGCATCGCCACTATCTTAGAGGGATCTGCTGACACTCCCTCTACGGATATAATGTGGCCTAAGTACTCTGTGCTAGATTGGCCAAAAGAACACTTGCTCCCTTTAGCATAAAATTGGTGTTGTTTTAAAAGTTCCAAGACAACAACATGTTTACAATGAGTCTTCAAGTTTGGGCTGTATACTAGTATATCATCAAAAAATACCAAGATGAACTGCCTAAGATGCTACTTAAATACTTCGTTCATTAGGCATTGAAAAGTGGCAGGGGCATTTGTAAGCCCAAATGGCATGACCCTGAATTCATAAAGACCCTCATGAGTTCTAAAAGCTGTCTTGTGGAATCTTCTTCAGCCACCCTGATTTGATGGTATCCTGCTCTTAGGTCGATTTTTGTAAACCACTTCGCCCCTTTAAGTTCATCCAGTAATTCATCAATTAAGGGCATATGGTACTTGTCCTTGACCGTGAGGGTGTTCAACTGTCTATAATCAACACAAAATCTCCATGTCTCGTCTTTCTTCTTGACCAATAACACAGGTGAAGCATAAAGGTTGTTGCTTGGTTGTACTATCCCACTTTCTCTCATCACCTTAACCATCCTTTCAATTTCTGCCTTCTGAATGTATGAGCACCTGTAAGGCCTGATTTTAAAGGGCTGAGCCCCTTCTTTCAATGTAATATGATGGTCATTGAACCTAGAAGGCAGTAATCCTTTGGGTTCTAAGGAAACCATGGGAAATTGATCTATAACAACCTTAAGTTCAGCAAGGATGACCTCTGTCTCTTTCTCAATGATAGCTGTGATTTGTGCCAACACTCCATACGCTTGGACAGTCCTCTCCAATATCAATCATCATGTGGAATTCCTCTTTAATGACTTCACTCTGGAGTTCCCTCTTTATACCTTTATAAGTAAAGGTAATGTCGCCTCTCAGAAAATCAAATAATACAGGGTTGAACTGACTCAGCCAATCCACTTCCAAAACCATATCACTGCTTCCTAATTTCAATACCCTTAGCTGGTATTAAAGCCCCAGGTCTTGCATCTTCTATCTCAGTAGATTACAAATTACCTTACTGATAAGTTTTCCACCTCCTGCTACAGTGACTAAAGTAGGTGTTGCTGGCTGCATCCAGCAGTTGATATTTTTTTGCCAAGGTCTCATCAATGAAACTATGGGTACTCCCACTATCAATTAATATAGACACTTTTCTCTTTTTGATCATCCCTGGTAGCCTGATGGTTTTTGCTCTGTTGCAGCCTATTAATGCATAGATGGAGATTTCCATTATCTTCTCTAGTTCCCCTTTCTCCTTCTGATCCTCTTTCTCCCCTGGAGGTTCATTCAACTCCCCTTCTATCTCTCCATCTACCAATATGAAGTTGAGCATCTTATTTTTGCACACATGATCCCTAGTATACTTCTCATCACATTTATAACATAGTCCTAACTCCCTTTTTGTCTGGAAGTCAGAGGGGGTGATAGCTTTGAATTTCAATGGGTTGGTGGAGTTCTTTGGGTAGGGTTCAGTATAGGGTGTAGGTTTAGTTGTAGTTTCATTTGGTCTAGGACTGGGGTGAGACCATTTTGTTTGGGAATATGCTTTGAAGTTTTTTGGACCTTTGTTAAGGGCTATGATGGTATTTTTTTGAAGTAAAGCGATCTCGAAGGCTTTAGCTAAGGTTGGGGGTTGCATAATTTTAACCATGGATTTGATCTCATCCTCAAGTCACTGGTGAATATTGAAATAGAGTAGGATTATGGTAAATGAGGTAAGGAAATCATCACTTGGGATTTCAATTCTTCATATTGTTCCTGATATCTGTAATAGTTCCTCTTTGCCTCAGTTTGCTAAAGGTTTCTATCACTTCTTCACCCCTGTTTTATGCAAACCTCCTTGGAAAACATGCCCCAATCAGTATTAGGATGGCTGGAGATAAAGCCATGGAACCATATATCTGCCTTTTCTTTGAGATACATCTCAGCTATGCCTAACTTCATTTCCTCCTCTAACGGATGGATCTGGAAATACTTGCTTGCCTTCCACAGCCACTCTCTGGGCGGCCCTTCTCCATTAAAATAAGGGAAGTCTATCTTGGGTAGTTTGGTAACCATCCTAGCCTCTCTATTTCCTGTGGAGATACAAGAATGAGTTTCATTTCTTTTAAGGATACCCCCACTGGTTTGAGATGGTGACCCATATCTTTCTGTTAGTTTTTCTTTACCATCAGCCTTACTCCCAGTTAACTGAGCTAACATCAACACCATAGACTCCTGTGTAGCCTTCATTTCTCCCATCATTTGTTCCATCCAGTCTTGTCTAGTACAACCACCCTGTAGCATCTAGTCATTTGTTTTAAGACAACTCCCAAATCTGCTATTTCCTTGTCTAATCTCTTAAGGTGCTCTTCATTTGATTTGCTTCTAGTTTCTGCCATAGCCTGTTCACGTAGCTGCTCTGATACCAAATGTTATGGTTGAGCTTCAACTCACAACCTAGAACACAACCAAACACAGTAATAAACCAGAAATTGAATAAAACTCAACACCCAATGGATTAATATAGAACAAAGTGTCGATTACAAGGAGACTTTAAGAGAAATTAAGAAAGTAGACCGGAAGAAGAAGAGAAGAAGAAGGTCAGAACAGAGTGGAGAAAATCTCGTACAAAAATATTCCTCTTGTTTCGCCCCTTCTCGTCAGGTAATATAACCGCAAAAGCATGTTTTTCCCTAATGCAACTAATAAAAACGTAAAATAGGAGTTGACAAAAACAAACGATATTCCCGCCCTTTTGAGTTGTCTTGTTGTTTCTTTCGTGCATGTGTTGCTCCCTATTTCTAGGACTCCTCTTCTTCTTTTGCCCCCAATTCAGCTGAGTTCCCTTCTCTTCGTAACAATTACTTTGCATATGCTAAGGGCCGTAGCTTGAAATTCAAATTCTGCATTGATCCTAGCTACCACAATTTTTTATTTTCCTTTCATCTATTGACTAAATATCCTCATACATAGGTGTAGTAACCAGAAGTGGATCGGCAGTCAGTTATGGAACTTGTCGAGTTTGCATCCAAGAAGGCTTCAATGCTCTTATTGTTCCTCTTTTGATAGAATAGTCCCTTGCGTGGTGTCATTTTCAAATATCTGAGTATTCAGTATACAACTTTCATACATTCCTCAATTGGATTATTCATGGATTGGCTAACAACACTCATAGTGACACGACCTTGCCTCGAGTCACCCTAGTGGACCCAGACGTGGCGTGCGTCGATGATGAATCCCAGATAGATACTGGACCTACTACCATGGCCACATAGATTGTTCTATGACTGATTGACTAATCAAGGACTACAATATTTTTATAGAAATTTCGAAAGGTTTCCCCTAAAATATTGGCAAAACCAACCTGAAAATCAACAAATATTCATAAAAATACCTACACCAAATATTTTGGAAACCATCAATGCCACCACAACTCAAACAACATGATACTAAACTAGACTGAGTACTTCTACTAAAAACACCATGTCTCCAAGCATGCATTACATCAATTTTACAACCTTTCGACTAAGTGCACATCAACAAAATATTAGACCAAGTGTTTAATAACATGAGTCCCCAAAATATAATACATACTATGAAAGATTAAGATCGTGCAACTAAATGGTGGTTAATCAGGCTCTGACTATAGCAGACTCTCTAAGTATCTCAAATTTAGAGGCCTCCTGAGAGGAAAAACATGACAAAGATATGAGCTTGTAACTCAGTGAGTGGAAAATACGAAACATATACCTTTTTCAATTTATATGCATCTTTACTGAAAGATCTGATTTTCTTTTTATAGCTTTAAGAAATCTAAATTCTGATCATTTGTTTAGAACTGAAATATGCTAAAATCATAAAATTCTTACTCTTTATTCAGAATAGCCAACCGAAAAATATGTCAAGTATAGATAATCTGTGTAAAGTTGTCATTTCAGTAAGTTAAAATCGTATATCTGTATTTGAATAAGTTGAATTCTATAATCTGGAAGAAACTATCATTTGATATTCGAAAATCTGTGAATCTATAACTGAATAAACATCATATAATATACTGAAAAGTCACACCAATAAGTACCCAATGAATAACCTTACTCATGTACAGAGTAATCTCGATGTACAAGGTAAAGTCATTCAAATCTGATAATCTCGTAATACGTACGCAGAGCTGCCCCAAAGGCTAATCATCCTAGTACACGGCCCAAAGCCTATGTGTGTACGAGAGTGGGTCCAAAGATCTGTGATAATCTGGTCATATACTGTGGAAACACATTTACATCAGTGCAGAGCGGGTAAAATAACCACATAAAATCATACACTGTGGAAACACATTCACACCAGTGCAGACGGGGTAAAATCACCTGGGTACGTTCTGGTGGTTTTAAAATAACTTTTAATATGCTGAAACACGTAATATGAATATAAAATGCTAGATAAATGATTTAAATGAACTGGATTTAACTTTAAAAGAACTGACTGTAAAATCCATTTAATTCTGAAAATCATGCTATCAAATCAAATATATATAAAATAATTAACTTTATGATATGATATAAATTCAATAATTATCCATTTATGAAAAGTAAGCTTTTCCACTCAAAGAGTACGTGCTACAAGCTAGACTGGCTCATAAACGTTTCCAATCTGTTCGTCACCACCTGAAATATGATTTGAATAACCAACTTAACCACTATCGAACCAAGAAATCTTTAATATCGAATGCAATAATAATTAAACTAAATGTGTCGATACTTGACTAAATCTCCCAAATAATTCACTTAATCCAATGGAACTAATTACACTTCCTAGTTCCTTCACTAGCTTGCCCTTTATCAAAATTACTTCTATCACAACCATAAAATAAGTATCCATCTTCCATTTAATGTAAAACTTGAAATCATACTTCCACCATAACTTTTACATCTTATTCCATCAATACATTCTTTCAAGTGAGTATTTTACCAACACAAACATTTCCACAAATTATCTTCATTTAAGAACTCAATTAAAATTCTAGGGTTTGCTAAAAAAAAAAAAAAAATGGTACAACTTACCTTGAATCAAATGGAAGCTAACCAAACAAGAAACTTGAACTAGAAATCACATTCCTCTCCCTCCATTTGAAATTTTCGGACCATGTGAAAACCCTAGAAATCCAATATAAATAATACTTTATCTCTTGAAAAAAAAATAAAATAAAGATAAATCAAACCCAAGATTGAAGAAATCAACTCTTACCCTTTTTCCTTCTCTTTCCCTTCTTCTTTTCCTTCCCTCTCTTCCCCTTTTTCCTTCTTCTCTACCCGGTTCCAGTTGTTCTCTCCGTGTGTGTGAGGGAAAATGAGAGAATTGTGTTTTGAAATGTCAAAGTAGGGGAGATTTTGCACCACAAGTCCCTTAACTTCCAATGACAATTAAGTAAGTCCTTCACTTCCAATATCATTCATTTAAAACCCTCATATATTTCCAATAATAAAATTAACCCCAAAAAATAATTTAGTCCAATTAAGTCCATATTGACCTTGACTTTGATAATTCCACCTTTGACTTTGACTAATTAAAATTAGGTTGTAACACACAGAGAATCCGATGCCAAGTCTTGTGTGAGACAAAAAAATTAGTCTTCTCACTAGTCGATGATATCTTCCTTTGTCGACTGGAGCGCTACATTCCTTCATCCCGATCTTACATATTGAGTCCATAGGAGTATCCATCGGTTTGCTGCCGAGCATACTTGTTTCCCTAAGCAGGTCAAGGGTGTATTTCCTTTGGGGAATAGTCATTCCCTTCTTGAGCAGGCTACTTCCATGCTCATGAAGTATTTTAGATTTATGAGATCCTTAATCTCAAATTCTGATGCAATAATAGACTTTAACCGGCTCATCTCGTCATGATTGTTTACTGTGACAAAGATGTCGTCTTCGTATACATGAGAAGCGTGCGATTCCCAATAGGCGAGTGTTTGGTAAAGATAGTATTGTGAGATTGTCCATGTGAGTAACCATATTTCTTCACAATCCTTGTGAACCGTTCAAACCATGCTCTTGGTTCGTTCAAACCATGCTCTTAGTGTGTTTCAACGCATACAATGATTTCTTTAATTTGCACACTTTGCTAGAATTTCTCTCTCAAACTCAAGTGGAATCTCCATGTAGACTTTTTCTTCTAGGTCCCAGGAATTCTTGATGTCTAGCCAGTGAAGTGAGCCCGTCTAAGTTTGAGGTCCTTCATAAGAGGACCCTAATTGTGTTTAGTTTGGCAACATGGGTGAATGTCTTTTGATAGTCGATTCCGTATGTTTGAGTGTAGCCTTTCGCTACTAACTTGGCATTGAACTCGTCTAAGCTTCCATTTGCATTGTATTTCACATTTACCATCGATTTACATTTGACCTGTCTTTTCCCTTTTGGAAGTTCTCTGAGAACCTATGTGCCATTTTTGTTGAGAGCTCTGATTTTTTTCATTTATGGCCTCTTTTCACTTTGGACATTTCGTAGCCTCTTGAAAACTGTTTGGATTCTCTATAAATGACACACTAGAGATAAAGGAATGTATACAGGTGAGAGACTATCATATGATACGAAATTGGATATGGGGTGCTGAGTACAAGACCTGACTCCTTCCCTTCGGGCAATGGGAACCTTAAGATCATCACATGATAAGGAAATAGAACCAGATGGACTTTCGATGTTAATTGAATCCACATGTTTATAACTTGGATTGGATGCTTGGCCATGCCCGAGAAGAATTGGATCCTCTATCCCTTTGTCAGTTTTCGGCCTTTTGGAGTAAACTTTGAAGTTTTTTTGCCTTTTTCACCTACACTTAAAGTCGAAGATATGAGGACAGATTGTACTGGTTCGATTGGAGATTAGGGAGGAATGAGCAAGGTTTGCTCGGGTGATATGGATGTAGTTGGCTTAGGTGGTATAGCTACAGCTGAGATGGGGTCTAGTTGCTAAAACTAATATTTCTCCTCTTCTAATGCCGGAATTCTCTCCCCGAATATGAGTTTTGGGTAGAAAGATTGATTTTCAAAGAATGTTACATCCATAATGTTATAGAATTTTTTTGTTTTCAGGAGAATAACATTTGTAGCCTTTTTAAGTAGGAGTATTTTAATGGCCTTTAAATAGAGTTTACTGCGAAGATGTAGTGGAAGGACAAAAGTCGAGCACCCAAATACTTGTATTGGTAATTTGAAGATAGTCATGTGGTTTGGTATGCTTTGGTGAGAATTTGACTCGGATTGTAGAACTGGAGGACATGAGAGTGCCTTTAATTAATGAGATATGTAGCAGTGAGGACAATGTTTCCCCAAAAATGCTTTGGAAGATTAGATGTGAGCATGAGAGCATGGGCAACTTGTGACGGTTTTTACGTTCAGCTCTCCCATTTTATTGTAGGGTATCAATACATGAACTTTGATGGATTATGCTCTTCTCGGTAAAATAAGTACCAATGATGGAGTTGAAGTAATCTGTGGCATTCTCAATTCTCAAAACTTGGATATTCGCTTGGAATTGATTTTGATTCATGGAGATAATTTTTTTTTTTTTGAGAATTGGACCCCTGAGATTTTTCTTTCATAAAAAAATACCCAAGTGACTTCTCTGATTGTCGATAAAAGTGATAGACCATCATATGCCCGAAATGTTTTTCACCCGATAGGGACCCCAAATATCACTATGTACAATTGAAAATAGATGTAAAGGTTGATATTTTTGAGTAGGAAATGAACTTGTGTGCTTAGCAAATTGACAAATTTCACATTGGAACAAACTCGGATTTTTATTAATAAATAATTATGGAAATAATTTCGACAGATACATAAAGATAGGATGACCCGATTTGAAGTGCCATAAAATGATTCACTATTATTGTCATTGGTCAGAACATAAAAAGACACTAAATCCCTATTGGATTGACTCTCTAAGGCTGGTGTGGTAGTGCATTGAGTTGCCTGAGTTTGGTTTCCAGAAGCATCGCCTGCCTTGAAGGGATAGAGGCCATCCAGCACACTCCTCAACATTGCTAATCGTACTTCCATAATCTTGGTCCTGAAAGATGCAATGAGTAGGAAAGAATTTAGCAACACACTTAAGATCTTTTGTGAGTTTGCTAATTGATAACGGGTTGCAAGACAGGTTTGGAACAAACTGGACAAAACTATGAAAAATATTTTCAGAGATAGTAATAGATCAAATTCCGAAAATAGTGGATAAAGAACCATCTACAATACTTACTGTATGTTTCCAAGAACATGGTAAGAGTGGAATAAATCGGCATCACCAGTCATATAATCCGAGGCACTGAGTCAATTATAGAAGGGTTTTTTTTCTCAACTTTTCTATTAAGAGCGCTGGAGAACAATGAACGTACCCTTTTGGGCTATGGAACCAGATCTGATGACATTAGAACTCGTTTGGGTTTAGCGGACTGAAAGAGATCAACTTGTTCTTTGTTGAATATTGTAGCTAAGGACACGTTGTTCATCTACAGTAGTAGATAAGCCATGACTTTTACGGTCATAATTTTGCTTGTCCGTGAAGCTTCCAGCACGTTCCTCGAAGATTTCAAGCTGATGACAATGATCACGCCATGGTTTTCCTTTATAAGGGCAATTGTCACTCCTTTGATCGTTGCCTCCATGAGAGGTGAGGGCAGAATTTTTAGTTGGGCAGGGATTCCTCGAGTTCCCATCATGAAGGTACACGGCTAGTCTTATTGCGAAGGGATTTACTCAGACCTACGGCATTGACTGGACAAAAACCTTTGCACTTGTGGCTAAGTTGAACACATTCAAGGTTTTTTTGTCCTTGGCTGCCAACCTAAATTGGCCATTTCAGCAACTTGACATAAAGAATGCTTTCTTGAATCGCGATTTAGAGGAGGTTTTCATAACACTATCTCTAGGTTTCTATAAAAAGGGAGAAGAAAATAGAGTATGCAAATTGAAGAAGTCCTTGTATGAACTCAAATAGTCTCCTAAAATGTGGTTTGATAGATTTTCAAAGGTGATAAAGGGATGGTTATTGTCATGGACAATAATTAGATTACACTATGTTCTATAAGCACAAAAATAGGAAGAAGATAATTTTGATTGTATATGTGGACGACATGATCCTAATCGGAGATGATATCGATGAAATGGGAAGATTGAAGGTCTTAACCACTGAATTTGAAGTTAAAGGTATAAGACAAATGCGATACTTCTTTGGAATGGAGGTGGCTAGATCAAAGAAGGGGATTAGTGTTTCTCAGCAAAAATATGTCTTTAACCTCCTAACTGAAACATGCATGCTCGCTTTAAGTCGAGCGACACCCATTGAAGCTGGAAGGGTAGATGATGAAGGAAAATTAGTTGAAATGGGGAGGTATCAAAGGCTGCTTAGCAAACTAATCTATTTGTCACACAATAGACCTGACATCGCCTTATAGTAAGTGCGGTTAGCCAGCTTATGCACTCACCAAAAGCTCACCTAGAAGCCGTTTACAAAATCCTAAGGTACCTCAAAGGACTTCAGGTAAAGGTCTATTTTTCAAGAAATGTGAAAGAAGGGAAGTGAAGATATTTACAATTGTTGATTCGGCAGGTTCAGCGGAGGATAGAAGGTCTACTACTGGATAATTCACTTTTGTACGAGGAAACTTAGTCACTTGGAGATGTAAGAAACAAAATATAGTAGCCATAAGCAGTGCTGAGGTTGAGTTCTGAGCTGTTGCACAAGGGATAAATGAAGGATTATGGTTAAAGAAACTCTTAAAAAAATCTACATGCCACTACAAGATTACTAATCAAACTCTATTGCGATAAAAATGCTGCCATCAACATTTTTCTTAATCCTGTTCAACATAACCGAACTAAGCATGTAGAAATAGACAGACATTTCTTCAAAGAAACTGTGGAAGATGGAGTTATTTGTATGACCCATGTTTCTACAAAAGAATAAATTGCGGATATCTCCACTAAAGGATTACCAAGACACAATTTTGATGATTTCATCTGCATGTTGGATGTGATCAACATCTACTATCTAACTTGAAGGAAGTGTATAAATCCTTGAGATTGATCATGATTGATATATGATTGATTACATCTTTCTATGTATGAAATCCTAGAGATTGATCATGATTAATATGTGATTGATTAAATTTTTCTATAACTTAGGTTGATTGTTAAGCTAATTTCTTGTCTCCTAAATTAGGAGATTATTTTCCATTTTTCTTTATTGTTGTATTATAAATAGGGTGTAATAGGTGTATATAATTTATTCAAGAAATACAGAAATAAATCATTCTGATTTCACTAGCATATCTAACCAAATCAGAGAAAAATAGGAAACTAAGACAGCTAAACATAATTAAATAAATACATATGATACGTGTGAAAGTCAACTTGAGATCACTCGCGTTGGTCGTACAGAATTAACTCCTAAATTCTACAGTTTCATTAGCTACTTTATTATTTTTGTGCTGTATAACTCATAATATATTGCATGGTTACACGAGCCTTGGGATAATGGGAACTCCTGAAGCTGTGAATATCATAATTAGTTGCTGAATGGGGCTGGAAATGTTATTGTTGCATAGTTCTTGGATGTCTAAAAATACCTCTTTAGTAGGGAAGTGGCTGTAGTGATTTAATCTCAGTCCCATGTGGGCTGAAGTTAGAGAGAAATTATGGTTTAAACAGAATGAGTTGAATGATAGAGGTAGTTGCTATGCAGGCAAGCTTTGAACATTCATGTTCAAGTTATGTTAACACTACGTTTTTACATTTGTTCAATACAAAAATTGTAGATGATTTCTTGGCTCTTTTCTGGGGCATTCCTTTCCTAGTCTTTGTACAGGCCATTGTAGGTTATCCTATCTACATGGTCCCTCAATCTCAAGTATTTCTTTGTATAAATGGAGAAGCACTCTTTTGGGATCTCCATTCCCCTAGGAATCTCTTGGAGGGGGGTATCAAGTGAGTCGTCATGGTTGTTGCAGTTCTATCTCCAGCTCTATGCCTGATTTTAGAATATGGTTAAGAGATAGGTCCTAGACATGATCATACTGTCCTTTTTCTCTACATAAAGTAACTACAAAAGCTAAAGTCCACTTTAAGATCAAAGCTTTCATTTCGATTCATAAAGCTTAGTCTATATTTTTTGTTTGATGTGTAATGTTCATTTCAGATAAATTATCTAGAAAACTTTAGAATAATTATTTAATATATGTAATAATAAGTGTGGGTTCATCTTGCTGTTTGCAATTTCCTAGTCCAAATTTTGTTTGGATTTTTGAGTAAACAAACATGAGAAAATCCTATGATAGTGTGCTTGTTGTGTGATGATCTCTGTGATTTGGATGGAGATAAATGTGAGAAGTTATGAAACTTATCGGCCACTGTTTTGATATCTTATGGAGCTTTCTTTCTTTTTCTTTTTTCTTTTTTATGTCTGGGCTCTGGCATCAGGCGCCTTCATGTATTCAGTTTCCAGTGTTGCTATCAAATGACCATGTGATACACGCACTCACGCACAACACAAACACGAATATTCATACACATGCACAAACCAACATTGACACATGCTAGCAGAACACTAGCAATTCATGATAATCTTTGGCTAATAAATGACATATAACTTGCCTGCAGGTTGTTCAGTTAACAAAGTTCGATTACAGGCTTTCCAGTGACCTTGCTGAAGATCTCCAAAAGTTGCGTTGCCGGGTAAATTATCATGCTTTAAGATTTACTAAACCCTTAAGGAATCTGGGTCAGAGGCTTGTGATGCGAATGCGGAAGATGGCAAAACGTTTTATTGCAATTCACTTGAGGTTTGTAATTCTTGCAAAGTTATAGAAGTTTTTATTTTGCTTGGTTTTCAACTTACTGGAGTTCAATGCATTAAATGTATATCATAATTCTTTTTCAGTTTCATTTTACTTAGTTTGAAAGCAATCCAGGTGAACTTGAAGGAAGCTTTTCCCAATAAGTCCTTTCTAATGAAGATTCTGAATAAGGATTTAATTAGGTGGTTTTGTGATGTATTGCAATCATGTGTTGCTTAACATGGAAAAGAATGATCACTGATGAAAGAGAACATTTAAATTTCTTCCGCTTTTTCATCACATCCCGACATCCTGCCCTGTAAAAGGGACTCAAAGCATTGTTTCCTGTAGTTTATCATACCTTGTCTGATTGATTGTCTAAAATAAATTTCTGGAAGAACTAAATTCATTTTGTTTGGTAATTAAAAAGTATGAATGTTGCTTTCTACTAGCTTCAACCATCCTGTCACTTCCCAAAGAAAAAAAAGAAAACTCTTGGTTAATATAATAGTTGTTTTCTGCTAGCTTCAACCATCCTGTCACTTCAACCAATTTTCATCCATGAACTCACAGTATACCATTTATAGAAATGCTGTTTATCCCATCTACCCAAAAGGAATAGACTCATGCTCAGTTAATAAAATGGTTGTTTTGTGAGTTATTGATCCCCAACCATACAACGCTTCTTTAGAAAGAGGTAAATTATCCTCTTGAACTTTTGAGGTCATCAATTGTTTTAGAAATTTATGACCTGTTGATTTGGATTACCATTGGTAATTTAGAATTTGATTCACATTTATCTGGTAGAACTGTAAAATCTTGCAAATTTTATATCAGAAGAATGAAGTAGAAATTGGGACAGAAAGCATGAAGAATTCAGGAAAAGTATCTAAGAAATGAGAGCATCACCCAGTAAAACACACCACCCCGTAGTAGATCAACGAGAATCTGGACAATCTGACGTGTCAGCATTACTGTAGGCCCTGAGTTCAAGAGACGACCCTCGAGGGAAGAAGAGTCCACAATGAGGAGTCCCTATAAGATAGTGAATAATGCTACGAATAGCTACCAAATGAAGATGATGAGGGCCGTCCATAATTCTGGTGATGGGATTGGGATGATGGGCCTATATTCTATAGGAACAGGAACTAGGTCAAGTCCATGACAACAAAGGGGCTGATCGTGGTGTAAGCATTGTTGAAAATTAAGACACAATGAAGATACATGTTGGGATATACATAGGAAACCTAGTGATTGGAAATTGAGGCCAATTAATAAAAATCGTAGATACCAAGAGTCTATTAATTACCAAACAGGAAAATTTGAGTAAAGTAGTGCATTCAATTATGAACAGATGGAACAATTCTACAAAATGTTTTCTAGCCTCCAATTATCGAGTCAAACCTCTACAAACAACAGTTCTAGCTCACTAGCGCATAGAGTTAATTTTTTGAGAGAGTTACAATCTATCACTCAAGCTAAAACTCCCTGAATTATTGACTCGGGGGCATCTGATCACATGATGGACTCATATCACTTGTTCCTATATATTCCACTTTTGTAATTTGAAAGTTAAAATTGCATATGGTTAGGTATCGTCAGTCGCTGGAAAAAGGGAGTATCAAATCTCAGATTCTATAACTTTTGAATATGTCCTTCATGTTCCAAAGTTAACATGTAATTTACTTTCTATAAGCCAGTTGACAAAACATTTAAATTGCTTTGTTAAATTTCTCCCTACCTTACTGTGTTTATCAGGACCTATTATTGAGAAAGACGATTGGCAGTACTAAGGAAAGTGAAGGACTCTACTACATTGAAGAGTCTGATATGAGTAAACTACGTCAAGTTACATTTTGTGATTTTACATCCGTTCCTAGAAAAATTATATGGCGTTTTAGAATGGGTCATCCAAACTTTTAGTACCTAAAACTTGTATTTCCCTCAATTTTTATGAATAAAAGTCCGTTGATATTCAAGCCATTCACTATGATCCATAGTGATTCATTAGGCCCCTTTCGAATCCCCAATCATACTTGCTAAGTGGTTTGTGACGTTCGTAGATGGTTACACTCAAATTTGTTGGGTTTATCTACTATAAGATAAATTAGATTTTCGTTCTGTATTTATTAATTTTCACTTTGATGTAAACACAATTCCAAATACATATTCAAATTTTACGCACGAATAATGGAACAAATTGCTTTAATAAAACCATGGGGGATTTTCTCCAAACACGTCGAATAATTCATCTAAGCTCTTGTGTCGACACTCCCCAACAAAATGGGATTGTTGGACGAAAAAATAGACATCTCCTAGAAGTTGCTCGCATATTGATGTTTATTACTAACATGCCAAAAATGTTCTAAGGAGATGCTATCCTGACATCCACCTATCTAATCAACAGGATGCTTATTCGTACTCTAAACATCGAATCACCCGTCCAAAAACTTAAAAAAATTATCCAACCTCTCGCCTCAGATTTGTTCAAGTTCACTGTCATCACAGAAGTAAACTTGATCCTCGAGCAGTTAAATGTGTTTTAACTGGGTATTCCCCTACTTAAAAAGGCTGCAAATGCTATGATCCCTCCACGAGAAAGATCTTTGTAAGCTTTGATGTCACATTCTTCGAAAATACTCCGTACTTGAAAAAACCTCTCTTCAGGGGAATACTTTACATGGAGATCGTTTCCTAGATTTCGATCTCACTCCTCCTGAACCTGCACTAAGAATTGAATTTATCCCACCATCTAGTATGCCATTGATAGAATAGAACTTGAACCCCAGGGAGAGGTAGAAAAACAAAATGATAAAGAGATACTAGTTTACTCACAGAAACCAAAATCAAAGTACAAAGAGATCATCACATCTGAAGGACCAAAATAGTTAAAATTGGTGATAGCTCCTCATGATGCTTTAGAAATCCCTGATTTACCCATTGCTCTCAAAAAGCAAACTCGGCCATGTACTCTCTACTCTATTTCAAAGTCCATGACTTAAAATGATCTATCTACAGATTTTTGTGATATCACATCTTATCTTGACACTACAGAAATCCTAAAGAAATATCAAAGAAACCTTGAAAATTGCTAAATGGATAGAAGCCTTATTGGAAGAAATGAGAGCATGTGAGAAAATGAGACTTGGGAGGTATTGGACCTATCTGAAGGAAAGAAACTAGTTGAATGTAAATGAGTCTTCAATTCGAAATACAGAGCTTATGGGACAATAGAACAGTATAAAACTTGATTGGTTGCAAAATGACACACAAACCTATGGTCATGGACTACACAAAAACATTTGCACCAGTAGCAAAACTGAATACAATGAGTTCTCTTGTCCTTAGTTGCCAATTTGGATTGGCCACTGTAACAAGTTGGCATTAAAAATGCATTTTTGAACGGTCAATTATATGAGGAAGTTATGACATTTTCGCCTAGATTCAGCAAGGTAAATAAAGGAAATCAAGTATGTAGACTCAAGAACTGTGTATATGAGCTCAAACAGTCACCATAGGTGTGGTTTGACTAATTTGCAAAGGCGTTGAAAGGGCAAGGATATCGATAAGAGCAGTCAAATCACACTATGTTTGACCAACAATTTGAAGATGGGACTAAGATAATCCTAATTGTATATGTTGACGATATAATTTTGACAAGACCCTTGGATCAAAGAAAATATACTGGGAAGAAACTTCTCTCTAGGAACGACTCTTTCGTACGGAGAGTCATCCCTCAATATCCGAACCCACCCGCTCGAAACCAATAGACCCAACCCCGGCCGACGACGGCCATACGGTTCCGGCCGATCCCCTACAAAACACCGGCCTCACGCCACAAAAATATGGCCAACCCGGCCATGGAAAACACTTGCAGGCGACGACCTTAGGTGGAAACCCTAGTGCTGCCGTGTGAGAACGTTTAGCTACAGAAGACGTTCTATGAGGGCTTCGAGACTACAGGCGAGCTGAACAAGGAAGGATGTGTTGGTGATGAGATAAAAGTTCAAGGGACCCAGTTTTCGATTCGCATATATCTGACTGTATAAAAGTCTCATGCGCCTAACGGGACTGTCGTGCAGGTCATTCCGACCTCGACGAGCTATTGTGCAAGCTTGATATTCAAAAGGCGTATGATCATCATGTCCATTGGAGATTTCTTATGTTTATGCTCGGGCGATGCTGCTTTGGGGACAGGTGGTGTAAGCGGATTCAGTTAATGGCAACCCTGAAGGTTATTCCGGAGTAGTAGAGGTTTGAGGCAACGTGATCCGTTGTCCCCCTTGTTGTTTGTTATTGTGATGAAGGCATTCTGTAAAATGATTGAGAAAGCTGTAACAGAGGTCTGTTAAGAAGTTTTGCGTTTGGTCACCTACAGGTCTCACACTTGTTATTTGCAGATGACACTGATTTTTTGTGATCCAAACGATATGCAAATTCGGAACTTGCTTCTGTGTTTTGAAGCGGTCTCTGGTTTGAAGATAAATTTGAGGAAATCTAAGGCTATTATAGAGGGGGAGGTTGCTAATGTGGAGGAATTGGTGGCAATATTGGAATATAGAGTTGCACAATTGCCCATGTCTTATCTTGGGTTTCCTTTAGGAGCGAGGTTTAAAAGTAAACAAATTTGGAATGGTATTTTTGAAAGGGTAGAGAGGAAGTTAGTGGGGTGGAAGCGTATTTATCTTTCAAAAGGAGGCCGTCTTACTCTCATCAAATCCACTCTCTCTAATTTCCCAACCTATTTTCTTTCATTGGTTTCGATTCCAATTGCAATGGTAAATAGATTAGAGAGGACTCAGAGGGAGTTTTTTTGGACAGGGTTGGGGGAAGAGGAAATTTCATTTGGTCAAATGGGGTGACGTTTGTTCCCCTGTTGGGGTGAGGAGTCTTGGATTGAGGAGCCTTGTATATTTTAATAAGGTCTAGTTGGGCAAGTGGTTGTGGCGATTTGGAATGGAGAGGGAGAGCTTCTGGAGAGAAATCATCGGGGTGAAGTATGGTGTTATAGAGGGGGTGGTGCTTGGGCGAGGGTCGTGGGTCCTATGGAATGAGCCTGTGGAGGTATATTAGGAAAGGATATAGCGAATTTCAGAATAGATTGGCTTTTGTGGTGGGGAACGGTATGAATGTTAGATTTTGGGATGATTATTGGTGTGGAGATCAATCATTAAAAGTGTGGTTTCCTTCTTTGCATCACATTATTTTGGAACCCTCAGCTATGGTGAGTGATGCTATGACTATATATAATGTGAATCCTAGCTGGAACATCGCTTTCGGGAGGGGTTTACACGATTGGGAGTTGGATGATTATGCATTGTTTTTGGCCTCCATGTATGATGTGCACATTCAGATAGGAGATGACGATTGTAGTAGGTGGAGGGTGGCACAGAATGGTCTGTTCTCAGTTCGCATTTATTTCAGATCCTTATTGGAACCGGTGGAGAGTTCATTCCCTTGGAAAAGGGTTTAGCAGAGTAAATTACCTCCAATGGTGGCTTTTTTACTGTAGACGGTTGTTATATTACGGAGTGGTGCTATATGTGTAAGAGGGATGGAGAGACGATCGATCACTTATTCATTCATTGTGACGGTGTTCATTGGTTGTGGAATGAAATTCTAGCTTCGCAACATATGAGTTGGGTGTTGCCAAGACATACTGAGGAGGTGGTGCGGGTATGGAAGAGAAAGTTTCGAGATAAGAATAGCAAGCTTGTTTGGGAGCTCATTCCAGGATGCATCGTATGGTGTGTGTGGAGAGAAGAAACGGCCGGTGCTTTGAAGATCAAACATGGACAACAGAGCAGCTTAGAGAACTTTTTTACTTCACTTTGTATTGTTGGTTTAAGACTGCAACTATTAGTCCGATAGAAGGGTTGCCTAATTTTTTATTATTTCTATCTTGTTTAAACTGATAATACACTCTTTGTGTATTATCTTTTGTTTTTAATTTATAAAATTACGTGATTATTTATCAAATTTTTTTTTTTTTTTTTTACAGGAGACAATGTAGTGGAGGAGACTGATAGACGGATCTTGTACAAATGCGGTACTTCTTGGCAACGAAAGTGGCGAGATCGAAAAAAGGAATGAGTGTTTCACAACAAAAATATGTTCTTGACCTCCTAACCGAAACGGGCATGCTAGGCTGCAAGCCAATACACCCATGGAAGTGGAAAAGAAGCCTGAAGATGTTGGAAATCCAGTGGAAATAGACAGATATCAAAGACTAGTTGGAAACATAATCTACTTATCTCACACTAGACCTGACATTAAAGTCGTAATGAGCCGTATAAGTCAACATATGCATTTTCCAAAGGAAAGTCACCTAGAAGCAGTCTACAAGATACTAAGATACCTCAAGGGCTTCCCAGGAAAAAAAATGACTACTTTTCAAGAGGAGTAAAAGAAAGGAGGAAGTCTTCATAGATGCAGATTGGCAGGTTCAATAGAAGAAAGGAGATCAACTATTGGTTATTGCACCTAGGTGTTAGGAAACCTCGTAACATGGAGAAGTAAGAAACAAAATATAGTAGCTAGAAGTATTGCTGAAGCTGAGTTCAAAGCTATTGCACAAGAAATATGTGAATGACTGTGGTTGAGAAAACTTATGAAGAATTTCATGTCGGAGTAAAGTTTTCCTTAATCAAGTTCAGCATGATCGTACCAAGCATATAGAAGTAGACACACTTCATAAAAGAAAAGGTTGAGAAAGGGACTATTTGTATGACCTATGTCCTTACACAACAACAAACTGCAGATATCTTTACCAAAGGACTACCTCGACAAAACCTCGATGATTTCATATGGAAGTTGTATATGATCAACATATACAACTTGAAGGGGAGTGTGCAAATCCGAATCAAACCAAATACAGAGAAGGGCTAGATTGATTGAAGAATATCTTATTTCCACAATTATAGTTGTATACTATATTGATTCATTTCTTACTAGTTTTAGGGGGTAAGAATTTTCCATTTTTACAACTTTCTTTATATTAGAAATTGTAACTCTTTACATTGTACAATTATTGAGAAATGATATAATCAATTTCTCTTCAAACAAATCAAAGGTGGACTGAAGAAATACAACTAAAGCACCGAGACACAGAAAAAAGGTCTCTCAACATGCCGTTTTCTTGGTTGAGGCTACTTTCACTTTTCCCCTAACATTCCTAATTGGTGGACGCCTCATGCACTGATTCACATTTAGTAAATGTAGTTCAGACTTCTTATCTATAACAAGAAGTGTGTTATACCTTTCCACTTGAATGTCCATCTGTTTGCAATTTTTTTTTTATCGATACGATGATATTCAAGAAGATGATTTAGACATTTCATTTCTTGCCAACTGCTTGAT
Source organism: Fraxinus excelsior (assembly GCA_019097785.1). Taxonomy (NCBI): domain Eukaryota; kingdom Viridiplantae; phylum Streptophyta; class Magnoliopsida; order Lamiales; family Oleaceae; genus Fraxinus; species Fraxinus excelsior. Next base: position 14,131,870 of record CM032640.1, read on the forward strand.
TTTTATAAATTCTAGGTTTGAACCTGATATGCTTGCATTTTCTGGCTGTTACTATGGTGGGGGAGATAAAGAAAGATATGAGTTGGGTGAGATACGAAAGCGATGGGAAACATTACCGGTAAGACTCTTGATTGAACAAATGGTATTGAACTTGTTTTATGTTAAAGCAATAATCAAAATGCAATTATCCAGAATGTCTAGTCATTCGGGTTGTAATCTTAATATCTCATCACACTTTGAAGCTGAAAGATGCAGAATTTTCTATTTTGACGCCCTGCTGTTTGAACAAAATTCTCTACTTCGTTACTCAGGAATTAAGCGCTGATGAAGAGCGATCACGAGGGAAGTGCCCACTGACCCCACATGAGGTGGGTTTGTTGCTTCGGGCACTTGGTTTTGAAAATAACACGTATATATATGTTGCATCTGGAGAAATATATGGTGGAGAAGAAACTCTGGCGCCTCTCAGAGAGCTCTTTCCAAACTTCTACACTAAGGAGATGCTTGCTGGTGAAGAGTTGAAACCTTTTCTTCCATTTTCTTCTCGAATGGCTGCCATTGATTACATTGTCTGTGATGAAAGCGATGTCTTTGTCACTAATAATAATGGAAACATGGCCAAAATCTTAGCTGGTCGAAGGTAAGTTCTTAGCAAAACAATGCTCTTTTCAAATTCTTACATTGATGATGCACACAATAGTAACTCTTAGAATTTTGCTAGCTAATTTATGGGGCCATTACTTGAGAAGGGATAAGGAAGGCAGTGTATTGATTTCAAGACGACAGGAGTAATGTAAGATTAGAAAGCAAATAAAACACTAATATATACAAAAACCGTTTGGAAAATAATTTTGTTTTGTTCGTGTAAGCTAATACCAGAATCATAAGGGATATATAATGTGAGAAAGCACACACTAGTGTTGTCCACGATAGAAGTGATTTTAATAAAGAGCGCTAATTTACATCTGTAGTGCTTCCCCCATCCAGCATGGAATCGTTGATATAAATGTGATTATTTTTAAACTATCCGGTCCTTGCCAATTTAGTTCTACTTGAAAAATGTGGAATGGTCGAACCAGATAGAATGTAGTGTATCATTTAATTCCGTTACCAACTCGGAGTACTTGGTGGATTAAGTGCAGAATAGGAAGGGCATATATGTGTATAGGTGAAGAGGATTGTCAGAATGGTAATTGAAAGTGTATTATTGATGAAGTTTAGCTGGTGTAAGGTTCCAGATTCAGGATCACTGTTTTAATACGACTGTCTATGAGGTTGTGTGACTAGTAATATCACTTCACAGATGAATACCCATATTTTGTTGCTGCTCTTACAGTTGAAGTAAAGTGATGTCTCACATGGAAAATGGTAAATATTCCACTTTGTAAGTATGCAAAAGAAGAATTCGAACTTTTTTCAATGATGTATGATACTCCCTATATTTGTCAATATGACTCCTATTTTGCTGATAATTTTGCATATATTTAGTTTTGTTTGACTGAAAAGTTTCAACCTCGTGCCAATGTTAGTTTTGTTGAAGTGTGCTGCTCTATGACTATGATTTTCCACATCATTGGCTTCCTGAAAAATAACAGTAGCAGTTTCCCCTTTTTCCACGGAATAGAAATTTTAACATTTCCTCCTCGAATTTATTCCTACATTACCATAATAGCCATCGGAATTCTCATTGTCAATACGAATTATGGTTTCCATAGTTTGGGAATTTATTTGTCCCCTATTACTTGGAACAAGGACGCGAACTTACTATTCTGTTTCCTTGTTGAAGGAGGTATGCAGGTCACAAGAGAACCATCAGACCAAATGCCAAAAGGCTTAGTGCTTTGTTCACGGCACGAGATAAGATGGATTGGAGCACCTTTGCTAGAAAGGTGAAATCATGCCAAAGAGGTTTCATGGGAGAACCTGAAGAGATGAGACCAGGTAGGGGAGAGTTTCATGAATATCCATCTTCCTGCATCTGCCAGAAACGATCTGTTATAAACAACAATAAAGGATATAGGAACTTGGATAAATTTCTGAATGTTTCTGAGCAAGAATACCTGAGTGATGAAGAACAAAGTGAAAGCAGACTGCCAAAACATAAAAATGAAAGCACTGGGAATAGAACAGTTTCCATTACAATGGCAGAAACTGACCGAGATGATTTTTTGTCTGACTAAATGGTCGCTACCCAGAATTTGTTACCACGACCATGTTATGTTGCTACTGCTAGTTTCACTTGGGCAGAATATGGACAGTTGAAGCAAGAGCAATATGAGCTGTAAATCAACAAATTTGTAACTTTTTATAACCTGCAATTGTTCATATTCATATTTTGATAAGTTATGCACTCGTGAATGCTTCATGTTTTGGGTTTTAGTATTGCTTCTAGGCGTAATTGGGATATTGGATTTCTCCATGGCATTATACAAGTCTTTCCAACATGTTAATTACGTAGGTTATGGTTTACCATTTCTTGAATTTATGTTCTTGCATTATCCAGTTATATTCTCCCATCATCTCAATCATATTTAAAGAATTCTTCAATATATCTTTTCATCATTTTCATGAAATGTCAAATTAGTTTTAACAATATCATTTACCATACTCGAGGCTTTCGATCACTCTGATCGGAGGGAGTCACTTTCCATTCAATGCAATAATCTAAACTCTTAGCATGGACAAAGCCTCAGCTGAAGATGCATATATTAGCGGGCAGATGTACGTGAAATTTGTATTTATTTATTGTTTTAACATTATTTATTTATTGATATGCATGAATTCTCTTAAGATGTGCAATTTTCTATTGTACTCTTTTTTTTCATAGTGAATTAATACAGTGGCGGAAGAGGCTATAGTCTCACATGGAGACGAACATTTATAATTTTGAGTGTTGAGTGTATATTTTTCTTTTCTGTGAATTGAGTGCTCTCATTAAAATAGAATTAGAGTTTCTACATATGGACCGCTCATATGTCAGTGTCTATTGATTTAAGGTTCAAGGAGTATTTGTAAAAAATGTTAAGAGGATATCCGGCCTAATCAGTTCATTAATCTGTTTAGTTTTATTCAATCGGAGTATATCTAACGTGTCATTTGTTAATATATCTACTTAAATCTTGCTAATGTCTGCTTCAATCATGGCCTAGTCCTTCCAGGGCTGTTAATTAGGGCAAAAACATACTTGAATGCTGTAACATAAGTTTTGATATATTTTTTTATTTTTTTGTTATTTTTTATTTCTTTGATTTAATTTTATTTTTTGATAAGGCAAAGCAACCAATTTATCAACCACTCCATCACGAACAAGTGAAGAAATAAAATTGGGAAATAAAGGGGAAAATGCAACAAAAGCATATAGTGGGCCACCCTATTCCTATCTCTAGAAATAAAATGACAAGTACCACAGTTAACCAGTACATAGAGTTGTAAAATATCAGTAATAATTGGAGCACTCAAGGATGGTTCTGCTGTTGAGATTAGATTTTAGATCACCCTTTGATAAGTGCTCATTATGAACTTATTTATTTATTTAATTATTTATGGTTAATTGAGTGGATATCTACTTAATTTTGTGTAAAATATGTTAATTGAAGTAAAATTCCATATGGATGCCCTTGTTCATTGGTGTGAAGTATGTAAAATTGGAGCATGATTGAAAATGATTTGAAGCACTTGAAGATCAATCAGGTGCAGCTAATTAGATGCATTAATGGAGCAGTTAGATGAGATTCAGAATGATGACGGTCTGATTATGAAGAATAGAAAATGAAGGATGAAAGATTCGAATTATAAAGGACTCAAGTTGGATGAGGGATAAAATCTAGGAACCAAATTGAATAATTAAAGAAAGAAGGGATGCGATCTTCAACCAAGAAGGGATCAAAGGCCAGGTTTGGCAGTATCAGAATCCAAAAAATTTTATTGTGCGCAGTGCGATCGCAACCTTTATCAAGGGGTGAGCATGGTACTTTTTCTGGCCAACTTTTTTTTTTTTTTAAATTATGACTCAAATTCTATTCGGAAACCAATAAGGCAACGGATCTTGACATAAAGCTTGCCTTATAAATATATGCTTTAGTCCAACAATTAAAAGAGGCTGGTGAAAATTCATTATACACAAATTTCTCAAACCGAGGAGGCTCTTTAGGTTAGAAAATTCATATTTAGTGTTCGAAGAGAGTCAAAGAATGAAGTTGTTATTATTATTATTATTTCCTATGAAGATTAAATCCAAGTGCATGATGGATCTTTAGAATACCTTGAAATCATAGGAGTTTTATTTAAATCTTCACACATAAAGGTGAGATAATAATAATCTTGAATGAGTTTTCAATGGCCTAGCCAAATGCTTCCTCCCTTAAGTCTTCTCCTTCTTAGGTGCCCCTTTCCTCTTTGAGAAAATGAAAAATAGCTAAACCCTAATTCTTGTGAAATGTGCTCTAAAAGGGTATATTTATATCACACAATAAGAGTTTCATATTTGCACAAATTTCCTAGGACTTTATTGTAATATACCAATTAAGTCTCTTTATACGGTTAAATAAAGACCTTTCTATTTTGGCATTCTCGGTCCTATATGGAGGAAACACCTCTTCTCCTGCATCCCTTTGATTGCTTAGTATCTCCTCCTTGCCACACACCTTTATTGGAGCCAAAAGAGGGACCTAGTCGGACCCACAAGACTCAAGCTCCAATAGATGTTTCCAATTTGGTCAACTCTTGACCAATTGAGATACCTTACTCTACCAAAAACTCGAGATTGCACTCTTGAGTTAAGTGGAAGTTATGGAAGCCAATTATGATTTGGTAACAATATCCTCCGACCATTGTTCCACGAGTCAACCCCCGTTTAACCGTCAATATGTTAAAGTCGTCAAAATGACCGTTTTGATCTTCAACATGTATTGCCATATAAGTCCCATTTCATAAGGCGAATTTGTTGTGATCACATCACAACACCAAATCCAACGATATCATCGTCGGACTACTAAGCTCAGGTTCAATTCTGTTTAGAAAATATTTTAGAGGGACGATCGTCTCATTATGATGATTAACGGATTCCACTATTGCATGTCTATCATTTCTAACTACTTCGCCCTGATCCCTAAAGCTCCGAGATCGATCTTCTAATTAAGACTTTACTCATTGGTATCTCAAAGAACTTGAACTAGCAATTAAAGGTACATTACTTGCTCAGGATTTAGGTGACTTGTTCGATAATTGAGTGGTATCTCATCGAACGGTCACAAATGAGTCATCCTCGCAGTCCCGTTCAATGTGCTTCAAAATCACATTATTATTCTTATTCCCATATCTAGGAAAATATTAATAAGAACAATACAATCTTATAAACATAAAGCGTCCAACTTTATATACAGATTGTGAGGGACATTTCAATCAAATATTGTACCGTGTCTCACTATACCCAAATCGTCGAATATACAATTTGTTACATTTCATATGATCATGAAACCTTATATTATTGTCGCAAATTCTAACACGTGAATAATTTAAACGTTAATTCAAAATGTCGTTACAGTATACTTACTATAAAATTGGGCATTCGACTAACAATCTCCTACTTGCCCTTTTTAAAATATATGTAACATATCAATAATACACATCATCTCAAGATGCTCATCAAAAACCTTAGCTAGTAGGATCTTAGTGAACGGACTGCAAGATTATCTATTGATGCAATCTTGCTAACCGTTACGTCTTCTCGATGAACAATCTCTCTAATGAGGTGATATTTCCTCTCAATGTGCTTGCCACGCTGATGACTCCTTGGTTTTTTAGCATTGGCAACCGCTTCACTATTATCACAATAAAGTGTTATAGGTTCCATTGCCAAATGTAACACTTCAATGTCCAAGAGAAACGTTTTGAACCATATGGCGACTTTAGCAGTTTCACAAGCAGCTACATACTCTGCCTCTGTGGTGGAATCGGCAATACAAGATTGCTTAATACTCCTCCATACTATGGCTCCACCTTCCAGTGTAAATACCGAACCCGATGTGGACTTCCTACAATCAAAATTGGATTGAAAATCGGAATCAGTATATCCAATGGGATTCAGATTATGTCCTAAACAGACAAGCATACAATCTCTCGTTCTCCGAAGGTACTTGAGTATATGCTTCACCGCTATCCAATGTTCTGGTCTTGGATTAGACTGATAACGACTAACAATACCCACAGCATAACAAATGTCTAGTCTAGTGTAAAACATAGAACATGAGGCTTTCCACAGCTGAGGCATAAGGAACCTTCTTCATGTGATCTATCTCCATCGGAGTCTTGGGAGAATGCTCCTTAGATAGATGAATTCCATGTCTAAAAGGGAGTTGTCCCCTTTTAGAATTCTGCATTGCGAATCTAGACAATATTTTGTTAATGTAAGAAGCTAAGGGTAATGCTATCCTTTTGTTTTTCCTATCTCGCAAGATACAGATTCCCAAAACATAACTAGCTTCTCCCAAGTCCTTCATATCAAACTGCTGTGACAACCATTTCTTTACAGATGATAATATCCCTACATCATTTTCGATGGATAGAATGTCATCCTCATAAAGAATCAGAAAAACTACTTTCTTCCCTTGTATAAGCTTGTATACACAGGGTTTATCCGATTTTGGTCAAAACCATAGGTCTTAATGGTTTGATCAAATCTGACATTCCATGACTTGGACGCTTGCTTAAGTCCATAAATGGGCTGTTGTAATTTGTAGACTTTCCTTTGACGGCCTTTTCTTATGAACCCATTAGGTTTCATCATGTAGATAGTCTTGTCAAGACGCCCATTCAAAAAGGCTGTCTTAACATCCATTTGTCAAACCTCATAATCACAATGAACAGCAATGGATAAAAGGATTCGAATATATTTAAGCATGGCAACTGGTGAAAAGGTTTCTTCATAGTCGACACCTTCTCTTTGGGTAAAACTCTTGGCCACTAGCCTTGCTTTAAAGGTTTCAACATTCTCATCTATGCCTCTTTTCCTTTTATAGAGCCACTTACACATTATAGGTTTGACCCCATTAGGTGCATCCACAAGATTCCAAACCTTGTTAGAATACATAGATTCCATCTCTGAATTCATGGCAGATTTCCATGATTCAAAGTCTACATCCTCCACTGCTTCCTTAAACGAAGTGGGATCTTCTTCTTGTTCAGTAGAGATCACCTGATAGGACTCTCCATAGAGCAAGCATCTAGAAGGTGGTCTAATAACCCTCCCACTACGAGTAATGATTGAAGGTGCCTAATTGTATAGTCTGATCGAAGATCCTTCCTCTTCTCCGACTGCTTGGTCATGTCCTTGGTGATGACCAACCTCCTTATAATCCCATCGCGATGGGTGTGTAGAGGTACATCAATTGGTGCCTTGTTCCCTACTACCTTTGGTTCTATCTCATGAGATACTGTAGGCATCACATGCTCACTTACCTCATTAGTGACCATAGGTTCCATAGGAGGTTTCAACTCATAACTATTTGATTCTATGCAGAAATTTAGAATCGAGTTATTTGAACCATGTTCTAATACCTCTTCCAATAGAATCTTACTAGTAGAGTTGTATTCTTCTATGTACTTTTTTTCTAAGAAGGTTGTATTTGTACTAACAAATACCTTCTTATCTAGAGGACTATAGAAGTAGTAACCTCTTGTTCCTTTTAGATATCCTACAAAGAGACAAACCTCCGATCTGTATTCCCTCTTATCCGTCTTTCCCTTTAGCACATGTGCTGGACACCCCCATATCCGAATATGGTACAAATTAGGCTTGCCCCCATTTCATAATTCAAGATGTGTCATGTCATGGGAACTGACTTAGACAATACTAAATTCAAGATATAAATGGCTATTTGTAGTGCATATCCCCAAAAGGAAATAGGCAATGAGGAATAACTCACCATTGATCTTATCATATCCAAAAAGTTCAATTTCTCATTTTCGAGACACCATTCTGTTGGGGAGTTCTTAGTGTACTCAATTGGGATAATATTCCATTATCCGATAAGTAGACCTTAAACTCTTGGGATAGATATTTACCACCTCGATCTGATAGAAGACCATTGATACTCTTACCTAATTGTTTCTCAACTTCTATCAAAAACTCTTTGAATTTCTCCAAAGCTTCGAATTTGTGAGACATAAGGTATATTGTCACGCGTTTTATACAACATGAAAATGCCGCAAGTGTATGGTGTCAAGTTTTGCAATATAGTGATGAAGTGAAGATTGTCGAACCCACAGGGATTGATGTATGATTTCTACTAAGTACTATAATTATGTAGTTTCCACTTTATTTGGACACGCAATTGGAATGATGTGATTTTTATCTAATAATGACAAACTAAAATTGACAATTGAACAAATGCAAAATTCAACGAAATTATCAGGTTATAAAATTCTAGGGAATGATTTCATCGCATTATCAACAATATTTTTCATCCTAAAATTGCTAACTCAATCAGATTTTTCTTAATTTATAGGCAAGAACCCCAATTTAATTCTATCCCCTCTTTCGAGTGCCGGCTAGAATTTATTTCTACAATTTAATTCTAATATCTCTATTCCGAATTAAATATATAGGAATTATAATGCACGTGGTTCTTAATTCAAACTAGTCTCAAAGATCCGTACTTTCTCTCGAAATCCACGAAATCTAGGTTATGTTATTTTATGATCACGCATAAATTTCCCTCTCTCGAGTGCCGAAATTCATGTATCAATTCATTCAACTAGTGGCCAAGCAATTGAATTCATTAAACACAAACAACATAAATAAATTGATAGAAAAATCCAAAAGAGCTAGATAATTAGGAATTTAAACATGTCTCAAGTCGATTACATCAAACCCTAGATCTAAAATATTAGTTCATGATAATTATAATTGACAACATGGAGTTTAATATGAAAAACATAAATAAAGAGACAAAAGTTTAGAAAAACTGATTGTCGCCGCTTGATTTCTTCTCCAACTTGTATCATTCTTTCCTTCTTCAATGAATTTTTTCAAGAACTTTGTCTTGTGTTTATTTCCTCTTCTAGCCGTCAAGAACCCTTTTTAGGTCTTCCAAAAGTGTATTTATAGTTCCCTAAGTTTGCAAGACGAGTTGGAGGTGGATTGGGCCGGATTCCTCTTTAAAAACTTAATTTTTCCTTTTATCCGATACGCGGCGCCGCCTATGCAGTTTTTTCTTCTTCTGCTGGCGCCGGGCGCCAGCCTTGCAGTTTCGTTTTCTGTTTTGCGCATCCTTCAGTATTTGTATCATAACTTTTTCATTTGATGTCCAATTGAGGTGATTCAAGATGTTGTGGAATGATGATTCAAAGAGCTACAACTTTGCTTCAAACATCATTCTCCAATTCGATCACGTTCTATGCCAACAATAAGTCACAATGTGGGACTAAAACTCCGGAGCATAACTTTTCGGTTGGAAATTGGTTTGTGATCATATTTTGATTAAATTTGATCCCCTTGACATCTTCCTTTATCCAATTGACTCCGAGCACTTTCAAATCTTCATCGTGAGGTTCGGCACAACCTTTAAGTATTTGCGCCTTAGTCCTCAAACTTTGGATCTCTTACAATTTAGCTCATTTATCCAATTTTGCCAACTTTTGCTTATTTCCTTCCATTTCATCAATCTATATCACAACATCAAAATACACATTAAAACGCCCTAAAACTCTCTCAAGGATGACAAAATAACACATTTAGTGACATAAATATCCGGAGTGTGGAACACTCATCAAATACCCCCAAACTTATTCTCTTGCTCGTCCCGAGCAAGATTATCTATAACACAATCATGAAAATTAGATAAAGATCAACACATTAGATAGCTTGCCAAAAATATCAGAGTGTAAAATTGTATATCAATTCACAAGTATGCCTCCAATTAATGCTACCAAAAACAATTTAAGCTTATCCAATGTTCGATCAGTGTGTGTGTGTGCATAATCACTTTCAATCATCATCCAAATTAGGAAAAAGTTGTCAAAATGGAAAGGAATTCAAATTGGTTCCAACCCGACCCTTTTTGGTCAAATATATCTTTTCCCACTCGTGAGATACACGCTTCTCAAATAGACATTTTGTTTTTCTTTTCCGGGTGTAAATCTAAAGTACTCAATTCACTCATTTCTTTTTCCGCTCTTGTTCGGTTAGGTCTAATCAGTAATATCAAACTCTAGTCATGTGATGATTCTCCACTAGATGAGTGCTTCCCCATTCAAGTTTATACTAAGTAATTCAAACCCACTAGTTATCTAAGCCCATAAATTGAAAACATTTGCACAAAATCAATATTTTTTTTCAATTAAAGCTCTTAATTGACCTCATACCCTTAAACTTTCTTTTTGACCCTTGTAGCGAGCTTTAGGTCGATAGATCCCCGGTTGTTTAGACCACAGGGTACCGGGTTTTGAAATACCCCAACGGACTTAATAACTCGAGTCAAAAAGGCTACGAAGTGAGGCTTAAGATCCAACAAGTGCAAAATCATTCCTTTATTTTTTTTCAACATAACACCATGGCTTAGATCGCTATCATATGGTTCATTACCTATCTTATACTTAGCAAAAGACACTCCACACAATATTTTTTCAATACACATGGAATCTACACACTTCTAGGTAATATCCTTCACCGGCTCGACCACCCCCAAACTTATCTTATAATATGGTAAAGTGAAAAAGGAGACTATAGGTTGATACAATTTTTCAAGCAACTTACAACCTAGTTCTTACCAATTCAAAAATATTTCCATCAATCCAAAATTTTTCACATCTAGATAACAATTAATCGTGACTATTGTGCTCAAAATAACTCAGGATCTAATCTTGGATAAGCTCTTTTTTCAAAAAAAAAAAATTAGGCACAAATAACATATTTGGTCATGCATAGCTCCTGAATTAATAATAATTCTAAACATCAAGCAATCCTAAGCCGGCAAGGCCATCTAACATGTCAACACAATATCAACAATTCAAGTACAATCACCCCCAAACTTAAATCACACATTGTCCTCAATATGTAAAAGAACAAGATAAAGAGAAGAGGGAATAACGAAACTTCCCTGATTAGACATTTGTGAAGAGATGTTCTACTTGAACTTGTGATGCTTTTAATGAATTTGGCAAGTAACCTTCATGTACACCATTTGACCCCCAAACTTGTGATGTATCCCATTTTCTCCATGTTATCGTTGGTTTGAGTGTTACACGACGTCATGTTCCTGAAAAAATCAAATTGTAAATATCGAATATATGGAACATGTGTTACTTAGCCCAAACATCTAATAACCAACTCAATTACTAAAGGACCTAATGAAGGATGAGATGTAGATGATGATTCCTAAATAAACTGAAAAGTAAAATAACCTATCCTATAACTCAAAAACAAAATAAAAAAAGGGTAGAAAGGTTGGGTTGCCTCCCAAGAAGCGCTTCTTTAATGTCATTAGCTTGACATAACCGAGGTGTCCACGTTGGATCATCAGATGGTACTTCTCTCTTCTTTCTAAACTTTACCCTTAGCGTTGTATTCTTCTTCACCATAGTATGGCCAATAGGGTTGAACAATTTTAACTCTGATGTAGCTTCTGAAACCACTTTTGATTTGATAATGTTGGGAGGTTTCATAGGTTCTTCAATATAGTTCTTCAATCTGTCAGGTGGATCGACCTCTTGAGTTAAAATGAAATCCACTACTTCCTTGGTTCATGTATAGCTTTTAGTGGCAGCTGTAGCAATCTTTGAGTAACTGGTTGCCATGTATTGCTCTAGAGGGTCATGGAACAGTGTGATTTTGCAATGCTGACTCTTCATTTCGTCAATTGATTGGACCATATGGCATGTGTTAACTTTTTCTGAGGATTGTTTATGTTGATGTATGCTGAACTCGACCTGCTCCTCATTAACCCGTAGTGTCAATTTTCCTTCTTGTACATCAATTAGCGCTCTCCCAATAGCCAAGAAGGGTCTTCCAAAAATCAGCGGTACTTTCTCATCCTCCTCCATGTCCAACACCACGAAATCAACCGGAAAGATAAACTTATCAACCTTCACCAATACATCTTCAATAATGCCCTTGGGGTATATAATTGATTTGTCTGCCAGTTGCAAGGTAAGGGTTGTAGGCTTTACTTCTCCAAGACCCAACTTTTCGAACACCGATAGGGGCATCAAGTTAATGCTAGCTCCAAGATCACCTAGTGCTTTATCAAATGTGATACCACCAATATTGCAAGGAATGTTGAAGCTGCCTGGATCTTTCAATTTCTGAGGGAGCTTCTTCTGGAGAATGGCACTACACTCTTCTGTCAACTTTACAGTCTTAAACTCCTCCAACTTCCTCTTCTTTGACATCACTTCCTTCAAGAACTTGGCATAGTTAGGCATTTGGGCTAACGCATCCGTGAAAGGAATGTTGATGTGGATCTTCTTGAAGACCTCCAGGAATTTTGCGAACTGCTCATCAAATTTTTTCTTCATAAATCTCTGTGGGAATGGTAGTTGGGGCTTCAAGATAGATAGGTTGTTTGGAAGTGAGATTGAGTAAGGTTTATTAATCTCTTTTGTTGTTTCTGCTTCGATCTTCTATTTTTCAATCCACTATTCCCTTGTAAGTATGTGATCCAGCGTAGGCTTTGCAACCTTTTTTCCTTCAACTTCTTTACAACTCCTTAATGTGATGGCATTGCAATGCTCCCTTGGGTTAACCTTTGTGTCACTGGGAAAGTCTCCCTTTTGTCGTGATTGCAATGCAGTTGCTATCTGACCGATCTGTACCTCTAAGTTCTTCACTGTAGCTCCCATGTTGGTCATATGTGTCTCCATATTGTCAAGTCTAGACTCATCTTTGTTGAACCTTGACCTGGTCTCTGAAATGAAGGTTCCCAGTATATCCTCCAATGATGGCTTCCCTTCAGATGGCTGAGCATTGAACCCAGGTGGAGGTTGGAATGTGTTTCTTTTATTGCCATATGATAAGTTCTCATGATTTCTCAGCCCTGGATGATAGTGATTTGAAGAGTAGTTTCCCCACTGATTATAGTTTCTACTGTTTACATACTGAGCCTGTTCATTCCCAATCTCTGTCTCTAGATGTGTTGATGAAGCAGCCATAACTGCGTCTGATTTCTGTTGATTTCCTTGAGTGATAAATGCAGCTATCTGATTGGTGAGTGTTGAGACTTGAGCTGCTAATGCTGTGATGGGGTCCACTTCATGAAGTGAAGCCACTTTCTTAACACTTGATCTCTCACTCGGCCATTGATAGCTATTTGCAACTATGTCGTCCAATAAAGAGTATGCATCATCTGTTGTTTTAGCCATCAGAGTGCCTCCTGCAGCTGCATCCACTATTGTCCTTGTCTGCCCATTTAACCCATTTGTATCCATGTATTGTTCAACCTCGTGAAAATGTGTTAGATGATAGTTTGAAAAAAGAAATTTCAGGTTATCTTCATTTACTTCTTCGACACAAGTTTTTCCTAATATTATCCATTGGAGAGATCATGTTGAATACTTGTAGTTAGTTATATTGTTCTTCACATAAGCTTTTGAAATTGTATAAGTTTTTTCGAGAAGAAGATGATCCTCAAAAACTGTAATATTGGAATCATATAAGCTTGACTGGATAGTATTGCCTTGAAAAACAAATTTGTATGAATAGAATGAGAAGCCTGAACTGAAAATAAAGACAATATATAGTAACTAAATATAGAATAAGAGTTACCTGAATATCCATTAACATCAAATGTCGGTACCTTCCATTGCCTTGCCTTGACGGTTTTGGTGATTGTTTTTCTACAACAATGACCTTAGCTCTCCACTTTTGATTTGTTTGAAACAATTTCTAGTATTAGTTGGTATTGTTCTTCTATTCTAGAGTCGGAATGGAGGTTTTCCGATCTTGTACTTGGGTTTTTTTTGAATAGCTGATGAAGTGAGTATTTGCGTTTGTTTGTGTTGAAAAATTAGGCAAAGCCCTTTTATATAGTATTGATTTGTTTACAGTAAATTGTCTATCAAAGTTTAAAATATATTAGTACACATACTTTATTTATTGGTAAAAAAATAGTTCTCCAATTAAGCAAATCATTCAGTGTCAAACTTTCATCAATGTATGGGCAAGTAAATCAATTTAGTGAAATTGCATCAAGTACAAGAATGACTATTGAGTAAAAATCAGCCATATACGTAAATAAATATGACTACACCTCTACTAAACGTACTATTATAGTTGATTATTATACGTACAGGTATATCAGACGGTATGGTAAGCAAATCAGTTCACTGTTGAAATATAAATTGTAAAGGTATGAGATATGAGATTGGTCAGTTATAAAAATGAATATTTTGTGTTACAGGGAGATAGTCATGAAAAAATACATGATTTGTGGTGTGTGGAGAGTGGTCTACGGTAGAAAGTCCTGCACAATGCCTCCACGTGTGCGGAGACGTCTTTACGTACGCAGAGACATGCTCAACATTAATGGGAAGTTACCGTTGCAAATTAATCCCGCAAGCGTACGGTTTCGTTGTACACGTAATAATTGTCATGAACGAGTTATCATCCCACAAAGGGATAAGGTTATGGTGGTGATTTGCAAGCCATAAAGGTAAAGAGAAGGCAAACACACGAAGAAGGAGACGGAAGCAACCACAGTTTTCTCTTCAATATATTCACAAAGTACACATGTTTGGAATCGTATGGAAGTGGATATATATAGTTTATGTTATATCATCAATTGGGCCAAGACACAAGGTAATGGGACAAGACACAAGAAAGTCATCCTTTAAGTGAATTTGCGTCAAGGCAACATTAACAAATTAAGTTGCAACTAGTAGCCCACATTGCTTTCGGGTCTAGCATATAAATTGATTGTATTGATAATTATTTCACTTATCGGCTGAGGCTAAACTATTTAACATCATTGCCCGGGATTTATTGTGTATCAAAACCCAACAATAAGATATGTTGCTACTACAGCCTAGACAGAAACTGGGAAACGGAAGGGAAAACAGAATAGGGAGAACGGAAAGGAGTCAGCACGCAATTGCTAACGATTTTCTCTGTTAATTGAATTATTTCTGACTTGTAAGGATTCATACTTATAGGAATTACAATGAAATCTGAACTGAGAAAAGAATAACTAATTAGTTTACCTACTAAAGATACATTCTAATTTACAAAGATTGACTAATTACTCCCTAATATACAGCTATTCAATCTTCGTAATTACTGTCAAATATCTTTCTGATTTCCAGCAAACTGCAGCATCAGCCTGCGCAGCAGCTTCTCCCGCCTGTAACTTTACCTCCTCAACCTCGCTAAAATCCTTGAGATCTATTGCACCCCTTGCTCCACATTTAAATTTCTTTTCTTGTGGTGATAACTAGAAATAGACGGAGATACAGAAGTAAGAAATGAATCAGAAAAGATTTTGGCATAATGACTACTAACAACAGGAGCAGAAACGGATTCTGCAAGACTTTGAGCAAGCAGAGAGAATTGGAAAGATCCTCCACTGCATGAGGCTTCTTTAACAAATGACTTTTTATTATAGGTGCAGAGACTGGATCAGTCAGAACAGGAATACAACTCTGTACTAAGTCTTTTGCACCAGATGTCTATTTTCTCTTTCTAGTTTTGTATCAGCAGAATTCTGGCCAGATAAAACTGTCACCACTGTTGTGTCAGTCAGGGAAGGTGTCCCTTCTAAAACATTAGAAACCATGGTGTTAGCTACAGGAATGGGAGTTGCATGCTGAATACCAGAGGAAACAGGCATGTCTTCTACAAACTTCCGTACATGTGGAGTCTGATATGGATGCAAAGGAGATACATGAGCAGAACTGTTTAGATCTGGCTGGCCAGAAGCAGGATTAGAGACAATCCCACTTGTCTTTGAAGTGCTGCCTTCAACATTTTGAATGCCAAATTGCATGAGTTGACCAGTCCCTGATGGGCTTCAAGAAAGACATGCCTTTTGCCCCATCTCATTTTGTCTTGCTGCTTTTATTTCCTTCGTGGTTTTCGCATATTTACCACTGCTAAAACAGTCAAAGGGATTCTTGAGATCTTCAGATGGAATTCCCACATCAAGTTGTTGAGGACTTTCATGAGAAGTTTCCTGCACTGCCTTGGTAGTTAATTAGTCGCGTCCACATGTAGGAAGGGATCCTTCTCCACCCTACAAAATTTTGGCAGGAACATTTTAAACGAATCAGGAATTAGAGCAATACAAAATATTCCACGTCAGGTTAAAACAAGGACAAAAAGAAGGAATACCAAAAGCATTTTGCAAGTAATTATTAAAAAAAACTTTTGAAGCCTTGCCAAGTTCTCCCATAGAATGAACTGTCAATGGTCTAACATCAAAGGTACAGGTTGCCTCTTCATTGAAAACAACATCTACTCTGGGATAACAGATCAATTGGAAATCTACTTAATCATGCATAGCCGAAATAAAACAATTTTCAATTCTCATACAAGGATCTGCTTTGTGTTTAGATAGAAACTGTGATAAGAACTGTACTTTTGATGAATTCTGCAAACTGTTTTGCAGATTTTCGAACTCAAATGATCAAGATCTGCAACTCAAACTGTCCAATTGTCCATCCTCCAATGGTGATCCACACAGAAAACAAGAATGACGACTAATGATTTTTTTTCTTGTGCTAGCAAGAATAATAATAATTTTTCCTGTAATATCCCATATTTTATATTTTTAATTTGGTTGATGTAGCTCATTTAACAAATAAACTATGGAAACTCAGCCCATTTAAGGTTATGAAAGTACAAGCCATAAGTTATTTATAAACCCAATAATTTAAGACATTAAGTTTAAGTAAATTTTATTACAAAGATTTAATGAATAAGTGGGTTGCCACAATGGTCATCTGCATGGTGTTTCATATTGGCAACCTAGGTTCGAATCATCATGCAGATGTTTTTGTAAAGTATTTTATAAAAAAAAAATTGGGCTTAAAACTCTTCAAATTCCTAGTTAAAGACTTAATTTAACAAAATTAATGATAATATAACTCTCCCATTTAGTTTTTCACTAAAAATTGAGGTTACAAGAAAAAGAAAAATATTTTTTACTACACCTCCCCTCAAATCCGAAATTACTCTTATTTTTTCGGTAAAAAGAATCTTTATGTTAAGTAAAGTTTAAAAGAATAGCAAATGTGTGAAAGAGAAAGTACACACTTTGATCAAGGAAAAAGATTTTTCAAAAGAATAAGAGAGGAGCATATTTCTAAAAGTCCCGGTGCCGTCGAGAAGCAACAACCATCATCCAACATTATACCTTCAAAAGCTTTCAACAAAAGTAGGTAGAAGTGCAAGTGTTTGTTTCGTTTTCAAATTATGATTTTTCGTTGAAATTTGAATGAATTGGTGCCTTTGGGTACGGTGTTACAACACTACTATAGCTTGAATGATCATTCTCTAATTTTATGCATTATGTTAATTCATAACTCCACAGAAATTGGATTTTGTCGGAAATCTTACTACGTGCAATGGTATGAATCTATTGTTCGAAAATGTTAATTTGTTAACGAAACGCACCAATGACTTCTGTTGAGTTTCAAACTCATGGGCTAATTCCCTCTCTACAGGTCAATTTGATATGATTTGCTTGGAATGTGGATGATGGTAAAGAATGATGCAACATGCTATGGGAAAGCCGGTGATTTAACGTTTTAAATCCGATTATGAAATGTTTACGTTATTTTAAATAGATTTCTATGAAATGTCATATGTGGAACTATTCTAAGCACATTTCTTTATGTATAAGTTATGTTTAAAGGTAGATGTGTTTCATAAAATTTTCTTGCAATTCACCGTTTACAAAAAAACCAAGTGTTAGCAATTTAATGTTGCTGTTTCATTATAATTTCAGATTCTGCCTTGACTTTAAAAATTCATAACTTAATCGTTACTTGAATTTTTTCAAAAAAAAAAAACGAGTGGTATTTGATAGCCTCATAAGTTAGCTACTGAATGAACTTGGAATCCTGTCAATCCGATATTGGTAGAATTTTAAATGTCACTTAGAGTAAACTGCACGGGGTAGTGTTGCTGTTTTCCAGCTTCTGCCCAAGGATTTAAAAATTCATAACTCGATTGTTACTTGAAATTTTTGGGTAAAATCAATGGAGTTTGATAGCCTCATGGGTTAGCTACTGCATAAAGTTGAAATCATGTTGATTTGATGTGTGTAGTACTTTATATACTACTTTAAGTAAACTGCGCTGGGTTACCTTCCAAACTGTGTCGTTGCGAGGTTTTGAAAAATATATTTATACCTCATATGTAGCTGATGGAAGTTTATTTTTGGATATGTCATAGTATAAAGAGTTTCCTACTTGACTGTAAAATTTCATGAAATTTCGGAGTCGTTAGCTATGCAAACGAATTTATTTTTGACTGTTGCTGTTTGAGATAGAAAGCGAAACATAAACATTCATTTTTATTTTCTACCTAGAATTTCACGTCAATAAACGGATACATGCATGGAAATCATTCTAAAAACATTTTTTTTTATTTGGTTCTAGTATTGAAATGAAGTTGTTTAGAATTAAATAAGTCTTGAATTAAATTCTTAAATTAGTAAAGGTATCGTAAATTATTAAGTTTACAACTAAAGTAAAGCTAGTCTAGTAATGTTTCGATCCATGCGGGTCGGGGCACTACATTTCCATCACTGTTTTCAAACCTTAGCAACCTATTAATACAAGTCCAAACAGATTTGGCCCGTCTCCTAAACTTAACTCGGTCCAATATTTAATTAATCAAATTAATTACATATGGTCCATGAATTAATTAATTCAGGCTTATTAATAAGCAACACAATTAATTAATTATCAAACACTTGTTAATTAATTAATTGGTAAATCTCATTCTTCTTGTTCTCTTTTATGTGTAACCCATTAGGTTCCCGATCACGATACCTATCGATGTGAACTATTATTTTGGTCTAATCAAATTGATAAATTAAAATACCCCTTTTAATTTATCATTAATTCACATTCGTGATCCCAGATTGACATCTAGCAATGTGTCAAGGCAATACATGTGACGGAAAATGTCACGTGGTATGACAAAACCATACCGTGAAACTATAATCTTTTGTCAATATGATCTTATCAATTACGAGATATGGACATGTATCATTCTCAATTATCGATCATATCTTTTATCTCACTATTAAGTCAATGTAAGTTGAGAACTCCTTTTCAACTTATGAGCTCACATTGGCCAAGAATTTCATTATCAACTTAACTGGATCAAAATGTAGATCATAATATTTTACTATCTAAGAGTGACGAATCATCTATTGATCATTCACAACCTTCATATGATTCTTGACATACCCGAATGATGCCGTATTAGTGACCCTTGGCAGAGCAGCATCCAACACCACCAAAGTATGACTGTTCTCATATAAAGCACTATGATGACCTCAAATCAAAGAACCAATTCCACTACCAAACGTTAGAGATTAACCACTGACACTCATACAGTTATCCATGTGGAATCTCCCAGCGGGTCTCCAATATTTTATTCTATAACAAAATATCCACGTGTTCATTCAAGTGTCACCACACTTCAGTTTGTGAGATCAGTTATTTACTTCACAAGTAAGAAATGCCATACGTAATGGTCTATCCGTAATAATGATATCTGTATCTCGTTATTACGTACGATCACGATTGATTTAAGATTTAGTTATATGTAATTTGTATCTCACAATCACAATTCCTTGTGATTAACAAATCACTAAGATTTAAATCTATGGACTCTATTATTTAATTTATTAGAATATTAATTTAATTAAATAATAGATATTACCATAAATATGCATTGATTATATATATTAAAAGTGTTTATGTCCAAAGTTGATTGGACCTTGGGCATAACACTTACAAACTCCCACTTGCACTAGATCCAATCAATTATGTATCTTATACCATAAGAGGCTACATGATGATCATGTTTATGCTGCGACAACTCTTTGTCAATGATCTGCAATTTAATAAATTGTGGGAATTCATTATTTCTTTATGTCATTTCAATGTATTATCTTTCCAATGAGATAATATCGTCTTAACACATGTTTGGATCATTGATGAGACCTTAGTTCCCTCGTTTGCACGATGGCTCCATTGTTATCACAATGCATAAGCATGTGATCAACAATATTAGGAACTACTCAAAGTTCATTAATGAGCTTTTTGGTCTAGACCATAACTTTTGTTGCTTTCTAAAGCAATGATGTATAAGACTTCTATTATTAAATCAAAGGTGTATCCATGAACTCTCAATTCATTTTCTCCATATAAATCTTCTCAAGACTTTATCTATATAGATTGAGATGAATTAAGCAATCTTTTAGATCTATCTCTATAGATCAACTTGCTTCTCCCACATCTATCACGGAGAAATTATTTGACAACCATAATTTCAACAATTAAAATACAAGGACGTCGTTTCCTATAATATGTCTTGATGAGTGTGTTTTGCACATGAATTTTGTACCATTAGAGCTTCATTTGTTTGATTAATATGTTGATTATCGAACAAATTTAATGTGTTTGCTAGTGTTTTGGTTGAAAGAATGATGAAAGGATGAAAAAGAGTTTTTGAAGCAAAGTAAATAAAGAAATGGAGCAGAAATTTGGCGCTCAAGTGCCTGGAAATAGCGCCCAAGCGTCGGAAAACAAAACAAGATGAATTTTAACATATGTGTAGCTCTCAAGTGCTACACACGTAGCGCTCAAGTGCTGAGGGTAGCGCTCAAGCGCTACCCTGGCTAAATTCACGGCGCTCAAGCACTGAAACCTAGCGCTCAAGCGCCGTGCCGCGAAGAATAATAGGGTATTTTTTGGGCTACGAAAAAGCCCACAAAAAGGACTCCAAATTGGCCAAGGATGTATGAGAAGTATAAATAGGCTAAAAGAGGCACGAAATAGGGGTTCCACACCTTGCAAAATAGAGAGAAAAACACAAGATAAACGTGGAATTTGCGAGAAGACTTACATCAAAGATTCGAATCAAAATCAAAAATTGGAAGCGAAAGAAGATCTTGGTGCAAGAACTAATTCTTTTCCAACTTTTGTATCATTTAAATCCGGTGATGTATTCAACTTTTGTTATTTATTTCATTGCTTTGATTATGAGTAGCTAATTTATTTATTAGGGCAAACAATGTAATCTTTTGAAACCCTTAGGTATTAAATTCATGAATTTCTGAGTTTTATTCTTCCATATGTTAATTTTATTATGAGTGCAATGCTTTAAATTATCTGGCCAATAATTTGATGATCTATTGAGTTTCTTACGAGTCGAGAGGTGAGTTCGAAACTTAGAACGTGTAATAAAATCCGGTAACGAGGTATAATATGTAGAGATACCTATACTAAGTGATGCAGTCGTTATATGAATTCCTAGTGCCTTAACTCGTTTAACTAAGGAGAATTTGTATAGAGATATGGAATTGATTTAGTTAAATAGGCTCAATGAGAACTCGAGAGGGGTAAATTGAATACCCTAGGAGAATTTGACCGAACACTACATTAAGCTAGAACCTTGAATTGATAACTAAGGTGATCATTAGGTGAAATTGTTCTGCCCTAATACTTCTCGCATATTTGAATATTTGATTTGTTTGTCTCCAATATTCTTTCATAAATTTTCATTCGTTTTAGGAATTTAGTTCTTCTAAAACATACATATTCCTTATAATCTGAATTTAGAGTTTGTTTAATTTCATCAAATAGTAGTAGGAGAAATATATCAAATACTAAAATATAGTCTTCGTGGGAACGATAAGGAGAATTCTTCGATACAAGAAAGGAATTTAGATTTGACTCAAATTATTCACAAATTTATTCAAGGCAAGAAAAATCTTGATTTAATACTTGGTGAGCAAAAATGTGTTTTTGATAAAGGAGGAATTTGATATAAACCATTTTTGAAACAAAAGTATCTTAAAAATTTCTTTGTTAAAACTTCCACTTTCCCTGTTTCAAATGTCACATGTAGTTTTTGCAATAAAAATTGATATGTAGCTTTTTATTGTTCTATCAAAAAGAGATTAGATTCTGAAAGTAAATACAAGTGGATTCCAAAGCCCACAAATACTGACAATCAAGGACCCAAAGTTGTATAGATACCAAAGACCAAGAATTAAATTATTTTCGTAGGTATCAATGAAAATAGAGAACAAATGGAGCTTGGATAGTGGGTGCTCAAACCACATGACCGAAGATCAAGCTTTATTGTCAAGTTTCAAAATAAAGGATTGTGATCATAATACTTTTGGAGATAATGCCAAAGGAAAAATCATTGACGTTGAAAATATTGTTTTGGAGATTCCATTTGAGCAAATAAAATTCAAGGCCATAATAAGGAATATCCAAGAACACAAAGATGAAGAAAACATTCAAGAACCTATCGAAGTTCAAAATGATCCATCCCCAAAAGAATAGAGAGGTTTGAAATGGATGACTTGAAGCCAATGAACACTCCTATGAGCTCATCAATCAAAATTGATAAAGATGATCAAGGTATTTCCATAAACATAACAAAATATCGAAGTATGATTGAATTTTTTCTTTACTTAATCACAATTAGACTCGATATAATGTTTGGTGTATGATTATGTGCTTGATCTCAACCCAATTCTCAAGAATCACAACTTAGTGCCATAAAACGAATTTTAGACATCTTAATGACACTAAGACATTACATCTATGGTATTCTAAAGGTACCCAAAATGAGGTTATTGTGTTCAAATTTGTAAATACGAAGAATCAATTGATCAATATTCTCACTAAACCTCTAACACTTGATTAGATTTTCATATGTTTAAAGAAGTTTAGGAATTATCAATGAATTTGCAATAAAAATGGACATAAAAATCGGACTTGAAATGAAGATCAAAGTGAAAGTTAAGTATTTAAGTCAAATCATTCGAGACGAGAGCTTAAAAGATCAAAATCAAGACTATCAAATCTAGCTCATGAAGAAGGTCGAGATCGAAGTCAAACATTAAAGGCAAACATGAAAGAAACTTTAAAACAAGATCAAAGACTATGCTTCGAGATCATATGTAAATGTATAAACACTTTGATCTTTAGTAATGAATGATAATAGCTCAAAAATCATTTTGTACACGAAGAGTTATTTTCATATCACTTGCATAAAATATTTTTGATATTGATTTTTCAAAGTGATACTTGAACTTAGATCACATCTAAAAAAAAAAGTCAACGGTCATCAGGACATCTGGATGAACTAGACCATCCGGACAAGGTGTCCAATTTGATAGAAATTTTTATGGCCATCCGAATGTCCGGTTCATCCGCAATGGTAAGTTTTATGACCGCAACGGCTAGTGGTCGTCCGGTACTATTTCAAACTTCCAGATGGGTCATTTGGTTCGGCAGAATAATTGACAGTTTGACTTCTAGAAATGCTAACTCACTTGTCATTCATTTTAACACTTAAAAGCATTCAAATGAGATACTTTTGAGCAAAATTATATTGATTTCTCATCTCATTTATTATTATAAAATCATTTAGCTTTGAAAAACTTTTGATCAAATTAACTTTTGAAAAGCTTATCATCAAAATTTTTCATTTGAAAAATATTCTTTGAACTCACAGTTTTACATTCATTTAAGTTTATTTCTTTATAGCAAAAAGTTTGATTGTTGGATCAAACTTCTTGAATCATTTCTCTTATCAAATTTTTTCATTTCTCTTTGTGCTTAATTTATCTATAACAATTTTAAAAGAGATATATTTTTGAAGAATATATTTGTACTTACATTGCATAAACTTTTTCTACTTTTTCATATTAAAACTTTGATTGAATCAAACTTGTAAACATCATATTCATCAAAGTTTCTCTCTATTAGTACTTAATTTATCACAAATTATTCATTGAAAGAGATATATATTTTTGAAGAAGATTTTTGCACTTATATTGCATAAACTCTTATTCTTCTTCTTCTTCATATTGAAACTTTGAATGATTGAACTAACTTGTAAAATCATCATATTCATCAAATTCTCTCATTCCTCTCTTAATACTTGATTTATTACAATCATCTATTAAAAGAGAGATATTTCTTGAGAAGATTTTTTTGAACCTATATTGTATTTTTTCTTCATCTTCTCATTAAAACACTTTGATTTACTGAATCTAACTTTTGACTATCATATTCATCAACGTTTTTCATCTAACACTTGAGCTATCGTTTACTACTATTCATTGAAGTGTTAGTCTCCCTTAGTACTTTATTTGTTTGTATTATTTATCAAGAGAGGAATTTCATTGTAAAATCACTTTAATTAAGGGTGAGTCATGTTAAAGTCCCTTAAGGATCAACATTGTATAAGGATTGGTACTTCTTGTTGTAAAGTCACCGTGTAGGCCATATTGAGGTCCCGTAAAAGTCAATAGTGTGGATCTTGTTGAGATCTTGTAAAGCTCAACATTTTATAAGGATCATAGCTCCTTATTTGTAAGTCACTAGAAGCATTATAAAGGGTTTGATTGCACCATAAGTCAATCAATATAGTGAAAAGGTCTTGCTTGTGTCGGAGAGCTTGGTAACGGAGGATATAGATTATTGCTTTCGATTGAACCTCCACAATTATACCATTTGTATTCTCTCTCTCTTTTACTTATCGCTTTTATATTTGTGCTTGATATTTGAATTAATTTATTTAGTCTTTACTTGCTTGAAGTTAGATTAATTCTTTGAAAAAGTTTTAAAAACCAATTCACCCATCTTTTGGTTAGTTATTCTTAGGTTATCAATCACAACATGGAAAGTTCTAAACCCGTTCTGACGCCGCTAGCCACCTCCTATTCCCTGCAGCTCCATGATGGTTTTCCACCTGCTGATGCAACACTTTATCATCAAATAGTTGGCAGCTTACAATATCTTTTCATTAGTCGTCCTGACATCGCATTTGTTGTCAACAAGCTATCCCAGTTCATGTATGCTCCATCTTTGGGGCGCTGTTAAGCGTCTTCTTCGGTATCTCAATGTTATATGGTCCTATGTTATTTACCTGCGGCGCCATAGTTCTTTGTCTTTTTATGCCTTTTGTGATGCAGATTGGGCGGGTGATCCTGATGATCGTACCTCTACAGGTGTCTACATTGTTTTTCTTGGTCCTAATTCTATTTCTTGGAGTTCAAAGAAGCAACATTTTGTTGCTTGCTCTTCTACATAAGCTGAGTATCTGGCAATTGTTTTTGCCGCTACATAATTTTAGTGGCTATGTTCTTTACTTGAGGAACTTGGTGTCTCAGTTCGTGTTCCACCAACTATTTATACTAACAACATTGGTGCAACATATTTATGTGTGAACCCGATCTTCCATTCTTACATGAAGCATATCGCTCAGGACTATCATTTTGTTCATGAACTAGTGCAAAGTGGTCACCTTCGAGTCTCTCATGTTTCCTCCGCAAATCAGTTGGCATATGCACTAACTAAACCACTCCCTCATTGTTGACTCTAGGATATTTCTCTCAAGATTGGTGTCTCTACTGGAGCAACATCTTAAGGGAGCCTAACAAATCAGGTCAGATCAGATACATTGTCTATTACAGAAGATTTGGTATATAGTTGACTTATTCTTGTAATTCTCTAAATTAGGATAGCTGGTCATTTAGAAAATTCTAGTCTCCTTATTCTTTGCCTTTCTTGATTGTGTAAATGTGTGTGTGTGTGTATATATATATATTTGTGCATTCTAAATCAATATATAGAAGAAATACTTTTATATTCTACTCTATTAGGGGATACATGGACATTGGTAGAACTTTACTGAGAGAATGAGGAACATTCTCAATCACAATGGCTTTAAGACTATCATTTGTCTGTTTCACTTTGTACAAGCTTAGTGCAACTAACTCCATCAGTAGAAATCAGATTAGATTGATTTATATCTTCAGAACTACTTGTAAATGCAGCATGCCAACAGAAATTCAGATTTGTCAGAAAATATATAATAAAGAAAACGCTCGTTGACCAATAAAGAATGATCATTTAAGTAGAGGCAATCAATTGAAGCCTTGTATATGTAATAGTGTCAACATTTGTTTATAATTCAAGAACACAATCTTCAATAGGCTATTTTAACAAAAATAACTAGTCATTAACTATGATAACTAACAGTATCAGCAATTGCACATAACCATCTGGTTCACCGGTGCTACCAAAAAGTCTCATGCTTACCTTACTCTTACTGATCGTTTGATTATCTTTGACCACGAAGACCCTATTCGTGCTTTTGGTTTCCATTCCCATCATCATTTTTATGATAAATCTCCTCTTGCTTTGCCATAAGAACTTGGAGTTTGTATCATGGCAAAGATAAGGTAAGGCTATGATTCTTGCTAAAAAGACTAATAATATCAGCAATTGAACAACCCATACATAATCTTAGTGGGTTCAACACATGGAACAGTTTGAAAATGAAATAGATCGATTCGGATCTAGATTTTCTATACGATTCAAAAATATTTTTTCATGGTTATTAAAATGTATATAAATATGCATAGATCATGAAAAAAGGACTATATTTTCTATAGGGCTAAAAATAAATGTTAATGGATATTAAAATGGATATAAAAATAGATAGACCACAAAAAAAGACTACTAATACATGGACATTGGCAGAACTATTAAAGGATGAAGGTCATGTGACACTTTTGTTGTCACCAAACAAATGTTTTGTGTTTACATGTTTTTAGTTATTATGTAAAAGTTAGGCATATTTGGACCTACTACAAGTTAGCATGCTGTGAAGTATGACTTAGTGGTAGTAAGTAGGATAGTTGGTGATGGAAAACACTTTTGAATTGTACTCAATGATAGATGTATAAAGCAGCCCTGAAAAACCATTATTCATATATGAAAATCTCTGTTTTTCCTTCTCTTGTTTGTGCAAAAACCATCAGTGGTATCAGAGCAGAAATCAGATCTTAGAGGAAGAAGAAAAGGCTATGAGAGAAGACTAGTAAGGAACCTTTCACCAAAATTCTTTCACCATATCCGCCGAGTGATTTGAGATTTAAGTGATGGCTTTAGGCAGTTGTTTAGTTTTTTTTGCCTTCTGTGTTTATAGGAGAAAACTACGATTTTTGGGCTGCAAAAATGAAGGCTTATCTGAAAGCCCATGACCTGTGAGATATCACAGAATCAGGTGCATAACCACTACCTCTTAGAGTAGATCCTACTATAGTTCAACTGAAGCAACATAGTGAGGAGGTTGCGGAAGTTCAAAGCTTTATCTTGCATTTAATCAGCCATTTTAGATGCAATATTTACCAAGATCATCACTTGTAAAATAGCAAAAGAGGCCTGGGACAGATTGCTAGAAGAGTTTAGAGATAATGCAAGAACAAGACAAATGCAAGTGCTCAATCTTAGAAGGGAGTATGAGATCTTGAAGATGAAGGAGTCAGAATCTGTTAAAGATTTCTATGATAGGTTGATGAAAGTAGTGAATAAAATAAGGTTGTTGGGGATGAACTACCTGATAAAGTGTGGTGACAAAAGGTTTTGATCAGTTTGCCTGAGAAATTTAAAGCAAAAATATCCTCCCTTGAAAACTCTAGAGATCTGTCCACTATAAATTTGTTTGAATTGATAAATGCCTTACAAGCTACTAAGCAAATGAGGTTGTTTAGGTAGGAATAACAAGTTGAAGGAGCCTTGTTTTTCAAGGGAAAATATAAACCTCAAAGAAGCATCAACCTGGGAAGAATAAGGTTGAAGGCAACAAAACTGGTGGTAAAAATGATGGTTATCCACCCTGTCCTCATTGCAAGAAAATTGGCCATTCTCTCAAATTGTGCTGGTATAACCCAGGAGTCTAATGTAGTCATGTAAGCAATTTGGGCATGTTCAAAAGGTCTGTAAAGACTAGAAGGAGAAGCAGGAATCCCAATAGGCACAAGTAGCAGAAATTCATCGGCAAGAGGAGCACTTGTTCACAGCAATGAATGTAAGGTCCTATAGTAGTGATGAAACCTGGTTGTTGGACAGTGGGTGTACGCACCATATGGCCTCCAATCCCAGTATATTTGTTAAGTTAGATGAAGGATATAGATTAAAAAGTTAAAATTGGGAATAGAGAGTTTGTGGAAATGAAGGAAGTTGGTAAAATTTCAGTGCAGACTTCATCAGGTACTAAGTATATTTCTGATGTTCTTTATGTACCTAATATTGATCAAAATCTGATTAGGGTTGGTCAATTGATTGAGAAAGACCACACTCTAATTTTGATCCTCGAAATCAGGAAGTGGTGGCTGTTAGAATAAGGTATAAGAGATTCCCTTTAGAGTGGAAAACTGTGAATGATCGAGCACTTGCAGGTACTGTAATGGAGCCTTCTTTATGGCCTAAACGGTTTGGACATGCTAACTATACATCACTTAAACAAATGCATGAATTGGAATTAATTGAAAGTCTGCCTGAAATCAGTAAAGATGATGGATGTATGTGTGATGTCTGCCAACTTGGAAAGCAAACTAGGTTGCCATTTCCTAAAAATCAGTCAAGAAGAGCTTCAAGTAGGCTGCAATTGACCCATTCTGATGTATGTAGTCCAATGAAAACACATACTCTAAATGGTAGCAAGTACTTTGTGCTCTTCATTGATGATTTGGCCAGGATGTGCTGGGTATATTTTCAAAGGTTAATATTAGAAGTTGTTGGTGTATTTCAAAGGTTTAAAAGCATGTCTGAAAATGAGAGCAACTGCACAATCAAAGCCATCAGATTAGACAATGGAACAAAATATTGATGTAGCAAATTTGATAAATTCTGTGAAGATATGGCAACATCAACTAACAGTTCCTTATTTTTCCCAGCAGAATGGTGTCTATGAAAGGAAGAATAGAATAGTCATAGAGATGGCCGGGTGTCTAATGTTGGAGAAGAATGTACTAAAGAAGTCTGGACTGAGGTAGTAAACACAGTCGTTTACTTTCTTAACAAGCTACCTACAAAATCCTTGGACAAAAAGACTCCTTTTTGAAGCTTGGTATGGAATAAAACCTGATGTCTCTCATATGAAAGTATTTGGCAACATTTGCTACACTCATATACCTGATGTGAAGAGGGATAAACTGAGTTACAAGGGGTTTACAATCCTCAAAGCAAGAAAGTGATCTCCAGCAGAGATATCAAAGTGGATGAAGAAGCTTCATGGAATTGGAAATCAACTGTAGACAATCAACCTCAGATTCCAAGTGTAATTCATCGGGTAATTGATAATGATATCAATGAAGTAGAAGTGGGACCTGATAGTCATTCAAATTCTAAAACTGAAGTGCTGAGAACTAGGCCACTTGTCGATGTATATGCCAGATGTAATTCAGCTCAATTGGAGCCTTCAAACTTTGCTGAAGAAGAAAATTCAAAGGAATGGATGGCTATAATAAAGGAAGAGCTAAGCATGATAGAGAAGAATGAAACCTGGCTATTGGTTGATAGACCAAAGGATAAAAATGTGATTGGAGTTAAATGGGTGAACAAAACTAAGCTAAATTCTAATAGTTCAATCAACAAGCTGAAAGCTAGGTTAGTTGTGAAAAGATATGCCCAACAATAAAGCATTGACTTCATAAATACTTTTGCTCTTGCGGCCAGGTATAAAACTATTAGATTATTGTTTGCGATTGCTGCTCAAGGAGGCTGGAAAATACATCAGCGCAATGTCAAATCACACTTCCTAAATGGATATTTGAATAAGGAGATATCTATAGAACAACCATATGGCTTCCTTGTAGCTAGAGCAAAGGATAAAATTTATATGTTAAGGAAGGCCTTGTATGGCTTGAAGCAGGCTCCAAGAGCCTAGTATAGTAGAATAGATGAATATTTGAGATGTCTTGGCTTCATCAAAAGTGTTAATGAACAAACACTTTATATAAAGCATGTGGAGGAAGAATTGATTATCATCTCCTTATATGTTGGTGATCTTCTAATAACAGGCAACAATCAAGTTTTAATTGACAAAGTGAAAGGTGAAATGAAGATGGAAATTGAGATGACAGGCCATGGGAAAATGCAGTATTTTCTTAACATGGAAATAAATCAAACACAATAAGAAATTTTTGTCTGTCAAATGAGATATGCTAAGGACATCTCGAGAAAATTCAGCATGGAAAACTGCAAACCAGTGAGTACTCCCTCAACGCAAAATTTAAAGCTGATAAAGGAAGATAGAAGCAAGAAGTCTGAAGAAAAGATTTGTAGGAGTTTGGTGGGAAGCATATTGTACTTAGCCATCACAAGACTAGATATTACTTTTGTTGCAAATCTGCTCTCGAGATACAGACAAGAGCTAAGTGAAGTACACTTCCAAGCTACAAAGAGAGTTCTTAGATATATCAAGGGGAATACAGAGATGGGAATCTGGTTTAGAAGGTCAGAAAATATGGATTAAGTTGGCTATACAGACAGTGATTGAGTCGGTTCCTTTGATGATATGAACAACACTTCTAGTTATGTATTTTATCTGGGATCAAGTGTTATTTGTTGGAACTCAATGAAGCAGAAAACATTATCTCAATCAACTGCAGAGGCGGAGTACATTGCTGCATCAGAAGCCACTAATCAAGCCATCTGGCGAGGAAAGTCTTGGAGGATCTTAATCATAAACAAATTGATGCAATTTTCATCTATTGTGATAATCAATCAGTCGTTGCAATGGTTAAAAATCCAGTGTTTTATGGAAGGACAAAGCATATTAAGATCAAGTATCATGCAATTAAACAAGCACACAAAAATCTTGTTGTGAAGCTGGTGCACTGCAATTCTCTGGATCAACATGCTGATATTTTGACTAAAGCTTTGCCAAAAGAAAGGTTTGAAACATTAAGAAAATGTCTTAGTGTTTCCAACAAAAGTGTCAAGGAGGAGTGTTGCAGGATGAAGGTCGTGTGACTCTTTTGTAGTCACCAAACCAATGTTTTGTGTTTACATGTTTTTAGGTGTATCCTAACTTAAGTTATTATGTAAAAGTTAGGTAAGTTTGGACCTACTACAAGTTAGCATGTTGTCAAGTATGGTTTAGTGGTAGTAGGTAGGATGTTGGTGATGGAAAACACTTTTGAATTGTACTCAATGATGGATGTATAAAACAGTCGTGAAAAACCATTATTCATATATGAAAATATCTATTTTTCCTCCTCTTGTTTGTGCAAAAACCATCAAGAACTTTATTATGGGAGTGAGGAACATTCTAAACCACAACGACTATAAGACTCTCTCGTTTGTTTGTTTCACTTCGTGCAAAAATTAGATTAGATTGATTCATATATTCAGAAATATTTGTAACTGCAAGCATGTCGATAGAAGTTCAGATTTTTCTGAAAATATGCAATAAATAAATTGCACGTTTACCAATATAGAATGAAAATTTAAGCAGACGTAACTAATAGATAATAACTTCGTTGAAATCATGGCATTGTATTGACAGTTGTTTATCAGTCAAGAATCACAATCTTCGACATGCTATTTGATAAGTGTGTTTTTGCACACTTATTTGATACTTAAATATACTTATTATTGATAAACAAAGGGAGCAAATTTCTACTCACAATTATGTAATTATTGTTGAGATTTGTGGTATTAGTTTAACATAGCTTTTAATTAATTTTAATATTTGCTCTTTAATGTTATGTTATTTATTTTCATGCGTTTTTACTATTATATTTCATGCATTTTCATTTATGTGGTAAATAAATGATTATGTTTAGTGATTTGTACATCATTCGAGAGAAGATTGTATATTTTAGACCAAATAATAGAAACTCTAGATTTGTTTAGTGACTAGAGATATACCATTAGCCCTAGGTGACCCAATGAACTATTTTCACAAATATTGAATGCGGTTGTTTGGTTGTAATCGACATAGAGATATAGTAGGTTAACCAACCAATTAGGGTTAATTTCGCTCAAGAGAGGTAATTAATTAAATTTGAAAAGTCAGCTTTAACATCGTAAATAAGTAATTTATTAATTGACTTATAGAGAAATTAATTAGGCGACGGTTAAGCGAAACATGAATCCCATCCACGTTTTTCCTTCCGAAAATCTCAAATGTTTATATTTTCTTATTTCATAGATTTTAGTCAATTTTCCTTATTTTCCAAAATCAAATTCTATTGTGTATTTGTCTTTATTGTTAAAATTTAATTGACTAAAGTTGTGTAATCTAACGTATACATTTCTCAAGGGATCGACAATTCGGACTGTAAAAGTCCACTTTATTACTTGAACGCGACCCGTGCACTTGCAATATATTATGTTAGCGAACAAGTTCTTGGCACTGTTGCCTGGGAATGTTTTTACTTTGATTACCAATTTTTTTATTTACTTGTTTTTTTTATATATTTGGCTAACCCTTGTATTTTTAATCTATCTTGTATTTGTATTCCCTCGTTATAGTTTCAGCTATAGTTGCATTATTCCAATCTTGGCAAAGTAAAAAATTGTTTGCAATGTCTAATATCTATATTGACTATGGAAATATGCTTGGAGGTCCAAGATGTGAAATTTATCAAGTGATGCATTGTACAGGACAATGCTTGTATTCGTGCACCGATGTCTCAATGTCCAAACTTTTTTGTTTTAGACAATATTTGAAATGTTGAGAACAAGCACTGGATAATTTTGATGATAGTTATATGCTTGTGGGAGATTATTTACCGGACAATTGTGATGAGGACATCAAGCTGGTGGGAGATGGTCATCCCTTATTGAATGACAGAGTACTTGCAAGGCATTATCT
This sequence comes from Fraxinus excelsior, assembly GCA_019097785.1. Classification (NCBI taxonomy): domain Eukaryota; kingdom Viridiplantae; phylum Streptophyta; class Magnoliopsida; order Lamiales; family Oleaceae; genus Fraxinus; species Fraxinus excelsior. Next base: position 14,164,742 of record CM032640.1, read on the forward strand.
TGAGATTGCCAAGTTCGATGAAGACGACATTCATTTTGGAGATTACAAATATTGGGATGGATTTCAAAAGTGGGGATATAATCCACTCGACGGAGGTAATAGGAAAGACTTGTCATTGCCCATGGAGTTTGATTGCGGACCAATCATTCAACCCAATGAGAGTTTAACTATTGAAGAAGAACTTAAAATGGGTAAAAATTTAATCACAACGGGACTAAACGAAGACATGGCAATGAATGAGGAGAACGTCAACTTACACTCTTCTAACTTAGTTGATTGTCAAGAAATTGATTTTGTGATTAAACCTAATGATGAGGTGGAAGTTTTCATAGTTGAATTTGAATTGGATGGAATAGGCAAGTCCTATTATATGGAAATGAGCAATGTTGACTTTTGGAGATTCAATGAAGAGTGGAACAAAGCCAAAAGAAGAAAAATGGGCAAGGCATCCAAAGCCTTCTTTAGATGCCCATGAGTCAATTGTCAAAGTCGAGCTAAAGACTATAAAAAAGCTCTTATTAGGAGGCAACCCAATTTTCTAACTTTTAATCTTTTTATTTAATTTTATGCATTTTCTTATTTTTATTTGATAAGCTATTATTGTTTTTGTAGAAAATTTATGAAGTCCCACATATCTATTGTTCCTCATAAGTTTGGGGGTGAATTGTGTACAAGAAGGTCACTTGCTCAAGTTCATTAAAAGCATCACAAGTCCAAATAAAGCATTGGTACCTCTTCACCAAATATACAACTAGGGAAGTTTCGTTATCCCCTTTTCTATTTTATCATGTACTCTACACATTGAGGACAATGTGTGATTTAAGTTTGGGGATGATTGTGCTTAAATTGGTGATATTGTGTTGATATGTTAGATAGCCTTGCCGGCTTAGCATGGTTTGATGTTTAAAATTGTTGTTAATTCATGAGCTATGTCCAAATGTGCTATTTGTGCCTAAATTTTACAAATATTGTTTGTCCATGTGAGATCCAAGTTAATTTGAGCACAATGGTCACAATTAATTGTAATCTAGATATGGAGATTTTTTATTGATGGATAGATTTTTTTTGAATTGGTAAGAACTAGGTTGTGAGTTGCTTGAAAAGTTGTATCAACCTTTATTCTGTTCTCTTTCACTTTACCATATTGTAAGATAAGTTTGGGGATGGTCGAGCCGGTGAAGGATATTATCTAGAAGTGTATTGATTCCATGCCCATTACAAAAATTTTGTGTGGAGTTTCTTTTGTCAAGTATAAGTTAGGTAATAACCATGCAAGGGATCTAAACCATGGTATTATATTGTGATTAAAAAAAAAATATGATAGTGCACTTGTTAAGGGCCTCACTTTGTAGCCTCACTTCGTAGTCTTTTTGACTCGAGTTATTAAGTTCGTTGGGTATCTTAAAATTCGGTACCCTTTGGTCTAAACAACCGGGGAGCTATTGACCTGAAGCTCGCTACAAGGGTAAAAAAGAAAGTAGTGAGGTAAAACATGAGATTTGGTTGAAAAAAAAGAGAGTTTGTTATTGTGCAATTGTATTTGATTTATAGACTTAGATAACTAGTGTGTTTGAATTACTTAGTATAAACTTGAATGTCGAAGCACTCATATAGTAGAGAATCATCTTATGACTAGATGTTGATATTGTTGGTTAGACCCAACCGAACAAGAGCGGAAAAAGAAATGAGTGAATTGAGAGCAACATTTAGATTTACATACTGGAAAAGAAATGAAATATCTATTTGAGGAGTGTAAATCTCACGAGCAGGAAATGACATATTTGACCACAAAGGGTCGGGTTGGATCCAATATCAATTTTTTTCCGTCTTTATAACTTTTTCCTAATTTAGATGATGATTGAAAGTGACTATGCACAACACACTGATCGAACATTGAATAAGCTAAAATGATTTTTGTTAGCATTATCACATGTTGCTTGATTGTGTTATAGATAATCTTGTTCGGGACGAGCAAGAGATTAAGTTTGGGGGTATTTGATAAGTGTGTTTTTGCACACTTATTTAATACTTAAATATACTTATTATTGAAAAAAAAAAAAAGGAGTGAATTTCTACTCACAATTTTGTAATTATTATTTTTGTAGGTAAAAATCACATAAAGGAAAGAAAACAAGACAAAATGAGGAAAAAAAAGACTAAAAGTGTACAACAATTGTGAAGTTGAGGATCAAAGTGAACAAGCAAAAAGTTGAACGACCTTGTATGCAATTTATGGAGGGCAAAATTGAAAGAAAAGTCAAAATCCGAGGACCAAATTGTACAAAATCATAGTTGAGGGACTTGACGTGCAATTACCTAGGGACTTGGCTGCAAACTTTAAACCAAGAAATTGGTTTTTGGACAGAGACATGGTTTTATAAAATTTGGGGACCTTTGCATCACTTTTAAAAGTTTTGGACCTTTTTATCATTTGTCTAAAAATTTGGGGAGCAAAGCTACAATTTTTTTAATAGGTTTTCCTTTAAATGAAACCCATGGGATGCAACAGCTTCTTCCTTCTCTGCTGGTTATTTTCTTCTTTCTTGTCTTATTTTTCTTTTTTTTTCTCGTCTTTCATCTTCTTTTCTTTTCTTTTTCAATTTCTTTGTATTTTGGGAGCAAATCAAATAGCACAAGGGGAATACATCTAAGAATTTGGAGAAATATTTGGGGAAGTCAAAACTAAGCTTCAAACAAGGGTTTTATCTATAACTTTGTTTTTTTTCAATTATTTTCTCATATTTGTAAAGTATTGCTATAAATATTCTCCTTTTTATCATTTATATAAAATGAACTAATTGATTGTGTTGAGATTTGTGGTATTAGTTTAACCTAACTTTTAATTAATTTTAATATTTGATCTTTAATGTTATGTTATTTATTTTCATGTGTTTCTACTATTATGTTTCATGTGTTTTCATATATGTGGCAAATAAACGATTGTGTTTAGTGATTTGTAAATCATTTGAGAGAAGATTATACATTTTAGACCAAATAATAGAAACTCTATGGTTGTTTAGTGGATAGAGATATACCATTAGTCATAGGTGACCCAATGAGCTATTTTCACAAATATTGAATGCGGTTGTTTGGTTATAATCAATATAGAGATATATGAGGTTAACCAACCAATTATGGTTAATTTCGCTCGAGAGAGGTAATTAATTAAATTTGAAAAATCGGGTTTAACATCGTAAATAAGTAATTTATTAATTGGTTTGTGGAGAAATTAATTAGGCGACGGTTAAACGAAACCATGAATCTCAACTACGTTTTTCCTTCCGAAAATCTCAAATGTTTATATTTTCTTATTTCGTAGATTTTAGTCAATTTTCCTTATTTTCCAAAATCAAATTCTATTGTGTGTTTATCTTTATTGTTAAATGTGAGTTATTTCCTTCAATTGATCTAAGATCCGGGCTCAGTTACTCCAACAATCAATCACCACAATCAACCAATCAATCAACAAGCCAAATACCTCCCGAACACAAATGGTTGCTTCAATTGTACTGCCCACAAAGGACTCTCAAAATGGGCGCACAAAGCACAGAAAATGGGAGAGAACCAGTTTTCTTTCACACTAACAAAAGGGGACGACTGCAACATATATTTCCCACACAATAAATTGTGATTAGCAACCAAATTAAATAGGTTAAGAATAGGTTAGGTTTTTAGGTCAAAAGAATAGGCCCAATAGAAAGGGGTAAGTGAGCTAACACCTTAAAGCCATCCAAGTCGTTCAGGCTTGACCATGAGCAACACTAATATAATTAGACTACTTCAAATGGCCCAAGTAGGTTACATGATTAGATTGGTTCGATTGTGATATCGACATCTCACTTCACTCATTGGCCGAGGCCTATGAAGTATATTACACACTGAAATCGATTAACATCATAGCCCGGGATTTATTGGGTATCAAAACCCAACAAATCTCCACCTTGATTCCCAATAAATCTGCAAGCAAACAAAACACACAGTTTATACCTGCACAATCAAGGCAACTAATAAAATTGGTATCACAGATCTTACCTCATGTTTCGGACCCGAAACATATACCATATCTGCTCCATGTACTCACCAGGGCTAAGATCAAGAACGCCCAAGTAGAAGCAAATAATCACAACAATCAATGAAGAGCAAATAAGCATGTGACGAAGATATCATATAGGATAACATAGATCTTTTCCAACACGTTCACACAGAACAACAGATTAACATCAAGCCAATCAACAGGCCAACACATACGCAACAAATACATGAATGACCTCATGAAGATCTCATCACACGTATCCTATCCTATTCCGTGTTGCTCACTCCTCGAGAACACATATTTCACCTCATCGTCCACCATGCTCACTAGACTAATCACTCAACCAAACTCATGTCTAATTGGCAAGTCACTATAGATCCTAAGTTCTCGAGATAATCCTCTATCACCACATCACTCTTCCAACCTAACCGGATAATGGGTCTCCACCTAACAAAAGTGATAGAAGTGCATCACTCACACTCCACCTGATCAGGGTCTCTTACAGATAAAGGATTCCTACATTTGATCACTTCTCTACCGTGATCCAAATGTCACACTTCACATCCCACTGTACAACCACCAATGTACCCTAGGAATCTATACTCCACCTTACCAAAAAGACATACCACACTGTAAATGCATCCCAAACCTACTATGCATGCAAACAGTCACACAAAGTAATAAGATCACTCCAATTCATGCCAATGCACATATCAAACACATTAAAAATGCACATATAATCACGCAACTAAATTAAGAAATCACACACATGCAAAATGATAACACACAGATGCACATGCAGTAACTAGGGTTACACTCAGTAAGGCTCACAAGGGTCATCGTTCGACCCCATAGCCAAATTCGCCTCGCCTCTCATCTTACCCTTCTTCTTGGGATAGTCTTTAATGAAGTGTCCAGACTTACCACAGCTCTAACACCGTCTACCATCAGACTTGTCCCACTTATTGCTCTTCTTTTTACCACCATCATCACTCGAGTCACTACTCGAATAATCACTGTCTTGAGCTCTACCCAAACTCATCTGCTTAAACTTCATTCTATTCCTCATCATATGCAATTCACCATTTCTCTTATCTTCTTTTTCAAGCTTAATCTTCATTTCCCTACTCCTAAGGGAATCGATGACAATCTCGAGAGTTAATGTGTCCCTACCATACTTAATCGCATTCTTAGCCTCTCTATATGACACGTGCATAAAATTAAGCAAAATAATAGCCTTATAGGTTTCAGACACATTCTCATCACAATTAAAGATGTCTTGAACCAACTTGTTAAAAACATCTAAATTGTTATCAAGATCTTTAGAAGGATCTATTTCAAAGCTAAAAATCTTTCAAGCAAGTACAACTTATTAGGAGTAGATTTAAGCAAATATAAATCCTCTAACTTTTTCCCAAGTTCTTTAGTGGTTTTCTGTTTACCAACTCTACTCAAAACTGCATCAGCCAAGTGTAAAATGATAGAGGTATAAACAAGCTCATCAGCGTCTTCTTTTTGTTCTTTTGAAAAATTAGCGGAAAAATTGCCATCAATGACTTTTGAAACCTTTTCTTGAACCAAAATACCTCTAATTTTCTGTTGCCAATAGAAAAATCACATTTTCCATTGAAAATTCCCAAATCAAAGTTGTGCGTTGTCATTTTCAAAGCAAGAAACACAAAGTCACAATTAACTACACAAAGTAGTCCTTCAATTGATGCAAGATCACATCTCAGTTACTCCAACAATCGATCACCACAATCAACCAATCAATCAACAAACCAAACACCTTCCAAGCACAAATGGTTGCTTCAATTGTACAGCCCACAAAGGACTAGGGATGGGAGGTTACAGCCAGCCACAACAGCCACTAAGGCTAAAGGAAGAAGAAAGATAAACGGGTTTCTCACACGGGAGAGAACACGGCTCAAAAGGGGCGCACAAAGCACAGAAAATGGGAGAGAACCGGTTTTCTTTCACAGTAACAAAAGGGGACAGCTGCAACATATATTTCCCACATACTAAATTGTGATTAGCAACCAAATTAAATAGGTTAAGAATATGTTAGGCTTTTAGGTCAAAACAATAGGCCCAATAGAAAGGGGTAAGTGAGCTAACACCTTAAAGCCATCCAAGTCGTTCGGGTTTGACCACGAGCAATACTAATATAATTAGGCTACTTCAAATGACCCAAGTGGGTTACGTGATTTGATTGGTTCAATTAGGATATCGACATCTCATTTCACTCATTGGCTGAGGCCTATGAAGTATATTACACACTAAAACCAATTAACATCATAGTCCGGGACTTATTGGGTATCAAAATCCAACATTAAAATTTAATTGACTAAAGTTGTGTAATCTAAATTATACATTCTTCGAGGGATCGACAATCCGGACTCTAAAGGTCCACTTTATTACTTGAGCGCGACCCGTGCACTTGCGGTATATAATTTCAGCGAACACTATTTAACAAAAATAACCTGTCATTAATAGAATATGATAACTAACAGTGTCAGCAATTGCACAGCCCATGCATTATTTTTGTGGGTTCAACACCAAGAGGATATGGAACATTGAACAATTTGAAAAGGGAATAGATTATTAGAATCTGAATTTTCTATAGGATTCAAAAATAAATTTTTATAGTTATTAAAACGCAACGAAAAAGGAAGGACATTATTTTTAATAGGGTTAAAAATAAAAAGAAAGTACTGTATTTTCTATAGGGTTAAACATAAATGTTCATGGTTATTAAAATGGACATAAAAATGGATAGACCACAAAAAAGGAAGGACTACATATACATGGACATTGGCAGAACTTTACTGTGAGAATGAGGAACGTTCTCAACCACAAAGGCCATAAAGACTAGCTCTCTCGTTTGTCTGTTTCACTTCATGCAAACTCAGTGCAACTAATTCCATCAGTAGAGATTAGAATAGATCCATTCATATCTTCAAAACGGCTTGTAACTGCAAGCATGCCGACAGAAGTTCAGATTTGTCAGAAAACATGCAACAAAGAAAATCAACGAAAATTTAAGCAGAGGCAACTAATAGATAATAACTTTGTTGAAATCATTGGTGTTGTATTGCCTTGTATAAGTAATAGTATTGACAGTTGTTTATCAGTCAAGAATCACAATTTTCAACACGCTATTTAACAAAAACAACTAGTCATTAATAAAATATGTAATTACACAAAGTTTATAATTTAAATCGCTTCCAAATTTATTTATTTAAACAGTGTAAGTATATAAAATTAGCGAGCACAATTTAATTAATAGAAGAAATTCATAACCAAATAAAATATATTCCAAATAAATATTAAAAGCCATGCGTATCTCATTTATTAGATAAATAATAAAATATTAATTTCACTAATAAAGCATAACACAAATTTAAATTTATAACCCAATAAACGTCTTAAATTTCAAAATAAAAAATCCTTATGGAACAAACAAAGAAATTGTTGAAATTAAAAATGTCTTGTTACACTAGATTATTTTATCGAGTCTCATAAATCCTGACACCACGATTGCACCTCATCGCCTGCCAACCAATGACCCCTTCTAACATGTGAGGAGTAGGAAAAAATGGGGAATGGGGATACTCAATATGACACGGAAAAATGGTGTAATCCTGAATAAATATATTAAATCATGCATCAAAAATATCGTACCGTCATATCATATCTTTAGAAACTGGTAATAGCTCATAATATATCATATCTTTAGTATCGGATGACCATTTCATATCATATCATATCATAAGTTTCATTAGCATAATATTTATCAACATAAACAAATAAAATTAAACGAGACAAACCACTTACACCTTGTAATTGTACTTTAATTAATAAAAAGAATTGTTGGAAGAAAAGCAAGAAATTCACATTCCCAAAATCTTGTGTTGCCATGTCTATATGTGTGTTCCACCCTGTAAAAAAGTATCATTTATTTTTTATTCCCATCTCGGAGCACTTATTTAAGAAAGGCAACAATCATTCCCATGTAATCATATATAATTCTTCTATTACACGTATTTTCCCATATAATTGATTTAAAATTACTCACACATGCCTGTCAAACATTTGAAATTAGAAGGCAACTTAATTAATTCTAATAAAAACAATATGACTCTTTTGGTGGCACAAATTATGACGCGTCGAGTATTATACCAAGAAAGTGTCTAATATAATATATTACATCATTCAAATCTTCTAAAAAAAAAAAAAACAAAAAAAAAAGTATTTCTATATTTCAACTAGCACACGTGGCTAGATTGGAAAGATTTTAAATCCATATTAATTTAATTAATAACAAATTAGGACATAACTTATTCGAAATAATTATTTCTTGAGTCCAAGGTGCATTATTTAATACGAGCTACAAAATAAATCCTAAAATTTGTATACTAATTATATCTCTATTAAAATTTAATTATTTAACCCCAAAACAATAGGGGTTTAAAACACACACACACACTCTCTCTCTCTCTCTCTCTCTCTCTCTCTCTCTCTAGCATTGTAAACAATGAATTCTATTTCATAAAATTCTTCGGGCTTTATAATCTCCACTCCTTAAAATATTTTCGTCCTTAAAAATTACTTTGGCTAATCAAAAAGTTCTAGATACTTGGTTTTGGGCTCCTCTTCCTTCTCCCAAGTTGACTCGTCAAGTCCATGATTGAGTCTTAATTAATCCATGCCTAAAATAACGTTGAAATCTTTCATCTCCAAAAGGTATAAGTTTGCCTGTAGTATTTTTTTTCAAACTCTAACTTTATAGCCTTAGTCATCTGATTTGTGCAAAGAGTTCTTCTTGAAGGAATGTTAACCTCTAATTCATTATTCATTTTCACACATGCAAAGTTAGATCTAGCCATAAAGGATGTAGAAATAAAAGAATTTGTTGTCCTAGAGTCAAAAAGTACGTAAGCAGTTAGTTACATTAAATAATAATAGAATACATGCTATCACATTTGGATCCTACTTCGCCTCATGTTGATTCAGTGCAAAAAGGCGGGCCTTTCCTTTCTTGTTCTTGTCTTGATCGTCGTCATTTTTTCTTCGAAAGCCCTGTACAGTTTAAAGCAATGTGTCCCGACTTACCACACTGAAAACACATGTTCTTTCCAAATTCGCATCACCCCTGTGAAGTTTGTTACACTTAGGATACGGTGTAATACTTCCTCTCGTTCCACCGATGCTAACTCATGTGCTTGGTCGTTTATTCTGTCAGTTACATCTGTCCTTACTCTGATCGTTCCACTTTCTTTTTCTCAATGACTACTTGCCCTGCAGAGCATAATGTTCAAATGTATTTCTCTTATATGAAATAGCATAAGCCCTCTCCAACATTTTACGATATGAAGTGAAACGATAAGACGTAATAATCATGCCGATATCCAGGCGTAGTACATTTTCAAACCTCTCGATCTTCTTGACTTCTGTATCCACCAAGTGTAGGGCATAGCTTGATATCTACTCAAACTGCCTCTCTTAATCAATAAGGGATAAGTTGCCTTGTCTGAGCTATAGAAACTCTGATTCCTTGAAGTCTCTCAAAGCTCTTGGAAAGACTTCGATATCACTTCATTTTTAAACTTTTCCCAAGTCATGTTACATTGCTGCTCTTCGGTCTTAATACGTGAGGCATATTTCCACCAGTGACTGGATGCTCTAACAAACATAAACTATGCGCATAGTAACTTATGTGCATCTGTACAAGCAATGTACCGAAAGATGCATTCCAAACCTTTAATTTATTCCTCAACAGCCGTGGGTCGAATCTAACGTCGCAATTAGGAGGCTTGTACCTACGAAGCTGCTCAACCACTAAAATAGCTCCAGGGAGAAACGAAGATGTGTTTTGCGGTGGTGGTGCATTTTGTGGTGGAGGTGCTTGTTTCTGTCTGCTCAACTTTTGTACCGCCCATAATAAGTCACGCATAAAATTCGTGTGGGTAAGTGGTGTCATATTCTAAAATTAGTATTAATTCACCCGTCACATACCAGTATTAAGTCTAACATGTTATACATATACTATCGTAATATAATTATGAATTAAGCGAGAAAAGACCTACATGTCTTAAAATTTAAAAAATAGGCAATTTAAAAGATGTAAATTATACAAGATGTTTGAATAAATTTATCTTCTTTCCCTTTTACATATCTTAGAGTAGTCTAAGGGTGGTCGATCGGGGGTCGTTGATTGCTAAAAATCTTACACACATTTAAGAACTTTAAATTGACATCATCCTTAAATTCACATATCCTCGGAAAAATATTATTATTTTAAGAGGGCATTTCTAAAAAGTTATATATGTGTGTATATATACAAACCCCACTAAGGACTATTTTGCAATTTCAGAATTTTTTTTTTAAAAGAAGTACGATATCCCCTTTACCTTAAAAGAGAGGATCTTGATTTCACTGTTCATCTCGTGCCCTCTCTTTCACACTCGAACTCGAACTGGTTTTGTACTGTTCGTTCGATAGATTTTGTTGACCAAGACAATCAATACGGCCGACTGCATTTTATTTTATTTAATGTAAATATCAATTGGATTTGTCCTTTTTTGATGTTGTCATTTTGCACCAGTTAGTTTACTGTTCATCTGACCGATTTTGTTGACTGTTCAACACCAATCAATACGGGCCCACTGCATTGAATGTAAATATATCAATTGGCTATCAAGGATCCTAAGTTTACTGTTCATCTCGTACCCTATCTTTCACACATGAACCGGTTATGTCCGATTTGATAGATTTCACACATGAACTATTATATAATTATTACCTTTTTTTATATTAACACACCGATTATGTAATGTAATAAAGTAAATTTGTTTTTAATTTTAAAATAAAAAATATGCTAAATAATATATACTTAGCAATTATTATACGGCACAAATTTGTTTTTTTTTTTTTGGTAATTGTAATTGAAGCATAAAATAGGGAAAATATGTACTATTTAAATTAAAATTGTCTGGCATATTAATTTTGCTACAATGATTTTTAATATTTTCATTAATTGAATTGATTTAATTTTCCAAAATAAAATAAAATTGGATATTACTCCCCGTGAACGCACGGGGAAAAGGTAAGTCCCCGTACGCGCACGGGCGAACCTATATTCCAAATTTATTTTTTCTTTCCTTTTTTTAATACACATGAATTAAAATATTAATATAACATGTAAATACATTACACAAATTTTACAAGTGAATTTATTTAATACATACCCGTGCGTATTTACACAGATTTCACAAGTGTATTTATTTAATACATACTCGTGCGCGCACGGGAAACCCAAACTCCCCGTGCACGCACGGGGAGTGACATATATTCCAATTTTTTTTCCTTTCCTTTTTTTTAATACACGTGAATCAAAATATTAATATAACACGTAAATACATTACATAAATTTCACAAGTGTATTTATTTAATACAAAGTATATAAATTTTACAAATCATTTTAACAAGATTGTTGTACTAGACAGTTTTCATTAACTTCATTAGTGTAGAATTTTTTATAACGTAATAAAGTAAATTTGTTTTTAATTTTAAATAAAAACGAAAGATTTAAATATTGAGAATATATAGCTTTAAAAAATATGCTAAAGCAATTATTATACGGGACAATATATTTTTTTTGGTAATTGCAAATGAAGCATAAAATAGGGAAAATATGTACTATTTAAATTAAAATTGTTCCCCTTTACTTTAAAAGAGATGATCCTAAGTTTACTGTTCATCTCGTGCCCTATCTTTCACACATGAACCGGTTATGTCCGATTTGATAGATTTCACACATGAACTATTATATAATTATTACCTTTTTTATATTAACACACCGATTATGTAATGTAATAAAGTAAATTTGTTTTTAATTTTAAATAAAAACGAAAGATTTAAATATTGAGAATATATAGCTTTAAAAAATATGCTAAAGCAATTATTATACGGGACAATATATTTCCCCTTTACCTTAAAAGAGAGGATCCTGATTTCACTGTTCATCTCGTGCCCTCTCTTTCACACTCGAACTGGTTTTGTACTGTTCGTTCGATAGATTTTGTTGACCAAGACAATCAATACGGCCGACTGCATTTTATTTTATTTAATGTAAATATCAATTGGATTTGTCCTTTTTTGATGTTGTCATTTTGCACCAGTTAGTTTACTGTTCATCTGACCGATTTTGTTGACTGTTCAACACCAATCAATACGGGCCCACTGCATTGAATGTAAATATATCAATTGGCTATCAAGGATCCTAAGTTTACTGTTCATCTCGTACCCTATCTTTCACACATGAACCGGTTATGTCCGATTTGATAGATTTCACACATGAACTATTATATAATTATTACCTTTTTTTATATTAACACACCGATTATGTAATGTAATAAAGTAAATTTGTTTTTAATTTTAAAATAAAAAATATGCTAAATAATATATACTTAGCAATTATTATACGGCACAAATTTGTTTTTTTTTTTGGTAATTGTAAATGAAGCATAAAATAGGGAAAATATGTACTATTAAAATTAAAATTGTCTGGCATATTAATTTTGCTACAATGATTTTTAATATTTTCATTAATTGAATTGATTTGATTTTCCAAAAAAAATAAAATTGGATATTACTCCCCGTGAACGCACGGGGAAAAGGTAAGTCCCCGTACGCGCACGGGCGAACCTATATCCAAATTTATTTTTTCTTTCCTTTTTTTAAATACACATGAATTAAAATATTAATATAACATGTAAATACATTACACAAATTTTACCAAGTGAATTTATTTAATACATACCCGTGCGTATTTACACAAATTTCACAAGTGTATTTATTTAATACATACTCGTGCGCGCACGGGAAACCCAAACTCCCCGTGCACGCACGGGGGGAGTGACATATATTCCAATTTTTTTTTCCTTTCCTTTTTTTAATACACGTGAATCAAAATATTAATATAACACGTAAATATATTACACAAATTTCACAAATGTATTTATTTAATACAAAGTATATAAATTTTACAAATCATTTTAACAAGATTGTTATACTAGACAGTTTTCATTAACTTCATTAATGTAGAATTTTTTATAACGTAATAAAGTAAATTTGTTTTTAATTTTAAATAAAAACGAAAGATTTAAATATTGAGAATATATAGCTTTAAAAAATATGCTAAAGCAATTATTATACGGGACAATATATTTTTTTTGGTAATTGCAAATGAAGCATAAAATAGGGAAAATATGTACTATTTAAATTAAAATTGTTCCCCTTTACTTTAAAAGAGATGATCCTAAGTTTACTGTTCATCTCGTGCCCTATCTTTCACACATGAACCGGTTATGTCCGATTTGATAGATTTCACACATGAACTATTATATAATTATTACCTTTTTTTATATTAACACACCGATTATGTAATGTAATAAAGTAAATTTGTTTTTAATTTTAAATAAAAACGAAAGATTTAAATATTGAGAATATATAGCTTTAAAAAATATGCTAAAGCAATTATTATACGGGACAATATATTTTTTTTGGTAATTGCAAATGAAGCATAAAATAGGGAAAATATGTACTATTTAAATTAAAATTGTTCCCCTTTACTTTAAAAGAGATGATCCTAAGTTTACTGTTCATCTCGTGCCCTATCTTTCACACATGAACCGGTTATGTCCGATTTGATAGATTTCACACATGAACTATTATATAATTATTACCTTTTTTTATATTAACACACCGATTATGTAATGTAATAAAGTAAATTTGTTTTTAATTTTAAATAAAAACGAAAGATTTAAATATTGAGAATATATAGCTTTAAAAAATATGCTAAAGCAATTATTATACGGGACAATATATTTCCCCTTTACCTTAAAAGAGAGGATCCTGATTTCACTGTTCATCTCGTGCCCTCTCTTTCACACTCGAACTGGTTTTGTACTGTTCGTTCGATAGATTTTGTTGACCAAGACAATCAATACGGCCGACTGCATTTTATTTTATTTAATGTAAATATCAATTGGATTTGTCTTTTTTGATGTTGTCATTTTGCACCAGTTCATCTGACCGATTTTGTTGACTGTTCAACACCAATCAATACGGGCCCACTGCATTGAATGTAAATATATCAATTGGCTATCAAGGATCCTAAGTTTACTGTTCATCTCGTACCCTATCTTTCACACATGAACCGGTTATGTCCGATTTGATAGATTTCACACATGAACTATTATATAATTATTACCTTTTTTTATATTAACACACCGATTATGTAATGTAATAAAGTAAATTTGTTTTTAATTTTAAAATAAAAAATATTCTAAATAATATATACTTAGCAATTATTATACGGCACAAATTTGTTTTTCTTTGGTAATTGTAATTGAAGCATAAAATAGGGAAAATATGTACTATTTAAATTAAAATTGTCTGGCATATTAATTTTGCTACAATGATTTTTAATATTTTCATTAATTGAATTGATTTAATTTTCCAAAATAAAATAAAATTGGATATTACTCCCCGTGAACGCACGGGGAAAAGGTAAGTCCCCGTACGCGCACGGGCGAACCTATATTCCAAATTTATTTTTTCTTTCCTTTTTTTAATACACATGAATTAAAATATTAATATAACATGTAAATACATTACACAAATTTTACAAGTGAATTTATTTAATACATACCCGTGCGTATTTACACAAATTTCACAAGTGTATTTATTTAATACATACTCGTGCGCGCACGGGAAACCCAAACTCCCCGTGCACGCACGGGGAGTGACATATATTCCAATTTTTTTTCCTTTCCTTTTTTTAATACACGTGAATCAAAATATTAATATAACACGTAAATACATTACACAAATTTCACAAGTGTATTTATTTAATACAAAGTATATAAATTTTACAAATCATTTTAACAAGATTGTTGTACTAGACAGTTTTCATTAACTTCATTAGTGTAGAATTTTTTATAACGTAATAAAGTAAATTTGTTTTTAATTTTAAATAAAAACGAAAGATTTAAATATTGAGAATATATAGCTTTAAAAAATATGCTAAAGCAATTATTATACGGGACAATATATTTTTTTTGGTAATTGCAAATGAAGCATAAAATAGGGAAAATATGTACTATTTAAATTAAAATTGTTCCCCTTTACTTTAAAAGAGATGATCCTAAGTTTACTGTTCATCTCGTGCCCTATCTTTCACACATGAACCGGTTATGTCCGATTTGATAGATTTCACACATGAACTATTATATAATTATTACCTTTTTTTATATTAACACACCGATTATGTAATGTAATAAAGTAAATTTGTTTTTAATTTTAAATAAAAACGAAAGATTTAAATATTGAGAATATATAGCTTTAAAAAATATGCTAAATAATATATACTTGGCAATTATTATACTGGACAATATATATATATATTTTTTTGGTAATTATAGATGAAGCATAAAATAAGAAAAATATGTACTATTTAAATTAAAATTGTCTGACATATTAATTTTGCTACAATAATTTTTAATATTTTTATTAATTGAATCGATTTGATTTTCCAAAAAAAAAAAAATTATTTTGGATATGATGCACGGGAAAAAGTAAGTTCCCGTGCACGCACGGGGATAACCAAACTCCCCGTGCGTGGACGGGGAGTTTGGGTTTCCCCGTGAATTTACTGCCAATTAAAATTCACCACCATTCTATTTTTGGTCCAAAAAAAAAATCTCTTTCTTTGCCAAATGCAGCAATTGTTGACTTTGCAGGGTAATTTTAATGGTGGTGGTGAGTATTGAGTTTCAATTTGGTAGGGTAATTTCGGTCTGCAATCTTCCCTCTTTTCCATAAATCTGTCGTTGTCTTCTTCGCTGTGGAAAAGATTGAGAATCGCGTCCAAATAGGAGACCGGCGAACTGAGGTATGTCGATTCCACGTTCCATTATCTCAAGAACCCATCAGAAATTGATCAGATATTATGGTTCTTTTTGTATTTTCAGTGTTCATGTTGAGAAATTATGAGTTCTTATTAGCCCTTTCTTGTTTATGCTTCGGAGTCCCTGTGTTTTCTGTTGAAAAGTGTATTGTGGTTTATTTCTTCATTTTTGGATTACCTATTTGATGATAACCCTTTGGATGTTATTAAATTGTAATTAATTATTGATTTTTTGAGGTGAAGTTTGAAGGTTTTATTACTAGAATTTTCCTTGAGAACTCAAATATATAGTTTCCCCTCTCTTTCTTCTCTCACATTGCAAGGCAAAACCCTAGCTTTAAACTCATTAAAATCTCATATTTCTTGCATCTTCTTGAGCTGGGCTTGAACTCATATAGAGCAGCAGGAGGACGAGCTTGTATCGATAGATGATGACCAGAGAGTCTATTTAATTCCATTCAGGTAAACAAAATTTCAAATGTTAGTTTAGAGTTTACAATTATGTTTTTCAAAAAGATATTAGGCAATATTGGATAGTGATGATGAGAGCAAATCTGATTTAGAGAGAAATGGAATGTGGTGTTTATTGAACTCAACATCATATAATCAATATTTCTTGAGAACCCAAATTGTGAAATGGCAAAATTAAGAGAAAAAAAAATTATTTCAAATATAATAGGTGACAATGATCTGCATCGATAATTTTGAGTGGTTGTGGAACGACGACTACTCTCCCAATTGATTTCAGCTTCGAGCTGAAGCTTTTAATGATATATGAAGCTTAAAAACCCAAGTATTTTCTTTTTCCCACTGTACGTGATGGTTATTAGGATTCTTCATTGTTCTTGTGTATAATTTTAATTGACGTTAATTTGAAGTATTCTTCTCAGCCAATAATGCTTAGGGTTTCTTTGAATTATATGATTTTTATTGGATTTCTCTTTCACAACTATCTAAAATGACAAATACTTCCGGCATACAAATGGACCTACATTTGTTGTTATACATTTACTTGTTTGTTTGATAACTTTGTCCACAAGTCATGACCACCATTTTCGTGTTGTTTACAAATAGAATGTCGAAGCATTGTTTCACCCGTACTAAGGTTATGGCCACTCTCCTCTTCAACTCCCCCGTTTATTTATTTTTTTTCATCAAGATATTATTATTATTGCATTTGTATACTATTAATTGCTATATCTGAACATAATAATTGAGAAGAGTTGAGCGAAGATGGCAACGGCTGCGGTTACGACAATGGTGAGGTTGGACTACACACACGCTAAACATAATGCATTCGTTGACTACTTTTGGCCAGAGATTTCCACCTCCGTTCCCATGAGTACATTTTCCCCTTCTATATACTTTTATATGTATTTTTGTATGTTGGCGTGTATGTAAACTAGGATTTGCAATTGTATTGGTGTTTCTTGTTTTCTTGTGAATTTTGTAAAAGTTGGATGTTTTGTATATGTGTTCTGGAGAAAAAATATTAGACAATTGTGGAAATTTCGTTCCAATTTGGGAAAGTGTGAATTTTTCGGGCTTTCTATTATGTGGAAATTTTTTGTTATTTACATGCAGAGACAAGCTTTTTCCTCTATTGGATTTTTCAATTGCTAATTTATGGTTTCTATTGTTGGGCTGTGGGGTTTAATATTATTGTTAGAGATAATGTTGTTTTTTGTTCTGTTAAAATTTCCCAATTTACTCTTTGTGAGTTTAGAATTAGAAGGCTTTCTTTGGTTAAAAATGAGGTTTTTTGGTTGATAGGAGTTGTAAGTGTTAAGCAAAAACTATATGTGGCATTTACATTGTGTTAATCACGAGCATATGTTCAAATTGGTCTCATAATTTATTCTGTATTGCTGTAAGAAAAGCATATAATGTTGTCCAATTGAACTAGAGGATCCATGTGGTTGAATGAAATTAGTGTGGTTAATGGCTTAGTATTTTCTTCAGTTGGACGTAGAGTTACGGGTTATGGGATAACATATTAGTGTGGTTTGGGATGACCTTCAATTTTGAAGCTGCATTTTTGTTGTCAAAAAGGTCAGAAATTCTGTACATTCCTGGATTTTGTGCATTTTATTGCGATTGTATGACTAATTATATTGATTTTATCTTCCACAGATTGTTTTGTTGTGAATCTTCCACGATTTTATTGTTGTGCTATGAACTCTCTCTTTGTCTATAAAAATGTGGGAAATATTTACAGATCTTTCTATGCTTTTAGATTTGATATAACTTTGTGGGGGTTGGGGAACCATCCTACTGAATGTGTGCAGCAACTACATGAGCAAGTTAGGGATCATAAAGTAAAATTTGATGGCAATGTTTGCAGTGTGATGGTGACAGTTCAGGTTCTTGAGGTAATCTTCTAAAAAAAATAAAGAATTAGTAATTGTAGTACATATGTGAATCCCAAAATTAACGTAAATAAATTTTTTTGTTCAGCGAATAGCTTAGTTCTAGAAATGGAACTTCCAGCATCATGTTCTTGGTATCTGGGCTTGGCATTTGTGTACAACGTAGTGGTGTATACTCTACCTTTTGATACCGGAGATGAGACCCACCTTTTCTGAATTCTCGCATAAGCTTAATGTCCATTAATGATGCTTTACATTTTTTATTTGCTTTTATCTTTTAGTGATATTATCTCCAGATGTTGATCCTCCGGTTGTCAGAATAATGGATTACAAGTAAGACACTTGCTTTTCTGTTTTGGTAACTATCTATTACTACCTAATAAAAATTAAATGGATCAAGCTTTGTAAATTTGCTACAACATTGACAATATAATCAGTTAATAGCAGTTTGGAAGATAAGTAGCCAAGTGCTCCTTAAATTTAGATTACACAATGGTTAATGAAGGATGTTATTTAATTCTATACACATTCAACGTCTTTTATTTGTTACCTATTTTTTTTTGTTACAGTTACTTAGTGGTTGAAGTGCATTGATGCGTTGTTTTAAAGATTATTGCAGTAAATATAGATATGAATTGCAAAAGGAGAAATGAGATCAGCAGACAAGAAGTCTTAGTGAGAATCGCTGACTTTCATACATTGCCGTATGTCTCTATTTCTAACATTAAGATTAAGATGAGAAAATTACTTGAGTTGATATGCTGATTTTTATGGCAGCTAGCCGAATGGATTTGAAGAAATTGAAGATGGGGTAAGGTCTACAAGTCAAGGGGCAATCCATATTGAAAAATTTAACAAAATGTCGCGGCAGCACGAGTTTTCTGTGCTATAATTTTAAAGAACACGGACTTCTATAGGCACGTCAAAATAAAGTTTGATCTGTATATGGACTTTAGACTGCCATCTGAGGAGCATTCCAACACTAAATTTCTATTTATGCAAAATGGTATATCAGTGCAAAGTGGTAATGGTGCTTGACAAAAGGTGTGATAATTTCATTGCAAAGTGGTATGGTGCTTGATAAAAAAAATGTGATCATTGTTTGAAGAGTTAAATACCAATTCAAACTCGAGTACAAGAAAGTTTGGCATAGCGTGGACACCTTATGAATGCCTTCTTACATTTGAAGGTTTTGTATCGAGAACTTTTACACGAAAGTTTCAATTTATGGACCCATAGAAACAGTAAAAAAAACCACCATTTTCGAATGCAATTCCTTTTTGCATGAGTTGCATCTCTATTGTTTTCTTTTGTTTGGTTAATATTTTGGATATTTCTTTTTTCAATGTAACTTTGTGGGTCGGGATCAAAATTTACTTTCACTTTGATTTCTATCTCGTGATTGTCGCTGCCTTTTCTCATATTTTGCAAGGTCTTTCTCTGTTTCAGTCCATTTTCGGATTCAGAATTTGGGTTCAAGAGAAAATAGTGAAAAATTTGATGGTCAGTAGGAATTTGGAGAAATTGGCATCAATTGATGCCCAATTGAGGTTTATGTAGATTCCCGCTTCTTCATCCGCTATTGCTGGCTCTCCTCTTGAAAATTAATTTTAGTAGAATTTTTAGAATTATTTAAAGTTGCTTGAATTAAGTTGATATTTAGAATACAATAATAATAATAATAATAATAATAAAAATAAATAATAAGATGTGGAATCATCCCGTGCATACACGGGGAGAATCACTCTCCCCGTGCGCGCACAGGGAGAATAATTTTTTTTTTGTTTTTTTCCTCTTTGTTTACGTCAATTTGATGCTATTCAATTAATCAAAATATTAATTCAATACGTCAATATAAAATATTTATTATACAAAATTTCAATAGTGTATTTATTTAACAAATAGTATATAATCTTTAAAAACCATCGTCTATTTATTATGTCACAGATAATTTGAATCTAAATAGCATACATTTTTCCTATTTTATGTTTTGTTTATAGTTACAAAAAAAAAAACTATTGTCCCGTATAATAACTGGTAAGTATAAAGTATTTAATATATTTTTTAAAATGACATATTCTCTCGATATTTAAATATCTCGTATAATAATTGGTAAATATTTATTAATTAATATATTTTTTAAAATACATATTCTCGATATTTAAATATTTCGTTTTTAGTTAAAATTCAAAACAAACTTATTTTATTACCTTAAATTGGTAAGTTAAATATAAAAATAATAATAAGCATATAATAATTCATTCAACAATTCAATCAATGAAAATATTAATTCAATATGTCAATACAAAATATTTATTACATTATTATAAAGTTGAAAAATTTATTTATTCTTGTTGAATTAATATTTGAATTGCTTGAATTAAGTTGATATTTACAGTACACAAAAAATAAAATAAAAATTAAGAGATGGAATTGTCCCATGCGCGCACGGGAATAGTGAAACTCCCCGTGTGCCCTCGGGGAGTTGTTTTCTCCCCGTGCGTGCACGGGGAATCACTCTCCTCGTGCGCGTACGGGGAGAAGAGGAAATATTTTTTTTTTCCTCTTTGTTTACGTCAACTTGATGGTGTTGAATTATTTAATTGAATATATTTTCTAATAATTTTGAATTTAATTATTTATAAATGAAATTGTATTTAAAATTTATGCAAATTGTAAATTAGTCGAAATTCCTGAGTTTATTGTTCAACTCATGCGCTAGCTTTCACACATGAACCCGTTAAGTGAATATATTTTCTAATAATTTTGAATTTAATTATTTATAAATGAAATTGTATTTAAAGTTTATGCAAATTGTAAATTAGTAGATTTTTTTTTCAAATTTATGAAATTGAATATATTTTCTAATATTTTCGAATTTATTTATTAAATGAAATTGTATTTAGGGTTTATACAAATTGTAAATTAGTTGAATTTTTTTCAAATTTAATTATTATTTAGACACCATGAACTTATCAAAAGGAGTCGCAGTCCTTTGTTAACGTTCCCACTTCACAGTTCTTATTCCGGGTAATCAATGTGTCAGATCTCTAACGCGTGATCTTGGTTCTTGGTACGGGTCGAACAACAGGTCGAGTTGCTATTGCGAGATGTGATTTCTAGCTTTCTTGGATTGGTTTCAACTTGTTCGTGGATTTCCAAGATATATTCTTGGTTGGGTTCGCATCACAACTTATTGCCAACAAAAACTTTTCAAATCGTGGTCAAGTCGTACAATTTAGATTGAATATGAAACAAGAACGTTCACAATTATCGGATCTCACATTACTTGTTCTACTGCTTTGACAAAAAAAAAAAGGAACCGAGCTTAAATCTTGCGAAAACCACCCAATTAAGCATACACGATAACGATTCCAAGCTTTATTTATTATAGTGATCTCCAGTTAGTCAAAACCAAGAAAATCTTGAGGTTCAATGACATCAAATTATCAAGCTTTAATAATTCAGCTACATAACTATGCCTAATTCTTGTGCAAAGAAACGACTAAACGAATAATTAAAACAAATTTACTTCATTATGATAAAATCAAACTAAATTGATTTTTTTATAATCTCCAAGTAGTCGAACCCACAAAATTCTTGAGTTTCAATGACATAAATTATCAATCTTTACCTGTTCAGCTACAGAACTGAGCTTAATTCTACGACTAAACAAACAATTGAAAAAATTAACTTCAATAAAAAAATAATAAATAAAAGGAAATTCATTTACTCAAGGCAATGGCCCCTTCTTCTTGTGACTTAATTTACAACTATTTTCAAACAATTTTTAAGAAACTAATTGCAAAGGAGTTTAATAATCAAGCTCATAGCTACTATTCTCCAAGAACTGCTCCTTAACTTTACGGATACTATGAAAATGTTTGAGTTTACTCATTTGGTAATATACAGTTTTCTTAGTGTTGGGCTCAAATCACTCAAGAATGCCAAAAAATCGAAATTAATAGTAAAGAAATTAAAAATGCAGAAACGAAAATAATGCTAATGCTACCAAAATTCGTACATGGGTCAACCCGAACCGAATGGAAGAACCTCGCCTGGTTTGATCTTCAATACCTTAAACAAAGGCGTCGATGTGTGTCCTCGTCGCCCCTCCTATGCTTAAGTCAGTTAAGTATTCAAGAGAAACTTTATGCTAAATGCTTATAAAACGTACCTGAATAAAGGGGGCTTGGCTAGGTACTTATAAAACACCCCTTATTGATTGTGTTTTGTTTGTAATAGGAATGTGTTTTTTGAGGGGAGGTTTAAGGAAACCAGGGAGTCAGTGTTCGACTTGAAATTGACTTCTATGTCAAATTTTGAAACTTCTATCTGGTCTAATGGTGTCGATGCTGTTTTTAACATATCAACTTTCTATAATTACAGTTGTAACTAGAAGTTCAAAAATCGATTCACAATTGCTAATTTCAATCTACCTGTCCAATTAATTAATTTGAGATAAATATAATCACAAATAAATAATAATT
The DNA here is from genome assembly GCA_019097785.1 of Fraxinus excelsior. Taxonomy (NCBI): domain Eukaryota; kingdom Viridiplantae; phylum Streptophyta; class Magnoliopsida; order Lamiales; family Oleaceae; genus Fraxinus; species Fraxinus excelsior. The sequence goes on from CM032640.1 coordinate 14,187,608, forward strand.
TCCACACAATTCTAATTGTTTTGTTTACCTAGATATACTTTCTTGTAAAACATTTAATATCATATTTGTTTTCCTATTCTTGAATGAGAATTGCTTAGAAGTAAACATTTTATGTAACATGATTCTGAACTATTGTCTATAATCTAATTTCAACGTTCTTATAACCTTAAACTGTTGTCTATAATCTAACTTCAACATTCTTCACTCAAGAACATGTTTTGCGAACTGATATAGTTCTATGTTCATTATAGTCCACAGAAATCAAAACAAGCCAACTATGGTCACATCCTGATTTAGCTTTAAATCGGCATACATAAAATTCTTTTTTCATTTGTTAAGCCTCTATTTCAAATCCATTTTAAGAATAATAGAAATTTTGGAATAGTATTTGATGTGAGAATGTGTGATGGAAAAGTGATGAAAAGTTTTTGATTTGTGTGTAATATTATTATATTGGGAGAATGTATGGTTGAAATAAAAAATAAGAATGAGAATGAAAAAGAGAAATTAATGAGTGTGAAATGGGAGCTAAATCTTTTGATCTCAATAGCAATACTTATATTTGCTTAACGTCTAATTAATTTTTATGTTTTGTGTATTTTGTATAGATATAAATTCAGCTTTCACCACCTTAATCCTCCATTTCGTGTTTGGTCATACCATTGATTTATTCCGTTTCTGTACCGATCATTTACAATTTTGTAAAACATTTGACAATTCAATAAACTTACATTCTTTCTTTTTTCAAACTGAAACTGAATAATTTATTAACACATTTTTATATGAGTATTGCTAGTGGTACATCGGGGTATACATCGCGGTGTACACCTCCCTCACATGGGTGAGGGGATGTAGACCTTGATGTACACTTTTTTATGTACATCTAACATTTTTCTTTTTATATTTGTAGTCAAGGTTCTAAAAGGCATAAAAGGCGTAATGCATGGTGCTACGTGCAATCCGAGCAATGGGCTAGGCAAGCTTAAGCGAAACACATGCATAAAAAAGCGTCAAAAGACGTTTTTCTTATTTTAATATTATTTTAATTTTTAATCAATAAAATACCGTATTTACTAAACATTTAAATCAAATTTATAGAAACTTTATATATATTTTTTAAAGTTTCCAAAAAAAATATAAAAATTTCAAATTTAAATAATTTATAACAAAGCATATTCAAGTAATTATTCATCGCTCATCAGTAGATAAAATGTAACAACCCAATTAATAATTTAATACTTCACATTGGTCACTTGATTTTCGGGTCCAATATGATTGTTTAGACTTTAAATTAGGGCAAACTAAATAAATTAGCACTTAATAATTTTTAACTTCAAAGAATTGTTAAAAAAAAAAAACAACAAAAAAAGGTAATGCGCATGCAACACTAATATATCCTCAACAAGAACAAAACCCGTCCAATGCACGGGCAAAAACTAGTATTAGGATAGAAGGCATGACTAGAAATATTTTATACTTATTGTTACGTGACTTACAAGTTTTTCCTTTTATTTAATTCATAATCTTCCAACTTATTAACGAGCACAATTTAATTAATAGAAAAATTCATAACTAAATAAAATATATTCCAAATAAATATTAAGAGCCATGCATATTGCATTTATTAGATAAATAATAAAATATTAATTCCACTAATAAAGCATAACATGGATTTAAATTTATAACTCAAGAAAATATGTCTTAAATTTCTAAATAAAAAAATCTTATGAAATAAACTAAGAAATTGCTTAAATTAAAAATGTGTTGTTACAACGGATTATTTTATTGAGTCCTATAAATTATGGCACCATGACTGCACATCATCGCCCGCCATCCAACAACCCGTTCTACCCTATGAGGAGTAGGGGAAAATGTAAGTATATGGGAATACTCAATCGGACATGGAAAAATTGTGCAATCCCGAGTAAAAATATTAAACCATACGTCAAAAATATCATATCGTCATATCATATCTTTAGAAACCGATAAGAGGTCATAATATATCATATCTTAGGTACCAGATGGTCATTTCATGTCATATCATATCATAAGTCTCATTAGCATAATATTTATCAACATGAAGAAATAAAATTAAACGGAACAAATTACTTGCACCTCGTAATCCTACCTTAATTGATAAAAAGAATGGTTGGAATAAAGCAAGAAATCCACGTTCCCAAAATCTTCTGTTTTTGACATGTTGTGTCAAATTCACTTTATCTTTGTGTCAAACTCAAATCATAACCAACTAAAAAAATATTTCTCTATTTCAACTAGCACACGTGGCTAGATTGGAAGGATGTTAAGTCCATATTAATTTAATTAATAACAAATTAGGGTAATATCTTTCAACCTCAATAACGTGAGCATAACTTATTCGAAATAATTATTTATTGAGTCCAAGGTGCATTATTTAATACGAGCTACAAAATGAACCCAAAAATTTGCATACTAATTATATCTCTATTAAAATTTAATTGTTTGACCCAAAAAATAATAGCTTAAAACTTATTTCACTATAGTTCTTCAACTAAAAAAAATATATATATATAATATAACATTGAAAACAATTAATTTTATTTTATAAAATTTTCGAGGCTTTACAAAATATGATAACTAACAGTGACAGCAATCGCACAGCCCATACATAATAATAGGGGGTTCAACACAAGATGATATGAAACAATTTGAAAAGGGAACAGATCGATTAGGACCTGAATTTTCTATAGTATTCCAAAATAATTTTTCATGGTTATTAAAATGGACATAAAAATGGATAGACCACAGAAAAGGAAGGACTATATTTTCTATAGGGCTGAAAATAAAGGATTAATAGAAGAAAACTAAAAACGTTTCCAATTACGATATTCCCTCATATCCATTGGAAATTGCAGAAAACCCCTTTATTTGAATTATTTTATGCGAAACCCCCCCCCCCATCCAATTACGTTAATTTTACCGTTAAAAACAGTAAAACTTGCAAGAATTGAAAATGAATAATTACAGTTGTAATCCTAAATTTTTTTACTTTTGCGTATTATACCAAAATCTTTTATTTGTACCACCCGTATTCTCAAACTTTTAAAAAACCATATCCCACCCCAAACTAAAGAAAAAATATACAAAATTCTTCCCCATTTCTACTGCACCCTCAAACCCCTCTCATATCGCACATGCCCAACCCAACCTAATAAAATGAGAGAGAGAGAGAGCTTAAATTGGAGTACAATAAAATGGCATATTGTCAGATATATTAACGACTGACATAAAGAATCTGAAGCCAATAGACGCGGAGGAGGGGTTAAAGAGAGCAGCAATTTAGCACCACCACCATAGTCGCAGGTAGAGCAGCTACAACCAAGGGTAAAGAATGATATTGCATTTATCTTTGCCATCTTCCATTTGTAGGCACAAATTAACACGCTGATATTGCGAACGGACTTTTAGGGTTCATACAGAAAGTGTGTTGAAGTTTATGGTTCTCTAAATTGGTAAGTATAGTTTTTATACTTACTTGATGATCTAAATCATGTTATTTTATTGTCTTTTGAATTAAATTATACCTAATTTATGTTATATTATATTTTGTAGGTAAAACTTTATGTTTAATGAAGAATTGAAGAAAAAATACAAAATAGCGGAAAAACGGATAAAATCCAAATATTGGACATGTTTCGAAGTAATTGGAAATGAAGAATGATAAATTGGCCATTGATGGAAATTTGGAATCAAAATCTATACTTCAGAAATTGGAGGACTTGAAATGAAGTAAAGAAAGCACAATTAATTGGACTCAAGGATTAATTTGTATTACTTGAAAGGATTGGGCATTGTTTGCACTTGGGCTCCTTATGGGATAAAACTTGGTGGCTTTTTAGAATTGTAAGGGAGGAGGAATTGGCGACTGAATAAAAGAAAAGAAAAGGGATTCTGTTTTCGACTCCAACATTGGCGGCTGAGTTGAAAATATAAATACACGCATATGGTAGCCAAGAAAGGAGGGGACACAAGAAATTGGGAAGCAATTATCATTACACACAAAGCCGGCAGAATTCTGGAAAAAGAAGGGGATTGCGGGTGAATTGGAGGAGATATACATACTTAGCCGGCTGTATTAGGGGAATATATATTGACAATTGCGGCTGCTGAATTATATAATCTACAAGCAGAGAAAGTGGGCTGGAAAAACGTATACAAGGCCAGCTTTGGAGAATTAAATGGGCAGCAAATAATATATTTGTACACATAAGAAATCAGGGGCTGAATTACAAGAGATTATGTAAAGTGTTACCAAATTTCTTATATATTTTTTTTAGCGGTAAAAAATAACATGCCTGAATTCCCGTTCAACAAAAATATAGTTTTCGTTGTAAAGGAAAGTGGAGTGAAAGAATTTCACACGACTGATTTAGAGAAGTCACATAATATTTAAATAACATCACTCAATCACCACTTAAACGATATACAAATAAAACATAAATGTTAAAACACCTAACCAATATCCAAGCACTAAATTTAAAATTCACTAAATAAAATTTTAGCTATAATGTACTTAAAATCATGTTTACTTGGCAACCCATAAGCTTTCACTCGTCTAATCTTTCACGCGTCCAGCACGACCCGTTCTAATCTGAAATTTTGTAAGAGTGAGTATTTTTGAATAAAACACTCGGTAAGACACGTGCAAATTTGTTTTCAACATAACATAAATATAAATGTTATATTTCATACCCGTCATTTGTAGATTTAGAGAAACTGATCGTGATAACAGATAGTTCAATGATTTTTTTTATAATTCTCACATCCCGAAGGATTTAGCATAATTGGACATGTGGTCCATCCTGAAGGATTTAACATAGAGATCGACCTTGCGGTCTTAATGCATTAAATGAAATCAATATATAAATATCATGAACAATAAAAATTTAATCACTGCACTTAAGTATCTTACCTAAATTAAAAATCTGAGAACTTGAAAAATGAAATTTTCTTTTTGCCTCGACTTGATGAATAACAAGATATAGAGAGTTGATTAATTTTTTTGTGTGTATTCAAAAACCGTGTGTTTAAGCATATAAAAGAAAATGGCCTAGTGCTTGAGAAAAACCACCACATGCTTCCCATAACTAACACACACGTACCCACTAACAAAATCAAAACAAAACAAAAGATAAAGTTTGTTACTTTAACAAGAAGTAAAATCTCCACACATATTTTAACCAATCAATGCAAAGGAAATAAAAAAAAAAAATGATATAACATTAAATGATAACATAAGTTTTATTTCAACCATAATAACTTGACATATTTTGATTGAAATAAATTTTTCTTGAGCCTCATTTACTTAAATTAACGCAATCTATAAAATGAGATCCATATGTATACATTTTTATCAACGTCTAATACGTTTAATTTTTGGCTCACATAATGCTTAGGAAGAAGGGAAAGAAAGTAATTTAAAATAACAATTTAGAAAGAAAACAATTCATTATTTATTTATTTTAAAAAAATTTGGCTCCAGCCTTTACGAGTCGAGCGATCAGGATCGGTTTTTTTAATATTATCATGTTTGCAGGCAACAAAATTACAGCTGTCATTATTTATTTATTTTTAATTTTTTAACTTATTTTTTAAACTTGGCTCGGCAGGCTGAAGTGGCTCGTAACACGGGCGGACTCGGGCTCGAGTCGACACCCCAAAATCGGTCTTGACCTGAGCTTAGGCTCGATTTCACCGAGCTACGAGCCGACCCGACTAGGACTTTTCTCGGGCCAAGCCACGGGCCACCTGCGCCGGCTAGCCACATTGGCATCCTTATGAATGGTTATTGATTTATAAAAGATAGGGGAAATATATATAGATTAGATGTAAAATTTATAATGTATATTCATTTATAAATATGATATCAATTATTCATTCTTACCTTGCAAATCATCTTGTTTGTCATAATTAAAAAGGGGAAAATTGTTGACTTGTGGCTGATTTCATCATTAATGTTTTGATTATAACAAACGAGATTAATATTGTTCCTTAATTTTAAGTGATGATAGTTCAATGTTAAAATCAATCAAGCATTGCCAAAATCAATACATTATAAATCGAATTCAAAATGAAGATCAAAGAGAAAGTTAAGCATTCAAATCAAATCATTCGAGACGAGAGTTTAAAAGACAAATATCAATAAAAAGCAAGATCAAGACAAGAAGTATAAGGGGCAAACTTCGAAATAAGATCAAAGAATACCATTTAATTTCTTATATTTTTGTCCTTTATTCATCACGTCTTTATGTCCAAAATTTTAACTTGATTCAGACTGTCCAGAATGTTCAAAAAATCCCAACCCAACCCTAAAAAGTTCAAAATAATTTCTAATTCCTACCTTCATCATTAAAAATATAATTAACCACGTTTCAAAATTGGTGAACATGTGAAATGATGATTGTGCCTTTCTGGCCTAATTTGTCTTGATCTTTCCAAATAGTTTTTCACAAGTCTTCATAAGGTTAATATACCTAAAAACACTCTGATAAATGTATTTTGTACACTTATCTATATTATTTAATTGGAGTGTTTTTTTTAGTGATTCAAATAATTTATAACTTAATTATGTATTAATTACTTTTTTAGGTTGAACTCAATAAAAATTGGTGGAAGTGGAAGAAATGAACCAAAAAAGGGCTAAAACAAAAGAAATCCAAAGTTTGGGGGACTAAAGTGTTAACATTCAATGGTCGATTCGGACCATAAAAATGATGATTGAAGATCATATAGGATCAATTGGATGTCAAATGAGTGAAATATAGTTGAAGTAGTTTCACAAATCAATTTCGAGCCGAAAAAGGTTATGTTGCAGATTTTTAGCCTCAACTTAAGACCCATTTTTTGGATAGCAAATATTCGAAAACCTGTACTTTACTCTAATCCGCTCTTAAGGTCAATTTTTGAAAAGACCTTAGAACCAGACAACTGATCTAACATATCACCCAAACGGGGAATCGAAAACCTGTACTTTACTGTAATCCTATTGATTGCTCTGCTGTCAACACACGTACGCTAAGAACCATCATTCTTTGGCACTAGTAGAGCAGGAACTGCACATGGGCTAATGCTCTCACGAATGTACCCATCTCCAACAACTCCACCACTTGTCGCTGTAATTCCTCAGCTTCCTTGGGACTGAGGCGATAAGTCGGTCGATTAGGCAGACTTGACCCTGGAACAAGGTCAATCTGATGTTGAATATCCCTCATAGGCGGCAACCCCGGAGGGAGATCTTCAGGCATCAAATTAGAAAACTCCGTTAGCATCTATTGTACTTCTACTGGTAGAACTGGATTCTCGTCTGCTGTATTATTCTCACGAGGCAGTAGAGCGTAGATTACATCTTCACGCTCAATCTCCCCTAAAAACCTGGACATAGAAAGTAGGTTGACATTATTGACTACTGGGGCATGAGTGATTTCTTCCTTACACCAGCCAACACGACCTTCTTTCCTTTGATGCTAAGCGAATAGGTATTTTTCCGCCCATCATGAATGACACTGCGATCAAACTGCCAAGGGTGATCCAACAATATGTGACAGACATCTATTGGCATAACATCATACCACGCATTATCAAAATACTTTCTGTCGATCGAAAAAGATACTAGACATCACTTTTCGACTAATACTTCACTTTCCTTACTCAACCAGGACAATTTATATGGCCTGGGATGCCGATCTGTCTTCAATTGTAATTTCTGAACAGTTTCTTCGGACACTACATTTTCACAGCTTCCACTATCAATGATCAATTTACAGACCTTATCTGCTACTATGCATGTTGTGTGAAAGATGTTGGTTCTCAACCAGTCACCTCCTAAGTCGTCTTTGGGAATCAACAGGCTCTTGCGCAATACTAGAGTCTCATGACCATCTCCATACAATACACCCTCTCTTCATCATCGTCATATACATGTTCTTCTACCTCCTCAGTCTCGTCAATTATCTCTTCATCAATCAACTGATTTTTACCTGTCAACGAGCTGGTTGCCTGCTATCAGTTGCCCGGTGTCCCTGTTCATCGCATCTAAAACATCTAATACCCAAACTAGGGTTCCCCCATGGTGGTTGTTGAATGGGATGATGTGTTTGTTGAGGGCGGTTTGACTGACTCCATTCGTTTCTAATTACTAGCTTCCTGTTCTGCTGTTTTTCCACAACCAGTGCACACTGGTATGCTTCAAAAATAGTCCACATCGAGTGAAGGATTAGGACATCCTGCAGGGACTGCCTTAACCCCCCAAATATCGTGCTACCATCTGTTCTTCCGTCTCAGACAGATCATTTCGACCGATCAGTTGATAAAAATCTTCAATATATTCATCAACAGACCTCGTACACCGCCTCAGAGAATGAAGCCATTGAAATAAGGTTTGGGTGTAGCCAAAAGGAAGGAAGTGACCTTTCATCTTCTTCTTAACCTTTTCACAATTTGTGATTTTAGCCTTACCCTGCCTACTTCGTGAATGCCTCAATTGCTCCTACCATGCAGATGCTCTGCCCTTGAGCTTGATGGCGACCAATCTCACTTTAATACGATCTGGAACCTCCTTATACTCAAAAATACGTTCCGCTTCATTCAACCAATCAACAAAACCTTTAGCCTGTAACGTACAAGAAAACTCGGGCAGATCCACTCGAAAGTCGAAGTCTACATGACGATCCTCCCGACTACGGTACCCCTAGCTTTGAGGGTGATTGTGATACACGTTTTCAAAACTGGTATCGGAATCGTGACCATCCAGTTCACGATCACTAAAATCCTGTTGCGCCGCTAGACGCTGAGTTAACTCCGCAATTTGCCTCTATAAGTCTTCAATCGTTGCATCCTGAACATTACGATCTCGGTGTGGGACTTCCTCATTCGGAACTTGCCCTCGACGATCACGACCACCAACACCAACCATGATAGGACTGATGAAATCTTTCGCCCAAGAAGATGTTGAAGCTCTGATACCAACTGACGCCGGACAGAATAGTGATAGGCTGAAATCAATTGACAAATACAGGGAATAATGTAAGAGAAACGCCAAGAGAAACTATAAAATTCTTTATTATTTAACAACCGAATGAAAAATAACTCACAAGCCGGGGTTATATAGCTAAATATTCGAAATTAGCAGAATTTTACCAAAAAAGGTAAATTCTAATATTCATACCAAAATAAAATACTTAATAAGAGAAATAATATCCCCAAAATCTGGCTCAAATCGAGCTCTTATTCTATGTCAAAAAGGCAACTGAAATGTTACTATAAATGGTACAAAAATAACTTAAATTGATGATTCGGGAAGGAAAATAACTGAATTTGGGTTCGAAATCGACCACGTCATGCGCGCCGAAAAGACCTTTTCGGATTGGGGTCATGAGCGTGATTCTGACAACCGTAACAAAAGTTATGGTCAAAATACCGAAACATGCCCAAAGATGGCCAATTAGGAAATATCCAGTTATTTGCCAATTTTGTACTGATCCACCAACTCATGGTATCTCAGCGCCATTAACGTACTTTCAGACAGCTCGGCCTCGTCTGACTCGGATCCTCCTGCATCAGTCTGCATCTGCATTCTTTTGTTAATGGGTCTCTTATTTATAGAATTCAATTTTCCCTGCACTGCACTGCACTGCGATGCTATTTCATTTCTTGTTGCCAAAAGTTGTGGACTACTCATTTCTTTTTCCTTTTAGGATATATAGCACTATCTCAAAGGTTTTCCTTTTTCCAGTCATGCATAAGAGTACATTCGTATGACAGAAGAATTCCGCATTCTTCCTCAAAATCATAGGGCTAAGGAAGTCAAGTTGGAGGTATAATTTCCATACACAACACAGATTGTGTGAGTGAATTAATATTCAGTCTTTTCAATTATATGTAGCCCCTTTTTGAACCCCATTTTTTTAGAATAGATTTCGTAAAATGTGATTTTTTTTTTAGAATGCGTGATTAAAAAGTATGGAAAAGTTACGAGTTTAATGTAAAATTATTTTGTTGGGAGAATGTGTGGTTGATGACTTGGGGAAAAAATGGGTTTTAAAGGAATGCGGCTCAAACAAGGGTATAGTTTATGGTTGTTGCTGATTTGAACTGCCTTTAATTCTCGGTTTCATGACCAGATATTAAGTGTCTAGGATTTATGTTTTTGTCCTTGTTCTATTCATCTTAATTTTTGGTGAGAAGCAACAGTGCTCGTTTAGTGTAATGTCAGGGTTATTTGTTCCAGTTTCTAACAGGATATTCAGTTTGATATTTTCAAAACACAAATAGTCATGTACTTGTTTTCTTATGCAGCATGCAGTCCATTGATTTTAAATTTGCTGCTGTTTGTACAGGTGAAGAAAATGATTCTTCATGCCTGTGCCGAGCTGTAAAATCTTGTGAGGGCATTTCTTCAGATGCAAGTGACACCGGTATGGATTTGAATCTTCCTTCTTTAAAGTTCAAACTAAGGGCAACGACTTCCGCTATACTATAGCTATTTTTAGGAACTCTAGATCTTTATTCTATGTTTTAAGCTGGATTTTTATTTATTTATGCATTAATCACTAATAATCTCTTACGAATAGTAAAATTTGCTGTCAAACAGTAGTTCAATGAATAACTACTGACAACTACAGCAATATTGTTGGACATAATTATTCTCTTTTGCCTACTGCGTCCACGAGATTGAGCTTACTGATGTAATGTAAAACTCTTCATATTGGTGCTGGACACAGCTAGTGGGTAGGTGCCAGAATATGCACTTGTTAAAAATGATTCCATGGCCTTCAAGCTGTCAGGTTCACTATCTATGTTGCCAGAGATTGTAACTTGACCTCTTAAGATGGTTGCAAATTCGTATTGGTTTGTTGGAATTACGAAAGAGTCAACTACAATAGATTGCTGAATATTTTTGGAGGGAATGACAAAAATAGGAAAATAATATGCTTTTTTTATTGTTATTCTATTTCTTTGGAAACTACTTATTAACAAAAGAAATCTTGAGATGCAGTATCTAGTTGACAAAAAATTGATTGTCCATTCAACGGAAAATTCTTCATGTAATTTTAAGTTTATTTTTACATAAACTGGACAGCCACTGGTTTTGTAAATTTTTGTTCAAGTCATTCTTCAATTCCGACAATGAATTGCCCCCTTTGAAACAGACTATATCTGATTGCGACATAGTGAGCTTTTTGTCTTGAGTCCTGTCTCACATGATGCTTTCATTAAACCTTGAGTGCCATTTGTTGCATCAATTTTACTAAGATGCATGTTTGGTGAGATTTACACTTGAATCTTAAATTCAGGTCTGCTCAAGTGTTCACTCGTTCTTGTTGTCTATTTAGACTTTCTATTGCTAACTATAGCATAGTGGGCAACTTCACCATTTTTCTCTTTATCTTCATGTTGTTAGTCAATTTTATTGGTAATCTTAGCTATTTTTGATCCAGACCAAGATGGCAAAGCAAGGAAAAGAAATTTCAAAGGAAGGAGGAGGAAGAAGATCTATCCTTGGACAAGAAGGGAAGGATGACTACAGCGATACAAAAAGTATGAGTATTTGCTACTTTTTTCTTTTTGCAAGTTATAATTTAATTTTGTGAATTTGCTATATTATATAGGTTTATTATGAGTATCTTTTATTTTTGGTAGTGAAAAAATGCAAGTTCGACCCAAACAATACCCAGAGGGGGGTGAATAGGTATTTAATGCGTAATTAAAAACAATCACGAATTAAATAGCAAAAAGTCATTTTTAATTCTTATCTAGATGGTTAATCATGCAAGTCAGATTATCCTTTGTTGAATTACCGCAGTTTGCATATCATAAATATGAATAATAAAGAAGTAAAGAACACAAGAATTGTTCACGGGGAAACCCAACTGGGAAAAGCTCCGGGCCCTTTGTCAGTCAATTCACTATAAACGATTCTGTACTTACAGTCTACCAGACTAGACGACAACACAAACTATCCAATCTTCTGATAGCTCTCTTGAATTCTGTGCTTCCCTGCACCAATTCCAGTTGCAATAGCCAACGCTCTTCTGGAACTCCTCTATCCTGTAGCAGCCCTAACTTGGTAGAATTGCCTATCTCCCGTGGTAACAACTCATTCTTCACAGACTGGAACTTCAGTCGCTTCCTAGATCTTCTGCTCCTCTGACACACATGTAGAAAGTTTGATTTTTGGTATTTGAATATTGAAACTGATGTTTTTCTGACTACCAGAACGAATCTCAAAGAAACATGAAGGTTGAAAGCTTCAAGGATGAGAGAAAAATTGGCAGCTTAGTGTTTGCTTATTCTTCAACCTTAGAATTCTCGTTATGTAGCTTTAGGATATTTATGGGTAGGTTAGAAAACAGATGGACAGAGAAAAAGATTTTAAAACATGAAATAAAATATTCCCGTATAAAGCTGTTGCTCGAGCGAGTGTCCAGCGACAGGGTGTCGCTCGAGCGAAGGAGGGTTGATGGTCTAGCGACAATGTTTCTACTTTTGTAGCTCGAGTCAACCCTTGGTGATAGTCTAGCAAAAATCCGCGTCGTTTTCCTCCTTGTTCCAAACTCGAAACCCTAGACCTCATAACCAACTTTTAAGCAATTTGCACATTACTCTTTGAACTATCACACTCCATCAATTTAAGTCCTTTTATTCACAGAATTGGCCAATTACAAAATCAACTAAAACCTAACAAACTCCCCCTTTGGTATTGTGACAAAACACTAATCAATGTCAAGGGAGTAATAAAGTAAACGTTACAAACTCAAAACAATGACACAACCTAAACTACAGTCTGTCTTGAACGAACTTTGCAGTACCTGTTTCTTGAAATAGACACCTTAAATACCAGTGTAAAATATGTGGAAAATGAGATCAAAGATAATAACAGTTCAAACAATTAAATTGTAAGTGTCACTTAAGCAATCGTAAGTAATTGTAACTCATATAGCATATTTTTCAATTTTAAATCACAAGCTAAACCAAGACACGGTATTAATGCAACCTAACATACCAAAACGAAACATTGACACTATAAAAATATCAAAAACTTAATTTAGCGAAACTGAACTCAACAAAATATGCATGTGCTCCCCCTAACTGCAAACTTTCAATATATTCAAGCAGTAGGTAAATGTATTTATGTCTCACCCCAACGACCCCTCAAGACATAAATTCAAATCACAAAATGCAATTCAATTGAAAAAATGATATCATATCAATTGTAAAGTTAGCCAAACTTAAAGCAAAAAATAATATATATTGCAAAATGACAAGTACATCTGATTTGTAATCATGTAAGCACACAAATCTAGATAAAAAAATTGTACATATCTACTCCCTCTCAACTATACAGACTGATATAGATTTCCATCAATAATCATACTCCACATTTTTGTTACAAAATGACAAGGGAGCAACCTACAAGCTAAACAGCATCGGTAGCATCATTAGCATCATCGGAGTCCTCCTCTCCATAGAAGAATCATCCTAATGGCGACGAATCCATCGTAAACCACGTTGAATGTAGCCAACAGTACCCCATAGTGTAGCAAACTCGGTGGTGTGGCAATCAACGGTAGCATGAAGCCGTGTAAGCTTAGCCATCATCCGAGCCTGCTACTTGATCATCATGGTCATCTGTCTCAAAAGAGCCACAGAAGGATCAACAGGAACAAAGGAAATATTAGCAGGTGGAAGAACCGACTTAGAAGGAGGAGGAGCCGATGAAGTAGATGGAGAATGAGACGCTGAACCAGAAGTAGAAAGAATATCGGTAGACTCAGGAGCAGTGGTTAAAGATGGAAAATCGGAGGGGTCAAATGATATTAGGTCATCAATAGGATCGTTCGGCATAGTAGGATCAGCCTGAGGCTGCGCGGGCCCAGAAGTGAAAGCATGAGACCTGCTCTGGGCGATAGTGGTATGGCCAATAGGCCGAGATACTCGCTGTAGAATTTCCTCAGGAAAACAAGCTCTTAGGGCAGTGACTAACCTATAAATGAGGCAAGCATAAGGAAGCCCAACCTGAGTCCCCATGGTCCGAAAAGTACGAAAAATCTGCTAACAGACAAAAGATAGGAGATATATGGAATCACCATACAATAATGCGTAAAGAAAACGAGCCTTCTCCATAGGGAAGGATAAGGTATGAGAAATCGGCCACAGATTAGTGTATACAATGCGCAACAAAATCTGCCGGTCAATAGGTACAATCTAGTGCGCATCGTACCTGGACCATTCTCCACCTATGTTTTTAGCATCGTGGATCAAACCAATGTGTCCGATGGAAGTGAATCAGGAGTAAGATAAGGAAAGAGTGAGTGAACGACTCGCGAAATATGAATAAGACTCAGAATGACATCCGGAGTGATCTTAACTACCCGACCCCTATGAAAAATCCTAAATGAAGTACCACTAACATCATGGATATTAGCGTAGAACTCCTGTACTAATAAAGATAGAGGAGGTGTCAAATCAATAAGAAGTGGTTTCTAGTCCCGGGAAGAGAAAATAGGTGCGAGGTCAGGAGACAAGTCAGACATGATGACCTCGCGCTCAAAAAAGTACGGGGCAAAGAGAAAATTGGGACCCAAAAACATCTTAGGCGACAGTAGAAAGATCTTGGGACCCAAATGATGTCGAGGTACCAGGATTAGACGGAGTAGTACGTGCTCTCTTGGACGGCATCTAAAAGAATTGAATCACAAACATCAATAAAACCTCGATATATGACAAATGAAACTATAAAATGCATGGTATGCATAAATGTACGTAACACGAGGCAAGTAAAATGACATGCAATGTGTCCTAACTGAGTGTATGATGACATGCAATGATGCCCAGACAAAGGTGACGTGAAGACAAGACACGTGCCATGGAGTCTAGACACAGGGACGTGAGTTATGACGTAGTGACGTGACTTCAAGACGGAGGGATGTGATGTCTCTGTGTGGTGTCACAATCGAGCACACCCTATGCAACTATCGAAACATCAACCTCGACAATCTAATGCACCACATGCAACATCCAACCGTAATCATCTAACAACCAAGTCTCGATTAACTTCATTCCAAACCAAAACTCGACTCCAACCTAAAACCAGTCCAAAATCACCCATCCATCCCAACGACCACATTCTAAACCACGACCATCATCATCACACTCAATCTAAAATCAAACCCTAGTAACTCAAAGAACTTTAATACTAAATGAATACTCAAATCAAATTCCAAAGAAAGCCAAATTGGTCCATAACCGGATTTTTGATGAAAAACCTCGCAGAAATGAATGATATTCCATGTAAATATGTACATATGAAGTACAATATAATAAAATCCAAGCAGTAATGACCAGACAATGAAGAAATCCAACTAAATTGCGAAAATGGTGAAAACCCTAAGTTTTCGAAAATTACCTTTGAATGTGAATGATTTGATGAAATAGCAACTGCAATGTATGATTCAAAGTGGAAATGAAGCGGGAAAATAACTGATTTTGAGTGGGTGTTGGAAAATTTAGAGAAATCAAGTGAAATAATGAGAAAAAATGCGAAAACCTCTTGAAATGAAGCGCTTTAGTTCAGAAATACGGGCTGTCGCTCGAGCAAGTTCCAGATAACCTAGCGACATGCCAAATGTCAGAAATAGCACAAAAAATTCAAAAATTTAGAAAAATAGCAATTTAAAAAAAAAACAAAATTAAGACAAATCATGTTCCCGACACTTTGACAATTCAAATTAAGTATGTAATCACAAGTTGAGCAATATCAAAAAGACTTTTCCACGTACGTAGTTAAGTTCAAGATAGAGTAAAATGTATAAATGACTCATGTGTGTAATGTGCCACTATTTTCTCGTGAAAACGACTCTAAACCTTAAATTTGTGAGAAAGGATATGCGAAACATCACTTGTTAAATAAGTATAATCCCTACAGATGAAAGTCAAACTTGAATAAATTTTAGGACCTTAAAACGAGCTCAATTATATGAAAGTTTTCAATTCTCCCCCTGAATGTGAGAATATTTTATTTTTTATCGCTTTTTTCTCGAAAATAACACCTTATGTGCAGACTTTGTCTATTAAGCGACTAAATTGACCCTTGTAACGAGTTTTAGGCCGGTTAACCCAAGTCTGATGACCATAGGCACCATGTTATGAGAAATCCCTCGACCTTAATTACTCAAGCCAAATAGGCTTCAAATAGAGTAAAAGATGAACCAATTAAGCATTCAACGTTTACAAGAAGACTATCACGAGTTAAGGTCATCTAAATGTAGATTAATACATGTTCGAGGTCACCCTACTAACATGTGACTGTCATCCCGAATCTCACATACGCGGTTCAAACTCATCCACAAAATCATAGTGTGTGATGTACAGAAGTTTACATGATGACACGTATACTCAATACTCCACGTTAAACCGAACCAAACAATTGAGATAATAGTGTAAAATAGATAAATGCTTACTTGGTCATACATAATTTGTTTAAAATTATAACAATGTGTTGTTTGCCAGTACGAAAATATTTTTGTATTTTTCCATTTTTCAATTTTGTTTTGTATTTTGAAAACAATGTTGAAAGCAAATAAAATGCAGAAAAATATAAAATCAACAAGAAAACTAGAAAAGAAATAAATGGGATGCATACATGAATGAATGGACACATTCAACTACACATGCATGCACTTAAACACCAATTTAGAGCGAAAATTGAATGCCTTTACCATGAAGAGCATGACCATTTTCACAACCTTCAAGGTCTCTCCTCTTGACCCAAACTTTCTTAGCTGAGTCATCATCTCAATTAAATGGCCTACTTGATTGGCAAGAAAGTCAACCTTACTAGTGAAATCCAGATTCTTACTTCTATACACACGGTTATGACACCTAGGTCGACTCCTCATCACTCATGGTCATGGCTAAATCCTTACGCCTTTTCTTATTCGAGCTCCTATTCAGATTAGGAGATTCATTTCTATAGTGACCTAACTCTTGCACTCATGGCATTGGCAGATTGAGTTTTACTAACGGGAGTCCTAGAGGTATTCTCCTCACGTCTACCTCTCGAGGGTTTATTAGGGACTTCACTATTCAGCACTTGAGGCTTTCTCCTATTCCTCATCACCTTCTGAATATTTTTAACAAAATATGCATTTTCATCATCCTTAAGTGTCTTAGTGTCAATAGACTCGCTCTCAACTTCTCTAACAGTGCTCATGGCGATGAATTTTTGTTTCTTATGCTGTGCTAAGGTCAATTCATAAGTTTGGATGGATCCTACAAGTTCTTATACTTTAACGTTGTCTATGTCCTTACTTTCTTCAAATGCAGTTATCTCAGGAATCTAAGAACCTTACGAACAATTTTTGACTCGGGGATCCTTTCGCCTAGATTAAAACTAGAATTCACAATATCGTTCAACTTAGCATAGAACTAATCAAATCTCTTATCATCATTCATCCTAAGTTCTTCAAATCTAGACGTCAACATTTGCAATTTAGAATTTTTCACAATTTTAGTACCCTCGTGGGTTGTCTCCAAAATGTCCCAAACTTCCTTAGCTGTCTTACACATAGATACTCTTCTAAATTCCTCGGGAGACACAGCCATAAACAAAGCGTGCAGACCTTTACTATTCCAATTACATTCATCCAAGTTTGTTTTGATACACAAAGAAATATTAGTAGGTGTAACTACACCATCAACAATTGTTGTAGACGAAGTCTACCCATTTTGCACACAAATCCAAATACGTTCATCTAAAACCTTAAGAAAAGCTCTCATTCGAACTTTTCAATATGCATAATTATTTCCATCAAAATATGACGGTACAGACAAAGAACTACTCATCTAGACTAAATCAAATAAGAGTCAAGAATCGAAATTAAGCTCTGATACCAATTGAAAAAATACAAGTTCGACCCTAACAATACCTAAAGGGGGTGAATATGTATTTAATGTGGAATTAAAAATAATCACGAATTAAACAGCAACAAGTCACTTTTAATTATTATCTAAATGGTTAATCATGCAAGTCACATTATCCTATGTGGAATTACTGCAGTTTGCATATCATAAATAATGATTAATAAAGCAGTAAAGAACACAAGAGTCGTTCATGGAGAAACCCAACTGAGAAAAAATTCGGATACTTTGCCAATCAATTCACTATAAACGATTCTGTACTTACAGTCTATCAGACTAGACGATAACACGAACTATCTGATCTCCTGACTACAATTTTGTGCTCCCCCATACCAATTCCCGCTACAATAACTCACGCTCTTCTGGAACTCTGCTATCCTGCAACAGCCCCTAGTTTGGTAGAATTACCTTATCTCCCGTGGATTACAAAGAACAACATGTTCTTCATAGACTGGAACTCCAGTCACTTTCCTTGATTTTCAGCATATCTGACAGATATGTAGGAAGTTTGGTTTTTGGTATTTGGATATTGAAACAGATGTTTCTTTACTACCAAGAACGAATCTCAAAGAAACGTGAAGGTTGAAAGCTTCAATGATGAGAGAAAAATTGACAGCTCAGTGTTTGCTTATTGTTTAATCTTATAATTCTCGTTATGTAGCTTTAGGATATTTACAGGTAGGGTAGAAAATAGATGGGTTGGGAAAAAAGCCTTTGAAAAGCGAAATAAAATATTCTCGTATAAAGCTGTCACTCGAGCGAGTGTCCGCGACAGGGTGTTGCTCGAGCAAATGAGGGGTGATGGTCTAGCGACGATGTTTCTATTTTTGTAGCTCGAGCCAACCCTTGGCGACAGTCCAATAGAAATCCATGCCGTTTTCCTCCTTGAAACTCTAGACCTAATAACCAACTTTTAAGCAATTTGCACATTACTCCTTGAACTATCACACTCTATCAATTTAAGTCATTTTGTTCACAGAATTGGCCAATTACAAAATCAGCTAAAACCTAACATGTAGCTTCAGTAAATTGAGAATCCCTTCTATTTAGTGAATTTATCAAGAAGCTTTTTATTGAATTTATGTGCTATTTTGTTGTATAACATAATGTCTACAAGACTCAGCATTGTTCTCTACTTAAACTAATACCACCACCCGACCCCAATAATAGTTTTTACTACGATACATTGGCATATGTTCAAGAGTTATAGATGTTTTTCCAAGATCGAGAAATGAACCCTTTGAAATCAAGGGGTAATAAACAAGATTTTATTATTAATTTCTCTTACTATTTGGAGTTACTCAATCTTCCTTAGTAGTATATGAGCTAATGTATCAAGGGCTCATTTGTCTTCGCTTATAAGAAGTCAAAAGGAGCTTTTGATATTCAAAAGTTATTTTTGGACATTTTTAGTTAATTTTATAAGTGCTTCTAGTTAGAAGAACTTTAGAAGGAGCTGGGCTAAAATTAAGGTATTAATTTCAAGAGCGATTTGACCCAAAAAAAAAAAAAAAGTCTTGTGAGTGGACCCAAGAAGTAAAAATTAAGTATTATCTGGAACTTACATTCGAATATGACCCCACTTTATTGGAATATTTAAATTCATGCTTAAATGTAGAATTTATTGAATAAGTTCATTTAAGTGTTTAAGATATTAAAAGTTTTTTTTTTTTTTTTTTTTTTTGGGGGGAACACGTCTCTAAACTTCTTGTCAAGTTATCTACTTTCTCAAGCAAAAAATTAAATGATTTGCACTACACTTAAGTTTATTCTATTAAACAAGTTCAAGGTGTGAACCAAAAATAAAGAAAGGAGAGTTGGAGATTAGAAATATTAAAAAAAGACTACCACTTCAAGAGGACTAACTAATTTGTTAACGTAAGATTAAAAATATAAAATTAGACTTGGCAAACTAACCTTAGAATTTGATGACTGATTCCATTGAAAACGTAGCCATTAATTTCAGTTCTCTTTCACCCAAGAAACAAAGATATACATAGATAAACAAAACATGTATCAGCTGTAGAAATGATATCTATTTGCTTACTAACTACTGTTCTTATTTTCTCATTGGCATCAGCATCTGATCCCGGCAACCTACAAATCTTTATAATGAATTTGACCTCTAAAGGGCATCTTGTGAGTTTTGAACAATAAAGAAGAACAATTCGACAGCTTATTTGGGAGTGATTTTTCTTTTTTAAATTATTTTTTCCCAAAATTATTTTGAATCACATGTTTCACGAAGTCATAATTTTTCCTACATTTTTTATACATTATTCAAATATTCATTTTTCACTTGGAAAAATCTACCCCATACAAACGCTGAATAAACGTTGAGAAATGTTTCTCTCGATTTCTTGACAATAAAGATTTTGAAAGAATATAAATATTCTCATTTAATGTAACCTATGTTCTCTTGAATCATGTTATTAATAAGTTAGCATGCAATCAATTTATAGGTGTCAATAAATAGTTTTGTTGTTAAAGATTTTACTTAATGACTTTGTGAAAGTCTGTTTAATCTACTAATGTAAAATCTTATATTGTGATTATTGATTAAGGGAAAACTTGACATGAACTACTACAATAGTTAACCTATTTCTTTTGCCAACTCTTCCGAAGTAAAACCCAACTCGCATTAAGGGAAGGAAAACATGTTTCTAAATCCAATTTTTGAAAGAAAAGGGAAAAAAAAAAGGAAGAAAAAAAGAAATTTCAAATTAATAAATTAAAAAATTTAAAACGGTTGTATCATTATTTTAAAATGACACTAAAGGGGGTGTTTGATGGACATTAATGAGAAGAAAATGTATTTTATGATGTGATGGAAAATATGTGGTTAATAAATAAGAAAAAGTTATGAATTTGAGTGTAATATTATTTTATTGAATTATGTATTGATGCGAACTCCGTAACAACGGTGACTACGAAATCCACAACTAGATTGATGTGAAACCCAATAACGCCAATAAAATCTAGTTTTGGACTTGAACCCAACAAAGTGAACCAAAAAACCCAACGATAACAAAGATGCGTTGAACCCCTTAATTACACAATGAAGAACCCACGATCCGATGTTTTGAATGCTACAAGATTTAGATCTTGATAAATTCGAATTGATTGTTCAAGGAAGAACAAGGATATCAATAGCCTCTTTATTAAAATTTTGTCAAAAGGTCCAAACACAATGAATGTTTTTGGTATTTATACCAAACAATAGAAATTAGGTACAAACGTGCATAATCTCATAAATAAGGTATGAGATTGACTAAATATAGAATTCTAGCAATTATGAAAAATTCGCGGGAAAGGAAAATTTCGCAATTTTTTTGTTCGTTGCGGCCGCAAGGTATATTTGGTTGCGGCCACAAGGAACAATTGAAAAACCCCATTTGAGTTTCGGTATATGCCTTTGCAGCCGCAAGACTGTTATGTCTATGCGGGCATAGGCATAAATTTCAGCCCCGCTTTCTCGAGCCTCGATCTGCATGATCCATTGGACTTTCGACCTTGATCCCAACATGAAATGTGCCTCTTTTTCCGTGTAGAACATGATATCGTCCATCGTTGCTTGAACAAGTAATCCCATTGCCTCTGTCACTCGTTTTGCCCTCGCTCAAGTCATCGGTCCTTCGTCAACTATCAATGGATCTTTCCCCGGCCTTGTCATTGCTTCAACGACACCTTGGATCGTATCATGTATGGTTGAAAATGAGTTTTGAAAGAATGATTTTTTTTTAAAGAATGTGTATCAAAAAGGGCTAATAGGTGAATTAAAAAGATAATGGTTAAAAACGTTGTTTGTGACCGAACTTATATCAAAGTTTCACTTAGGTCATTTAACTTTGTTATTTTTGAGACGCAGTTAAATATATTGAGAAAGTGCGAAGAAAATTTCATATTGGCTAGAAGTTACGGAAATAATAGGTGTTTTAAGGAAATGAACTAGTACTCTTCCTCGTAGGTTCTACCTAATACAACTGAACATTTAAAAGATTTACATTGTCAAAGAAATACTTTCGACGACTTCAAAGGTGCAAATAAAATAATTTACATTATAAATACGTGATGTGGATTGTTGTAAAAATTAACAGCAATTTAATAGAGATGTAGCTAGGGATCATAATGCTTAATATATCATTGCCATTTTGGACTTTTTCCATGCTTGTGGAGAATTCCCTTGCGACATATATTCTTATAGTAAGCACATTATAACTTTTCAAAGGGTGAGAATGACAGATTAACGGCTTAATTGGACATAATATTCAAATCCCCGAGCATGGTTTGAACAGTAATAGCAGATTCTGGATTGTCAAAAACATCTCTGGCTTGCATTACATATGAATTTTGGTACAACTTAAAATCATGATATGTATCAAAAATAGGATAGTATAAATGAAGACCGTGTAATGTATTATGTATGACAGTGATTAATATATCTGACCATTAATAATATTTCTCGGGTTAAAGACTTACTGAAGTTTGTCATACTTGATCACAGAGCCAGATTAAAGTATGCAGCAGCTGGGATATATAAAAAGGCCATTTCCATGTAGAAAAACTGGACAGACAGTGTCAACTGTCGAGAAACGAAGATTTCTTCTCGAAATTGTTACACAAAGACTTGGAAAATGCAAACTATCCTAATTCACGTGCAAAAGAAAAACTAGCAGACTAATTCTAATGAATTGGTGAACAACTTCCATTAGCCAGCCAACTATTGAGTTATCAATAATTTCCATTATTTAATCCAGTCTGAGCATAGTGCATTGGGAATTATGTAAATTATAGTTTCTCATCTGCTTCTGCTTCTGCTTCTGCATTTTATTTTGTCTGGTAAAAAATATTTCCTAGAAGTACTGGGAATGACAGAATAACCACTTTGAAATTAATTCAAAACACAGACTGAATTTTCAGAGTGGTTGGGTAATTATGAGTTGGTCAACGACTAATTACTAAATGAGAACATTTCAAGAATATTTTGAAGTGTTAGTTGTTTGAAACGATCTGCTCTTGAAAAAATATATTTAATTATGTTTTGAAGACTTGGCAAGATTATTTGCTTGAAAAGATGAGTTGATGACTAATTCAAATAGAAAGCTGCACTATAAATAGGCAATCCCATCTCACGAAATAAACACCCACAAACCACAACAAAAACAAAATATCGGTTGTACTAAAAATGGCTCTTCGCTTTCTAATTTCAGTTCTTATTATCTCATTGGTTTCATTTACATATGCTTCCGATCCCTCTCCCCTGCAAGATTTCTGTGTTGCTGTTAAGGATGCTGAAGCAAAAGGTAAATGCATTTTACCCTCCTAGAATAACAATCTTATCTTGAGTGCAGTACGCCCACTACTCAATACTACTTGACATTAGAATTAACAAAATTTTAGCTTCCTTTTCTCCTTTAATACTGTATCTCCTAAAAACCTTGCATTAGGGGATAATATAATTTTATTGCATTCAGTTTCTTCGTAATTTTTATGACAATTTTCACTACATTTTATGTACAAAATTATGTTGGTATGTACATATATATGGCTTAGCAGTGACTTCTGTTTTTATTGCAGTTTTTGTGAATGGAAAGATTTGCAAGGATCCGAACATGGTTAGTGCCGATGATTTCCTCTTTCGTGGACTGAACGTGCCCGGAAATACATCCAATCCCCTAGGATCAAAGGTCACTCCAGTGAATGTCAACCAATTACCAGGACTCAACACTCTTGGTATCTCTTTAGTCCGTATCGACTATGCACCATATGGCCTCAACCCACCCCACACGCACCCCCGGGCTACTGAGGTTCTTGTTGTTGTGGAGGGTACTCTCTATGTTGGATTCGTTACTTCGAACCCCGCAGATCCAAACGTAAAGAACAAACTCTTCACCAAGACTTTGTATCCGGGAGACGTCTTCGTGTTTCCAGAAGGTCTCATTCATTTCCAGTTTAATGTGGGGAAGAATAATGCAGTTGTATTTGCTGGTCTAAGCAGTCAAAATCCAGGAGTCATTACAATTGCAAATGCAGTTTTTGGATCCAACCCGCCCATTAATATTGATGTTCTCACCAAGGCTTTCCAAGTTGATGCGAATGTGATTAAATATCTTCAAGGACAATTCTGGTGGAACATCGATTAGAAAAGAAATATTATGATTTGTTTGCCCTCTTAAAGATATCTCGTGTGCTATGAAGAATAAAAATGAATAAGTGAATAAGTGTTGAGTAATGTTTCTTTTGTATGGTTTCTTGATCATAAAGATTTCTAAAAAAATATAGCATTTTCCATGTAATGTAAGTTGTGTCCTCTTGAAGGATATTCTATATAAATTTGCATGGAATCAATTTATAACTATCAATTAATGGCTTAGTTCTTGAAGATTTTAACCTAATGACTTTGTTAAACTTTGTTTAATCTGCTAAGAAAAAATCTTATGTGATTAATGAATAATTTTAACACAAACTTCTATAATAATTAAAAAATATGCCAACTGTACTGGTGAATTGATCAATAAAGTATGTTGACTATGCAAAAGTGTGCAAGGGAAAGAAAAAAGTGTGTTTCTAAATGCATTTTTATAAAAGAAAAGAAAAAAAAAATGAATTTTATTTTTTTCAATTAAAAAAATCTTTAAAACGATTGTGACAGTAATTTAAAATGACAGAGACAGTAGAATCGAAAAGATTTCCGTTTGCAGGTTTGTTTATCATCATTGTTTCTAAGTTGCCGTTATCTCACTATTTCAATTAATTGAAGAAGTTGATGATAGAAAGATTGAAACAACAAGTAATTGACGACTTTTGAGATGCAAATGTATTATTTTTAGGTAGGACTAAGAAAACTGAAAATGTATTAGCTGTTGAAGAACAATTCTTCTCCAAAGCATAGAAGACTTGTCAATATCAATGTGTAATACAACTGGACCTCTTCAAGTTCAATTTTTTACTAGTTTCCAACAACATTTTTATATATCAAATCGTTGCATTAACCGAATTTAAATATTTTCCTTAGTCCAAATAATGTTGGTTTCTTAATTTACACAAGCTAGGGGGAGAATCAGGAAATACAGACTAAAATCAATGGATAAGATATCACATCTTACTGTCCTTGGTTCATCTACCAGGAAATTAGTTAATGTATATTTCCCATTTGCCACATTACCACAAAATAGTTTACATAATAAGTAGATCTCTCGTCAAATTGACAAAAAATCTGCACTAAAGACGAGAGATAGAGTACAACAGCTATTGTAATATTTAAGTGGATAAACTACTAGGCTGAAATACAAACTTCTTTATTTGTGAAGATGAACATAAATAGTAATCAAGACAATCAAAGTGGCTTTTGTCTTATTAAAACGGAAAGCTATAGTCACCACACAAATGTTAAATGATTTCCTAGCTTGAAAAATAATCTAATTGCATGCTCAGATACACATAGAAAACATCTATTAATTTTTCAACTTCTCTTCCCTTACGTGTCCAAGAATATGTGGCCTGTCTTTGTTTAGATTTGATTAACAACTTACGAAAAACAACAAGGAAAATAATTCGTTAACTGCAGTAAAATAAAAAAAATATGAAATAAAAATTTTAGCAAGAAAAAAAAAATTCCCAAACCAAGGCCTATGCGAACACAGTTTCTTTAAAATAGATTCGCCCCCTCACCGTTCGTGTTTGAGGTATAATTTGAGCGTCTACTTCCCATAATACAATGGTTAACCAGTAAAATCTGAGCACAACAGATTTTACTCGGACGAACTATGTTAATGCTAGAACAAGATCAACACCAGAAAATCAAAACAAGGTTTGGAAGGAAAACAGTATGCAAAATAGACGGAAGCAAAATGCAGAACTAGAGTTTCGAAAGTATATAGAACATGAGGAAATTTCGTGTGTTTGAACTCGAGGAAAATGGTTCTCTTTTGTAGACTTTCAACTCCCAAAGTCTCCATAACTCACTTGTAATAACTAAGGGAGTTTCATACATTTTTGGAGTTTCAAAAACCCAAAAGTCAGTTTTAGAAAGCAAAAACAAATTCCAAAACATAGGCCCGCCCTCGGGACCAATTTTTGGTCAATCCAATCTGATATTCGTGTGCGCAGGTCGCACTCACATACGAGTTCAAGGTCCGAAGCCCATTTCGGACCGTGATTTGCACCTCCATGTGCGTGCACGTGGATAGAGCCTTTTATGCTACACATGATTACACCCTTCAAAAGTGCAATCCTATATAAAGTGGTTTTTACTTTCCTCATTTTTCTATGTGGCACAAGTTTATTTTTGTTTTCTTACCCACATAAACTCATTTCACATGGCATACTTTGAGCACCAATTTCTCATTCACCCGAGCATCATTTTTGGCAAGTAAATACATAATTTTGATGTACTCACGAAGGAGAACACAAATCAACTTCCATATTCCAAAATGAACAACTGGGTCCCACTCAAATTTAGCTCCAGAGTCAGCCACCCGACCATTTTTTTCAACAACCCCCACATGAATGAAAATTGGGAGCGACTTATGAATGTGACACATGACAACTTGGTGATATAGTTCAACAATTGAAACCTGCATAGAATAGGTTGGTGTTACCCTTTGAACCTTCCCTTGTGAAAGCATATTTACTTTACTAGCTGGCCAGTAGACGCGATGTCTTTAAACTGTTTTGTCGTTTATGTAAACGCTGATATACTCCACATATGATTCTTCATAACACATTTCAGTTCTCATTATTATGTTCTTTTTGGCCATGAACATACACCTGGTTCTATGACAGTTTACAAGAATTACGCCCCACACAATTCCTCTAGAAGTGGCCCCACTTCTCTCTCACATAGGTGATTTTTTATTACAAGTAACCCGCATTACTTGGCTTGATTTTTGACATATAAGATTCATTAAAAACCTATTGGTATCACTATCGCATCATAGGAATGGACATGAGGTAATATCCCCCACAGTGATTCTATCAAGTCTTTATAGTTAGGTTGTCCCTTTGAACCTATATCTTGGGATCTCCAGTCAACTAGGTTGGATTTCCTTTATATTGACTTATCCATTCTAGGGCTTAAGTCTCATTCCTCCCGATGATTTTTCAACTAATTCTCTATTTAACCCTTTGGTTAGCGGATCCGTAATGTTATCCTTTGATTTTACGTAGTCAATAGTGATAACTCCAGTTGAGAGTAGTAGCCTTATGGTATTGTGTCTACAACATATATGTCTAGACTTACTATTGTACATGTTACTTTGTGCCCTTCCAATTGCTTATTGACTATCACAATATATACAAATTTCTGGCACATGTTTTGACCATCTTTGAATATCTTCTAAGAAGTTGCACAACCATTCAACCTCTTCACCACTTTTATCTAGATCTATAAACTCAAATTCCGTATTGGATCTGATTATCACTGTTTCTTTAGAGGATTTCTAGGATATGGCTGCACCTGCAATTGTGAACACAAATCCACTCGTGGATTTTGAGTCTTTAATATCAGATATCCAATTATGATCACTTTATCCTTCAATGATCGCTGTATATCTCGTATGGTGCAGTTCAAAATTATAAGTATATCTCAAGTACTTCAGTACTCTTATTATTCCCTTCCAGTGATTAGTTCCTGGATTACTGTGTAGGCTATGTCTGGTCTTGTACAACTTATCAAGTACATCAAACTTCCTATAATGCTCGATTATTCTACTTGAGATACACTTTCACCTTTGTTCTAGGATAGATGTTGACTTGTATCTATCGGTGTTCTAGCCAATTCAGTATCATCCTTACTGAACGTTTCTAGAATTTTGTCCACATAATGAAACTGACTTAGAGCAAGCCCATCTGATGTTCTTAAGCTTTTAACTCCAAGTATAACATCAGCTAAACCCATATCCTTCATGTCAAATCTCGAATTTAACATATCTTTAGTGGATTTAATCATCTTATCAATGCTACTAACAATAAACGTGTTGTCAATGTAAAGACATAAGATGAAATAACAATTTTCAGTGTCTTTGACGTAGAAACATTTGTCACACTCATTGATTTTAAATCCATATTCCATCATGACGTTATCAAATTTTTCATGCCATTATTTTTGTGATTGTTTCTTTTCCTGCCTTAGAGTTGAAAACCCATCGGGTTGTTCCATATAGATTTCTTCCTCTAAATCTCCATTTAAAAATACAATCTTAACATCCATTTGATGTACTTCAAGATTTCATAGAGCATCAATCGCAAGTATTATCCTAATAGATGTTATTTTCGTTATTGGAGAATATGTATCAAAGTAATCAAAGTCTTCTCGTTGTTTGTAACCTTTTATTACTAATCTGGCTTTATACTTTTCAATAGTTCCATTTGCTTTCATTTTACGTTTAAAAATTCATCTGTAGCATAGTGGTTTACTTTCTAGATGAAGAGCCTCTAGCTTCCACGTATGATTTTGCAAAATGGAATCTATTTCACATTTAATAGCATCTTTCCATTGAGGTCCTTCTGAGGAGTTCACAGCTTCTTGATAGCTTTGAGATTCACTTTCAAGCATATAGGTCAAAAAATCTGGACCATAAGATTTTTCTATCTTTTCCCTTTTGCTGCATATTGGTTCAACCTCAACCTTAACCTCCTCTTCTAGTTCTTGGTTCTGACTATTTTCAGTCATAGTCTCATATGTCGTTTAGAAGAGCTTGCTTCTTCTTTGGACCTGTACGAAAATACATGTTCGAAGAACGAAGCATTTCTCGATTCCATTATCGTGTTTTTGTTTATATCTGAGATTTTAAATTCATACACAAGAAACCGATAAGCACTACAATTTTGTACATATCCAATGAAGATGCAATCTATAGTTTTCGGGTCTATCTTCACCTTCTTTAGTGTTGGGACAGCCACTTTAGCAAGACACCCTAACACTCGTAAGTATTTATAGGAAGACTTTCTTCCTTTCCATAACTGATAAGAGATTTTTTTCATTTTCTTTCGGGATACCTTATTTAAAAGGTAATTTGCTGACAATACAACTTCCATTCACATGTTCTGAGGTAATCCAGAACTTATTAGCAATGCATTTATCATTTCTTTTATGGTGCACTTTTTCCTTTCAGCAACACCATTTTGTTACAGTGAATAAGGTGCGGTGGTTTTATGTATGATTCCGTGTTGTGTACAGAATTCAGCAAACGGAGCTTCACACTTAACACCTCTATCACTTCTCAGCACCTTAATTTTCTTGTTAAATTGATTTTCAACTTCATTCTTATAGAGAATAAATTTCTCGATTGTTTTATCTTTACTTTTTTAGCAAATATACATAACAGTATTTTGTGCTATCGTTGACAAAAGTAATGAAGCACTTGTTGCCACCTATTGTTTGTACAGATTTTAAATCACATATATCACTGTGAATTAAATCAAATGGTTCTGTATTCCGTTCAATTGACTTAAAGGATGACCTTGTCAATTTTACCTCAACACAAGTTTCGCAGTTGTGTTTGGAATCAATATGAAACACGAGTATGCAATTCAAGTTAACTAGTCTATGTAAAGTATCATAGTTAACATGTCCTAGTCTACCATGTCACACATTGGAAGACTCAAGCAAGTAAGCAGAAGCATTCCAATTTTTGGAAACATAACCTTTTTTCCGACAAGCATTCCAATTTTTGACCAAATAACTTTGTCAGACTCAAATACAATACGGAAACCATGCTTATTCAAAAGTGACCCAGATACTAGGTTCTTACAAATTTTTGATACATACAACACATTGTTAAGAGTCAGCTCTTTTCCCTAAGTCATCTTTAGAACCACCTTGCCTTGTCCCTTGATTTCAGAAGTTGCCGAATTTCCCATGAACAACTTCTCTCATTGTCAATCCACCACTCTTCTGGATTTGAACACACCATGTTCACTTCAGAAATAATGGCTGCAAGATTCATCTCTGACACATCATGTGCAATGTAGTCAACTACATTTGCTTTTTTTTTTCTTTGGCAATCTGCACTCCGAAGATTTGTGGCATACTTTGTCACAATTGAAGCACTTTCCTTGAAATTTCTTCTTAGAAATGCCCCTTTTCGATCTCAGCTTGGTCCTTTTTCCACCGGATGGCCCAACCTTGGTTTTGTAGTTCTTACTACTTTGACCATGTTCCACAATATTGGCTTTAGCGACACTAGGATTGAACAATGTCACGCGTTTTATACAACGTGAAAATGTCGCAAGTGTACGGTGTTAAGTTTTGTAATACAGTGATAAGATAAAGAATGTCGAACCCACATGGATTGAAGTTTGATTTCTAATGAATACTATAATTGTGTAATTTCCACTTTATTTAGACAATCAATTTTTGGAATAAAGCTGTGATTTTTGTGCTAATGGCCATCAACTAAAATTTGCAAGTAAACGGAAACAAAATTCAAAGAAGTCATCAAATTATGAAAGCCTAGGGTATGATGTCATCACACTATCAATAATGTTTGTAAACCTATAATATGTCACCTCAATTAGATTTTTTTTTCTTAATTCATAGGCATGAACCCCAATTCAATTCTATTCCCTCTCTCGAGTGCCGAATAGAACCTATTTCTACAACTTAATTCCAATATCTCTATTCCGAATTAAACATGTAGAAATTGTAATGTACGTGGTTCTTAATTCAAAACAAGCCTCAAAGATCCGTATTTTCTCTCGAAATCTACGAAACCTTGGTTATGTTGTTCTTAGATCACGCCTAAATTTCCCTCTCTCAAGTGCCCAAATTCATGCAACAAATCATTCAACTATTGGTCTAGCAATTGAATGCATTAAACACAAACAATATAAATGAATTGATAGAAAAATCCAAAAGAGATTAAATATTAAGGTATCAAAACATGTTTCAAGAGGATTACATCAAATCCTAGATCTAAAGTGTTAGCTCATGATAAAAATAATTGACAACATGGAGTTTAACATGAAAAACGTGAATAAAAAGACAAGAGTTCAGAAAAATTGATTGTCGCCGCTTGATTCCTTCTCCAATATATGTCAATCGTCCCTTCTTCGTTGAATTTCTTCTAGAATTTTGCCTTGTGCTTCCTTGCCTCTTCTAGCCATCTCAAAAAACTCCCTGTTTAGGTCTTCCAAAAGTGTATTTATATTTCCCCAAGGTTGCAAGACGAATTGGGAGAGGATTGGGCCGAATTTCTTTTAAAAAAATAAAAATTTCCTTTTACCCGGCACGCAGTGCCAGCCCTGGGCTGGCGTCGCAATTTCAGTACAACTGGCGCTGTAGCGCCAGCTTCTCTATTTATTTTGCTGGGCTGGCACTGCGCGCCTGAGGCGCCAACCTCTCTGTTGGCTCTCCCTTTTCTCTTCTTTTTCACTTCATTATTCATTATTCATTTTCCAACCCATGCCTCCTTCCATGATCATCACCATTACTCCATTCCAAGCTTCAAATTACTCCATTTTGATCCAATTCACCTAGCTATAGAACAACACCAAATCTTAAAATCTTCAATGTTCATTTCCTTTCGTTTGTGTTTCAAATAATTCTTAAAATCTTTCCACGTGGGAGGCAGTTTTTTAATAATTGCAGCCACTTGAAAAGTTTCACTCAAAATCATCCCTTCGCCATGAATTTCGTGAAGAATCACTTGGAGTTTTTGCACTTGACTAATTACTGTTTTGGAGTCCACCATCTTATAATCTAAGAATCTGCCGATAATGAACTTTTTAGCACCGGCATCCTCAGTTTTATATTTTCTGTCCAAAGACTCACACAGTTCCTAAGTAGTTTTCATAGTACTATATACATTGTATAGCGAGTCTGCTAAGCTGTTCATAATATGGTTTCGGCGTAGAAAATCCGAATGGTTCCAAGCACCAAGTACACTGATCGCTTGAACATCTCTCTCTTCCTCATTGAGTTTTGGATCACTTTCAGTCAAGAATCTCACAAGATTCAAGGTGGTCAGATAAAATAACATTTTTTGCTGCCACATCTTCGGTTTTTCACCATGATTAACCGAAACAGTAGCCACGGGTTGGCTCACAACAAGGCTTGGCACTTTAGCCATAGTCTGAGCAACAGTTTAAGTAGCCACAGTTTAGGGCAAATCCATATTTGTGGAATCGGTTGCCATTTCTGAAATGAAAAAAAAACAAAAGAAATAAGTTTCTGTTTTAAAATGTTCAATATAAGGAAAATTTTCCTTCAATCTGTTTTAAATTTGTTGTAATATTTAAGTGGATAAACTACTAGGTTGAAACACAAACTTCTTTATTTGTGAAGATGAACTGAAATAGTAATCAAGGTAATCAAAGTGGTTTTTTGTCTTATTAAAATCAAAAGCTATAGTTACCACACAAATGTTAAATGACTTCCTAGCTTGAAAAATATTCTAATTGCATGCTTAGATACACACAAAAAACATCTATTAATTTTTCAGCTTCTCTTCCCTTACGTATCCAAGAATATATGACATGTCTTTGTTCACATTTGATAAACAACTTATGAAAAACAACAAGGAAAATAATTCGTTAACTGCAGTAAAATAACAAATTAAGAAATAGAAATTGCAGCAAGAAAAAAATATTCCCAAACCGAGGCCTGTGCGAACACAGTTTCCTTAAAACAGATTCGTCTCCTCACCATTCGTGCTTGAGGTATAATTTGAGCGTCTGCTTCCCAGTGTACAACGGTTAACTAGTAAAATTTGAGCATAATAGATTTTACTCCGGTGAACAAAGTTAGTGCTCAAATAATATCACCACCAGAAAATCAAAACAAGGTTTGGAAGGAAAACAGTATGCAAGACAAATAGAAACAGAATGTAGAACTGGACTTTCAAAAGTATGCAGAACAAGAGGAAATTTCATGTGTTTGAGCTGGAGGAAAATTGTTCTCTTATGTAGACTTTTAATTCCCAAAGTATCCATAACTCACTTGTAATAACTAAGGGAGTTTCAGACTATTTGGAGTTTCAAAAACCTAAAAGTCAATTCTAGAAAGCAAAAACAAATTCCAAAACGTAGGCCCGCCTAAGAGGCCAATTTTTGGTCAATCTGGTTCAACATTCGTGTGCATAGGCCGCGCTCGCATACGAGTTCAAGGTCCGAAGCCCATTTCACTCCGTGATTTGCACCTCCTGCGCGCGCACGTGAAGAGAGCCTCTATGCTACACATGATTACACCCTTCAAAAGTGCAATCCTATATAAAGTAGTTTTTTCTTTCCTCATTTTCCTATGTGGGACAAGTTTATTTTAGTTTTCTTACCCACATAAACTCCTTTCTCATGGCATACTTTGAGCACTAATTTCTCATTCACCCAAGCATCATTTTTGGCAAGTAAATACATGATTTCGATGTACTCACGAAGAAGAACTCAAATCAACTCCCATATTCCAAAATGAACAATCAGGTCCCACTCAAATTTAGCTCCAAAGTCAGCCACCAAACCATTTTTTCCAACAACAGCAACATAAGAACTGAACCGATGAGACCCTAGTCGGGAGAAGAAGGGATGTTTTTACCTTTTTAGCTTACTGACCAATCATTTTAGAGATGCCTCACAAGCTAAGAATGGATATATCCATTCACGAGCTTGATGAGAAGTGTTGAAAAATATGAACAAATTGATTTCTTGGTTTATGTGACTAAAATAGTACTATAATAATAATTGGCACCTAAGAAGGATGATTTTATAATTCATTTACACTTGTAATGGAAATACTATCTCCAAGTTTAAATTGTTTTACGATTAGAGGTGCTAGCCAAACTACACAATTAACCCCAAGTGGTGTTTGGTAGGGGTGTCCAAAATATCCGAACCGAACCGGACCGAACCGAACCCGAACCGAACCGAACCGAACCGAGCGGTTCTTCATAAGTTAAAGACCCGAACGGGTACCCGAATCGAGAACCGAAATGTTTGGGTCGGGTCTTGGGTCTCGACCAAGAACCGAAGAACCGAATGAGACCCGAAACTAAATAATTTTTTTATATTTTTTTATTGAATTAATTAAATTATTTTATTTTTTCTAACATTTTACATTGGTGGAAGATTAATAAATCAAGATTTGAATTTTTATCTGAGGTTGCAAGGGGTGTTCTTGTCATTCATGTATCTACAGTTGCTTTTGAGTCAGCATTTAGTACTGGAGAGTTCATTCTTGATCCATTTAGGAGTTCTTTAACTCCTAAAACAGTTGAAGACTTAATTTGTACACAAAACTAGCTAAGAAAATATTCTAGACTCTTGAAAGTTTTTCAAGATGGAATTTGCATTGAAAAAATAGAGTTATATGAGGGCATTGAGACAGGTAATAGATATATATTATATTTTTTTTATCAAATCTTATTAGTTGAATATTTTTTAGTTTATTTGTTTGTTAATTGTGCTTTTTCAATTCTTGTAGAGTTTTTTGTTAGGCAAGTCAGCAGTAACAATTGATGATTAAATCAAATAATTGGTAAGTATTAATATCTACTTTTTGGTATTTGTATGCATTGAATTAATGTTATTCGACGCTAGTTGTTTTTATATTTTTGAATTTGGTTACGTTAATTTGTAAAAGTTACAAATGAAATGTCATTAGTTATATTTATGTAGTGTTGTTGTAAATGTTAAAAAATTTAATTATGGTACAGAACCGAATGGAACCGAACCGAACCGAACCGAATGGAACCGAACCCGAACGGTTCCATAATTATATTTGGACCCGACGGGTCCATTTATTAAATACCCGAAAATTCTAGAACCGAGCAGAACCGAACCGAACCGAACCGAACCGACCCACGGACACCCCTAGTGTTTGGTAAGGAGAAAAAATATGTTTTCTCCCATAAAATTCAATTATATTTTTTTATTCTTCTTTTTTTAGGAAGGTGAGGAATAGGAGTTGATATATAGGTTGGTGAGAGAGAAACATAAACAACTTAAACCTATAACCAGATCAAACCATTCCAAATCATTTTAGTTTGCTCTTGCTTAGGATTTATGGTGTGCTACATTTCTGGTAATGAATTAGAAATATAAGCATTTGACTTGATCCCATACACTAGTGTTGGTCTTTAAATATTGAGAATTGAGAACAATTCCTCAATTTACCTGTCCACAAGATCCTTGTTCAATAAAAATATATCGAGACAAAAATATTGATGGAGAAAAACAAAAAAACATTTACGTGAAACACTCTAAAATTGGAGAAAAATTATGGGCCGTCGAGGACAAAGATAATTTATTATATGAAAAATTATGACAATCATATAAAACCTTCTAGTACACCAAGGATTTACATACTAAGAAAAATTCACATAGTATGTAGTGGGTGAGATAAAGACATCTGCAAGTCTCAAACCTAAGATAGCCAATAACTATCTTAAAATTGGGATAACTAAAATACTTGGGGAAGAGACCTTATATAGGAAGACGAAGAGGGGCTTTTTAGTTTCTATTCTAGTGTTGGATTTTGAATCATCCTATTACAAGTAGGAAAATAAAAATCCTCCTTTACGTGGGATAGACCAATTCAATATTATTCTAGTTGGATTAGACAAAGTCAAAATCCTAAAGCTATCCTCTTTTAGGCCAAGACAACCAAAGCTTTTTCCTGATTTTTCTTTTACCAGATCTGTGAAGCTGTTAGGATTAATACTCATTTTGATGATAATTTATTTGTGGCCTTTCATGTATTACTCTCTTTGTCTACAATTCAATGTCACGAGTTGAAGATTTGTGGAAGTTTTACTTAGATAGTCAATCTTTTGTAATAATTGTAATTAGGCTTCAATCTATACGCTCTATAAAGTTACCAATGTATTCTCACTACAACAAAAATAGTCATTTGCAACACTAAAAATGCAACATTTGTTGATAAATGTTGCTAAAATGGTCTTTTTGAAACATTTTAGTAAGTGAATATTGCCATAGATATTAATAAATACCTTTTGCAACGTTTTTTAGAAGAATGTTGTGATAGACCCCCTTTTTGCAATGTTTATTGAGTGTTGCGAAATGTTTCACCTTTCACAACATTTGATAAACGTTGCAAAAGCTTTTTTTATTTTTTTAAATATACCCAACCCAAATAAACTCAAACCCTTATCTCACAAAAATGTTCATTCTTCCCCAACCCATGTCTCCATTCACCTCTCCAATCCACTACCTCCATCTTCCGGCACCACGCCCATTGGACAAACCACCAACAGCCACCACCCACCAACCACACAAATAGAACAAAATTTAACGGATGCTTAATATATTTCCTCCCTAATAAAATCCCCAATTCTACTCCGTTCCTCCTCGCCCCAGCTCTCTCTTCCCTTCCTCTTCACTACTCACATATTCAAATCCAGTGTTTACACCACCTCCAAGAAAGAATCTCAAAGAGGTAAAATCGTTCGTGTTTCTTCTATCAATTCTAAAAAGAAAAAGGCATTTATTTTCAATGAGATTTGGGTTTATTTTTTACAATTATTTGATCTTTTGTTAATTTTCTTGAGTAATTTTGATTTATATACCCGGTTTTTAGATTGTAAATTTCAATTGATTGTGGGTATTATTAGGTTAAAAGTTGAAGTTTTGTTTGAGGTGTGGTCATCTGAAGAAGGTAAGAGAAGGTAACTCTTTAATCAATAA
Organism: Fraxinus excelsior; assembly: GCA_019097785.1. Classification (NCBI taxonomy): domain Eukaryota; kingdom Viridiplantae; phylum Streptophyta; class Magnoliopsida; order Lamiales; family Oleaceae; genus Fraxinus; species Fraxinus excelsior. The sequence continues at coordinate 14,224,199 of CM032640.1, forward strand.
AGAGTACTCCTCAACCCATCCTCGAGAAACTCTTAAAAGGGCAGAAACAAACAATTAGTAATTTCTAGTTATATATCTAAGGTGAAGATGACTTGGGATAATGGATATTGATGCCCTGGTTTCAATAATTTTTATACGCTGTGGTGGCATAAATTCTGCTAGAAGTGGAAATGTGCATAGTGTCCATAGTACTTCATATTCTTGAAATTGTTCATTGTTTCCAGTAAGGATCAGTATTTTAGTTCAAGATCTGAATCTCGCTAAGAATTAATTATTTTCAGGTTTAACCTGAGGCTTACCATTTGATTGTGGGTAAATTTTGATTATGTACTCATAAAAGTGTTGAAATCTTGCACACGCAAAGCATATACATGACTCAAAATGTGTTTATTGAAGTTGAGATGAAATATATTTTTACGTTTGATGTTTTGCGTAAAAGAAACTTGCTAGAATGTATACATTGAGATTTATTAGAATGAACTATGTATGCTATTTCACTTAGTTTTAAAATAGGCACATAGAACTTGGTTTGAGAAATTACAAGGAGCTCTGTTATTTGTTGGCTTTGCTGGTGCAAAATTTGATGTGTCCCTATTTGTGAGGAACGAAAAAGTGGCTTACTACATTTATTTTAGTATATATAGATTATGTAACATGGAGCAATGATTCTGTCATCACATACTTCGTTGCTAAGTTGAATGGTCTCTTTGCTCTTAAGGACCTCTACGAAATCAGCTACTTTCTTGGCATTCAAGTGGTGCACAAAAAACCTTAATGAAAAGCCTAGATCTCGAATATAGAATTTTTTGGTTGATTTTTCTCCTTTGCAGAATCTAGATGGTTCTATTGAGCGGTTAATCTAGTATGTAGCAACATTTATTTCTTGATATGTTGCATATTACATATGACTATCATCTGTTTTGAGATCTTGGAAATGAGGTGAATGATGATGTTCATGCATTTATGTGTGAAGTTGGTCTTTCTTTCCCTTTTCATATTTGAAATTCATGTGCTTTACATGGCTTTCCTTATAGCAAGCGACTTAAGTTACACTACCTGCAGATAGTTGGCTGCCAAGAGTGCCTTCATGGGAGAAAGAATTCTGCAAAGCGATTCATTCATCTATACAATAATATGCTCGAATGGAATGACTCCCCATGGGAAGAGACATTTAGTAATGCCAAGAAACGAGGGTAGTTTGTGACAAGTAACTCTCGTTTGGAGACAGATGTAGACTTGGTGCTAGATTCCTCTAATTTTATTTCATTTTAAAGCTCATTTTTCTATAGGTAGTGTTGTATCACATTCTAATGTTCAAGTGTATGTATTCAAAAAATTGTAATGAAATTATCAATTTTTATGCAATTCCAGAATTTATTCCTAAGGAGTCATTTTTAATTTTGCCAATCAATTTGCTTAAATTGTTGATAAAAAAAACAGCTATAACAACTTTTTTAACCGTTGTCATAGGAGTCCTACTCTACGACAACACCTTGATTTGCAACACACGTCCAAATGTTGCAAAAGCTCTACGGTAACGTTGTTTTTGTTGTAGTGTCAAATGTTTTCATAAGAAAATAAAATACATTTTCTATATCCTGATTAACTATTTGTGGTCAAGAGATGGTTTTTTTATGCATATTTTCTTATCATAAAGATTGGGGCTTGGAACTCTTGGAGATCCTATGGTAAGAAAATTTGTTTATATTTAGATGTATCTCTAGCGTTGAGGTTATCTTTATGGGCATAACTAACTGGATTCCAAATTAATGAATGCATGGGGTTGCAAGGAGGCTTGTTGAGAGTGGGGCTTAGGACACCTAATGCCATCTCTAATCATTAGCGCCAAATTGGTGCAACCCATCTCTATCATTAGCACCAAATTGGTGCAACTTTCACACCATTTTGCAAAGTCATCTCCAACCATTACATCAAATGAACAACGTTTCTTTTATTTCCTTATTTTTTATTTCTCAACGATAAATTTATTTCGGAAATTATTTAATTACACATTATATTACTACTAAAATAATTAAAGTAAAAATTATATTTAATTAACTAAAATATTGCAATTGTAAATATTGCATCCAATAGTCATTATTTATTTGATAATGCAGCTTGAATAGGGCCACATAGGGCCCTGTTCATGTAGGGCGGTCCTTATTTATTATACTATAAATTTTAATTAAAAATAAAAATAAATTAAATTATTAAATAATAAAAGGATATAAAAAGAATATAATAGGAACTAAAATTTTTCGTTGTATAAAATGAAGGGCAAAAAAGGAATTATGAGAATCTCTAAAAATCACACTAAATGAATAGTGTTACACCAAATTTGGTGCAATGCTATTCATTGCACAAAATTGGTGTAGAATTTTAAGGTATGGTTGGAGATGCCATAAGGAGAATCCATGCCACCACACCCTTAATTTCAAGGAAACAAATGCCCTTCAGCTTTCTTAATCATGGAGCATCCTTAATTCAACAAGTTAAATACTTGATTATGATAGGAATACTCGTAAACAAATGGCATGTTTTTAGTAGGATCAATCTTTTCGATTTCTTTCTTTTGTCAGGGATATACATAGATGTTATGAATCAACCCCGATATCAAGAATGTTTTGATATCAATTGTTGAGGAACCGGCCAAATAATTAAAGAAGAAAAATATGATAATATGAAATTTAATGGATCACACAACAATTAAGAAAATTGTGGAAGAGGAAAATTCATTATACCAAGAAACAACCAATTGTCTTACACGATTTGATCATCTCAGTCTAATTTAAACAATTCCCTATTGTTTCTAATGTATACACAAAGATCTAATTGTTATAATCTCTCTGGAGTCTTTTCTCTCTTCGAGCTGCCCGGTACTAAAGTGTCGAGCGTTCTGACCCAATTCTTGTTCTTGGCACTGTGAGTTTAATGCTCCAAAACATGCATTTAGCCATCCAAGAGTCCTCATTCTAGTCAAACTCCTAATTATTATTGAAATTTGATCTTCACAACTTAGAACTCTACAAACCCAAAATACTTTAAACTTCCTCCAATCATCTAAACACCAAAGAACACTATGATATTTGATTCACAATCAAACCATACTTCTAAACCAAGATTAAACAAGCTTCTTTCATGCAACAAACTTCTAAATCACATAGAATTTTCGTCACAATGAGAATACAAACGCTGCTTCAAGTGTAACTTAGTTGTCAAGCTCTTTGTCATACAAAGCTGTTCCAACTTCAACCACAATGCAACGACACTTTTCTCCTTTACCACGTCCTAAAGAATTTCATTAGAAAGATGAAGATGTATATGAGATAGAGCTTTCCAATCCTTCCGTCGTTTTTCCTCTGTAGGCATTGTTGCATGCATTTTATCAATCCCTAACGAAGCATCATCAAGATCCATTGAGCAAGAATCGCTCCCATCTTGATTTACTAAAATCAAAATCTATTGTTGCATTCCAAAAGCGAAATTTCAAATCTCAAAGTTGCCATTCCCAAACAATCGATCTTGTTCCAACCTAGTTTCAATAATTTGGACCTCTCAAGAAACCGCCAAAACCCTTGGCTCTGATACCACTTGTTATGAATCCACCCCGATATTAAGAATGTTTTGATCAATTGTTGAGAAACCGACCAAATAATTAAAGAAGAAAAATATGGACAATATGAAATTTAATAGATCACAACACAATCAAGAACATTATGGAAGAGGAGAATTCGTTATACTAAGAAACAAACAATTGTCTTACAAGATTTGATCCTCTTAATCTAATCTAAACAATTCTCTATTGTTTCTAATGTATACACAAAGATCTAATTGTTATAATCTCTCTTGAGTCTTTTCACTCTTACTATGTTGTGTCTATATCTTGTGGAGTATTTATAGAAGCTAAATCTCGAAGTTATGGAGTTCAAGATGAAGTAGAAGTCCCAAAAATCCGGATAGAACAAGAAAAATTGTGGTACCACTCCTTGGCGCCGTGGCTCCAAAATGAATTTAGCCATCCAAGAGTCCTCCTTCAAGTCAAACTCCTAATTATCATTGAAATTTGATCTTCACAACTTAGAACTCTACAAACCCAAATACTTTAAACTTCCTCCAATCGTCCAAACACCAAAAACACTATGATATTTGATTCACAATCAAACCATACTTCTAAATCAAGATTAAACAAGCTTCCTTCATGCAACAAACTTCTAAATCACGTATAATTTTTGTCACAAAACCTAACAATATATAATACTGGGCTCACAGGTCCCAACTACATTAAAGGTTTAAGCATTCTACACACATTCCTAAGCCTCGAAAATGGATGGACCTGTGTTGCACGGACATTTCAACTAGGATGGTGTACTCATAATCAACATGGCAGATACAACACCCAAACACTATTTCTTTATTGAAAGTATTAGAATAATAACTCAGAGTTATTATTAAATAACAAATAGGTACTCATACTTAAAATATTTCAAAAGTTGTTGACTATGCATTTCTTGTTGCCAAAAGTTGTGGACTATTCATTTCTTTTTCCTTTTAGGATATATAGCACTATCTCAAAGGTTTTCCCTTTTCCAGTCATGCATAAAGGTTGCAGTTGACTTCGTCTCACTTGAAAATGTTCAAGAGTGCATTCGTATGACAGAAGAATTCCACATTCTTCCTTAAAATCACCGGGCTAAGGAAGACTAGTTCGAGGTATAATTCCATACACAACTCATTCTTTAAAGTTCACATTAAGGGCAGTAACTTCTACTATACTATAGTTATTTTTAGGAACTCTATATCTTTATTCTATGTTTTAATCTGGATTTTTATTTATTTATGCATTAATCACTAATAATCTCTTATGAATAATACAATTTGCTATCAAACGGTAGTTCAATGAATAACTACTGACAACAACAGCAATATTGTTGGACATAATTATTTTCTTTTGCCTACTTGCATCTAATCATCTCAGTTCCGGAAAATTACACAAGTACCCGATTGAATAAATCTAACTTTGTTTCTAAAATTAACCTTTCCTTTGGGTTCTAAAGTGCAATTTTCATACATTTCTGCAAATGTCCAAGGGGTTACAGCCATTTCCATCTCCAAACTGTGACATGGACTCACTTAGGGTCCGTTTGATTTAAGGATGGAAAGAAAATATTTTATAGGGAAAAGATTTTCATAGAATTGTGTTACTAGGAATTGTAATTAAGTGTGTTTGATTAGTACAATTTTCCACTCGAAATTTTTTTAAAAGTTTGGATCTGTTTTTTCACGTTTGGCTTTATTTTACATGGAAATTGTCCATTAAAATGATTTTTTTTTACAATTGGTTATGAAATTTGTTAACATTGCCAAAAAGTAAGAAAAAAATTTGCTCGAAAACTATTTTTTCATTAAAGTTTAGTGTTCGTTTGACTCCATTTTACATAGAATTAGTCCACTAAAGTGAAATTTGTTTTTACAATTGGTTATGAAATTTGTTAACATTGCCCAATAAATAAATAAGTAAATAATGGTAGAACCTGGAAAAGGCTTTTCCCACCAAAAAGGTGAGAAAGCCTTTTCCACAATTTCAAGGAAAAAGGTGCGTGGGGAGGGGGGAAGGGAAAAATATTTCTTAGCCAAATTTTACCCATCAAACAATTCTTTTGTGTGGAAATGGAAAATATTTTCCATTTTCCATGGAAAAGACACTACAACAAAAACAGTATAGGCCTAGGCCTACGGTAACGTTTGGAAGTGTGTTACAAATCGAGATGTTGTCGTAGAGTAGAGAGATACGACAACGTTTTTTAAATATTGCCGAAGACTTTCAGCAACGTTTAAAAAATGTTACCGTAGAGATACGACAACGTTTGGCAAATGTTGTGAAAGACAGTTTGGCCTTTCGCAACGTTTGCCGAACGTTACCATAGATAGATACGACAACGTTTGTCAAACGTTGCCGTAGACTGGTTTTTTTTTAAATTATTAACAACAATTTATGCAAATAGATTGGCAAAATTGAAAATGCAACTTATGAACAAATTTTGGAATTTCATAAAAATTGATAGTTTCATTACAAATTTTGAATCCATGGACAGTACAAAGCCAAACACATCCAATGAACTAACAAGAAGACCAAACCGAATGGAACCATTACACTTTACAAGTAGTAAACATGCCACTGATTGTTTCTCATGCAAAGACTTATCCACAATTCAAATCTAGGGAGGGCCGTATTCTCTCCTTCGTTGGAATTATGAACAGGATAGCGAAGAAGATGTCATTCGAGGTCTTCCTCAAGCATGTCACTTGTGTATTGATTCCAATTTTGATCAGTACTTTCATTAATTTTCCGTACACATTCCAAGCTTTCCGGATGAAGGAAAGAATCGTCTAGATAGTTATGGTGCTCGTACCATAAGGCCATTCCGAAACCAAATATCTTACCCTTGGCTACCCGTTTGCGAAGTGATGTGGTTGGAAGCCTCCCATTACTATCTCGGAGTCTCTTGCACCGTCCATTGACCTTTGATTGATGTTGGCCGATCCAATGATAATGTATTCATCATCAACTGTTGATATAGAAAGTGTAAATAAATCATGAGGTAATCCTAGCAGCTGAAGGTAGAAGAATATTTTTTCGGTACCTATCATCATTTTTGCATGAACATAAATCATGAAGCGCCTGGACTTTTGAGCTCGACTATAATCAGTATCTGGATCAGGTTCCTCCATAGGAATGTACTCTGACCGACTTTATCTCTACATTGCCAAGGCAGAAGAAAGTTAAATAGTCCCTAAGGTCTACATCACAAAGTCCCTTAGCTAGTAGAGCATTATAAATATCAAAATACATCATTCCCATTATCCTCTTCTGCCAATCAAGAATTGCCTGATCCGAGGTACTATCTGGTATACCTTCTGGCCACATAGGAATGACAACGTAGACGATAAATCTCTCCTCTGCTTCAATCTTACTTACAATCTTCAGTGAGAGCTCCTTTTTTATAAGGTGCAAAGCGTTAATATCCTCAATTGTCACCTCCCAGTCTGCCCATCTTTTAGAGAAATTAGAGGATAGAAATTACGATTCAAAAACAAATTTAAACTCCCGTTAAAATGAGCAAGTTCAATGAATTCCAAGCTTATACTTCACAAATACATATAAAGCTCCACCACAACGAAATATGACAATTCTCAACAAGGAAATAGAGCCCTTTTGTAACATTTAAAAAGGGACATTTTGGGAAGGTAAGTTATCCAAGTTAATACATTTAAAACTTAGTTAAAACGATCTACCCATGCATGGTAACATCGATAGAACGAGTAAAGTTTCATCCATTGATGACATGACTATCATTATCTGTTCAAACCCTTCTAACGGGGCTTTAATGTGTTAACCATACGACGATTAATGTTAAAATTACACTCAATCGAGGATACATATGTTAAACGATTATACACAATTGCCAAGCTCAACAAACCCAGCTGGCTGTATTCATATAAGAATATCTAAATCAAATTTTCTAATACGAACATCGTCATTTCATTAATTGCTTGAATTAGTTTTGAGATCTCTGTTTATTCCTATTTCCCATTACGATCCTATATTCATCTTCAAACAAAATTGATCCATTTCCACTTTCACATTCAATTTTTTAAAAACATAGCCAATAACTAAACTGCAAAATTCTGGGACAGTTTTAAACTGAAAATTCTAAGACAAAATATTTAAAAAATTCAATAGAATTCAGTAACTGCAAAGAAAACTGACTAGTAAATTGCTCAAAATTGGACGTTAATTTAATGCTTCTGTAGTGTCTTTTCACTAAAGAGATGAGTTATCGAGAAAAAAGTGAATCGTAAAGGAGAGGCTTACATAAAATGCCACGGCGAGGATAGAAATATCAATCTTGGCTTCCTTAACTGGTGAAGCTTCAGTAGGATCAGATTGGGGGAGTGGGGGTTATAACATAAATCTCATCAAAATCCCTAAAGACCCTAATTATTAATCCCTAAATTCAGTTCAAAATATTAGATTTAACACTGGAAAAAATGCACTTAGAAAATGAAACTGTGGACAAATCTTAAACTGCACAGTCTATAGTCAATACAATAAATTACCTAATTACCTCGGAGTAGCGCTGCAGCGGAGCTTGGAAGTTGTACTTGGAGACTGGAGTTGGGCGAAGCCCGAAACGGGGTCTGCGGTGTGACTGTTTGTGGTGTAGGAGAGACCAAGAGTCGAGAGAGGAAGGGCGGACACGGAGCGGGAGATAGGATGTCAGTTTCATGCCAGGTGTGACTCACGACGGGGCCGATTCTGCTGCCAGAAGACGGGAAGATTGGGAAGTGGGAGACAGGAGAGTAGAGACGAGATGGTGGAGCCTGTGAAGGTGGTTTTCTTTCCTTTAAATATATTTTTAAAAAAATTTATTACCAACATCTACCAACTAAACGTTAAGCTATTAAGACTTTTCGCAACCTTTGGGAAAGTTGCTAAAAGTTTTATTTTTCGCAACGTTTGCCAAGCGTTACGAAAAGCTACCTTTTCGCAACGTTTGCCAAATGTTGCGAAAAATTAAACCTTCCGCAATACTCAATAAATGTTGCAAAAAAGGATATATTACAACATTTTTCTAAAAAAAGGTTGCCAAAACTCATTTATATTAACCAATGGCAACATTTACTTACTAAAATGTTGGCAAAGGACCTTTTTAGCAACATTTATCACCAAATGTTGCCTTTTATGTGTTGCAAAAGGCCTTTTTGTTGTAGTGAGATAGGCTATCAAACATAGCCTTAGATTGTGAGTGAAGAATTGGTTTCAGATGCACGATGATGTATTGTCGCATATACTATGTTGTCTCCCTACATTTGGTCTCATTTTTTACTTTTCTATTGAGTTTGGATCCAAATGTGCACACCCAAAATTGAATTGTTTCCCAGGTGAGGACACTTTGAAATTTGCTACTATCTGATTACCAGCCTTTGTTAATTTGGTAGCTTCAGTAATTGAGAATCCCTTCGGTTAAGTGAATTTATCAAGAAGCTTTTGTTTTATGTTGAATATGTAACGGGGAGCTTTTTATTGAATTTATGTGCTATTTAGCTATGTCAACGAGCCAAGCCGGAAAAAAAAAAAGCTCGGGCTCAGCTCGAGCTTTTTTTGGCCCGAGCCGAGCTGAGTCGAGTTTGGTAAACAAAAATAAGGCTCGGCCCGAGCTTTCAGTTCAAGCCGAGCCCAGGCCGGCTCGGTTTTTTGTTTTTTTAATATCAAATCTATATTTTTTACTTAAAATTTTTTAAATTTGTGCAGTTTATACGTACTATAAATTAAAGAAAAAAAGCTCGGGCTTGACTCGAGCTTTTTTGGGCCGGAACCGAGCCGAGCAAAGCCCGGCCAAAAAAAGAGGTTCGACCCATGCCTTGGCTCGTTGTAACTGAGCCCAAGCCGGGCCTGGCTTGAGTTTTTTTCGAGCCGAGCCTGAGCCGTCCGAGCCGGCAAGGTTTTTTGCCATCCCTAGTTCTATTTTATTGTATAACATGTCTTCAAGACTCAGCATTGTTCTCTACTTAAACTAATACCACCACCCGGCCCCATTAACAGTTTTTACTACGTTACATTGGCATATGTTCAAGAGTTATAGATGTTTTCCAAGATCGAGAAAAACCCCTTTGAAATCAAGGGGTAATAAACAAGATTTTATTATTAATTTCTCTTACTGTTTGGAGTTAATCTTCCTTAGTAGCATATGAGCTAATGTATTAAGGGCTCATTTGTCTTCGCTTATAAGAAGTCAAAAGGAGCTTTTAAGATTCAAATGTTATTTTTGGACGTTTTTAGTTAATTTTATAAGTGGTTATAGTTAGAAGAACTTTAGAGGGAGCTGGGCAAAAATTAAAGTATTATTTTCAAGAGCGATTTGACAAAAAGAAAAAGTCTTGTCAAAGGACCCAAGAAGTAAAAATGATGCATTACCTAGAACTTACCGTTGACTATGACCCCACTTTATTGGAATATTTAAACTCATGCTTAAATGTAGAATTTATTGAATAAGTTCATTTAAATGTTTAAGATATTAATAGTGTTTATTTTTTTTTTTTGGAACACGTCTCTAAACTCTTGTCAAGTTATCTACTTTCGCAAGCAAAAAATTAAATGATTTTCACTACACTTAAGTTTATTCTATTAAACAAGTTCAAGGTGTGAACCAAAATAAAGAAAAGGAGAGTAGGAGATTAGAAATATTAAAAAAAGACCACCACTTCAAGAGGACTAACTAATTTGTTAATGTAAGATTAAAAATATAAAATTAGACTTGGCAAACTAACCTTAGAATTTGATGACTGATTCCATTGAAATCGTAGCCACTAATTTCAGTTCTCTTCACCCAAGAAACAAAGATATACGTAGATAAACATGTATCAGCAGTAGAAAGGTATCTATTTGCTTACTAAATACTGTTCTTATTTTCTCATTGGCATCAGCATCTGATCCCGGTACCCTACAAATCTTTATAATGAGTTTGACCTCTAAAGGATATCTTATGAGTTTTGAATAATAAAGAAGAACAATTCGACAGCTTATTTGGGAGTGATTTTTCTTTTTTAAATTATTTTTTCCCAAAATTATTTTGAATCATATGTTTCATGAAGTCATAATTTTTCCTACATTTTTTATACATTATTCAAATATTCATTTTTCACTTGGAAAAATCTACCCCATACATTTCACTTGGAAAAATCTACCCCATACAAACGCTGAATAAACGTTGAGAAATGCTTATCTCGGTTTCTTGACAATAAAGATTTTGAAAGAATATACATATTCTCATTTAATATACCTATGTTCTCTTGAATCATGTTATTAATAAGTCAGCATGCAATCAATTTATAGGTGTCAATAAATAGTTTTGTTGTTAAAGATTTTACCTAATTACTACGTGAAAGTCTGTTTAATCTACTAATGTAAAATCTTATATCGTGAATATTGATTAAGGGAAAACTTGACATGAACTACTACAATAGTTAACCAGTTTCTTTTGCCAACTCTTCTGAAGTAAAACTCAACTCGCATTAAGGGAAGGAAAACGTGTTTCTAAATCCATTTTTTTGAAAGAAAAGGGAAAACGTGCTATATGAGTTACATTTTGTCAAATGACACTTACAATTGAACTGTTTGAACTATGATTATTGTTGATCCTATTTTCCACTGGGTATTTGAGTTGTCTGTTTCAGGAAACAGGTACTGCTGATTCGCTCAAGACATATTGTAGTATAGGCATGTCATTGTTTTGGGTCTGTAACTTTATTTTTCATTACTGCCTTGACATAGTATAGTATTTTGTCACAGAATGCCAAAGTGAGAGTTTGTTAGGTTTTAGTTGATTTTGTAATTGGCTTATTCTGTAGACAAGAGGACTTAAATTGATAGTTGATGAAAGTTCAAGAAGTAATGTGCAAATATGTCAAAAATTAATTGAATAGGTCTAGGGTTTCGAGTTTAGAACAAATGAAAAAACGACGTGAATTTTCGCTGGACTGTCGTCAGGTTTGGCTCGAGCTTCAAAAATAGAAATACCGTCGCTAGATCGTCGCCCCTCCTTCACTCGAGTGACACCCTGTTTCTCGACTGTATCTGGTCTCTCGCTCGAGCGACAGCTTTATACGAGAAATTTTATTTTCGCGTTTTAAAGGTTTTTTCCTTGGCCCATAATTTTCTTGACCTATCTATAAATATCAGAACATATCCAGAATGAAATTCTTAAGGTTCATAATTGATAGAGCTTCATCTGTGAGAGATCTATTGATTACATCTTTCAACTTTCATCTTGCTTGAGTGTTTTGGTAAAAAAAACATCGAATTCAATATCAAAATACCAGAAACCAACTTCCTACATATCTGTCATAGAGTGCTGAAGATCAAGGAAGGTGACTGGAGTTCCATGTGTGAAGAACGGGTTGTTCTTCGTGATCCGCAGGAGATAGACGATTCTACCAAGCTAGGGGCTGCTATAGGATAGCGGAGTTCAAGGAGAGCGTTGGTTATTGCAGTTGGAATTGGTGCAGGGGAGCAAAGAATTCAAGAGAGCTGTTGAAACTACAGTCAGGAGATCAGATTGTTCGTGTCGTCGTCTAGTCTGGTAGACTGTAAGTGTTGAATCGTTTATAGTGGATTGACTAGCAAAGTGCCCGGAGGTTTTTCCAGTTGAGTTTCTCCGTGAACACCTCTTGTGTTCTTTACTGCTTTATGGTTTACTGTTTATTACATTCAAATTGTGGTAATTCAACATACGATAAATTTGATTGTTTGATTAACCATCTAGATAAGAATTAAAAGCGACTTGTTGTTGTTTAATTCATATTTGTTTTTAATTCCGCATTAAATGCCTATTCATCCCCCTATTGGTATTGTTAAGGTCGAACTTGCGTTTTTCAAAGGGAAAACTTGACATGAACTAGTACAATAGTTAACCTCTTTCTTTTGCCAACTCTTCCGAAGTAAAACTCAACTCGCATTAAGGGAAGGAAACGTGTTTCTAAATCCAATTTTTTGAAAGAAAAGGGAAAAAAACAAATTTTAAATTAATAAATAAAAAAATTTAAAACGGTAGTATCATTATTTTAAAATGACACTAAAGGGGGTATTTGATGCACATTAAGGAGAAGAAAATGTATTTTATGATGTGATGTGATGAAAAATATGTGATTAAAAAATAAGAAAAAACTATGAATTTGCGTGTAATATTATTTTATTAAATAATGTATGGTTGAAAATGAGTTTTGAAAGAATGATTTTTTTTTTTTTAAAGAATGTGTATCAAAAGGGGCTATTAGGTGAATTAAAAAGATAATGGTTAAAAACGTTGTTTGTGACCAAACTTATATCAAAGTTTCACTTAGGTCATTTAACTTTGTTATTTTTGAGACGCAGTTAAATATATTGAGAAAGTGCGAAGAAAATTTCATATTGGCTAGAAGTTACGGAAATAATAGGTGTTTTAAGGAAATGAACTAGTACTCTTCCTCGTAGGTTCTACCTAATACAACTGAACATTTAAAAGATTTACATTGTCAAAGAAATACTTTCGACGACTTCAAAGGTGCAAATAAAATAATTTACATTATAAATACGTGATGTGGATTGTTGTAAAAATTAACAGCAATTTAATAGAGATGTAGCTAGGGATCATAATGCTTAATATATCATTGCCATTTTGGACTTTTTCCATGCTTGTGGAGAATTCCCTTGCGACATATATTCTTATAGTAAGCACATTATAACTTTTCAAAGGGTGAGAATGACAGATTAACGGCTTAATTGGACATAATATTCAAATCCCCGAGCATGGTTTGAACAGTAATAGCAGCTTCTGGATTGTCATCAGCATCTCTGGCTTGCATTACATATGAATTTAGTGCAACTTAATGTCATACTTGATCACAAAACCAGATTAAAGTATGCAGCAGCTGAGATATATATAAAGGCCGTTTCCATGTAGAAAAACTGTTACACAAAGACTTGGAAAATGGAACCTATCCTAATTCACGTGCAAAAGAAAAACTGGCAGACTAATTCTAATGAATTGGTGAACAACTTCCATTAGCCAGCCAACTATTGAGTTATCAATAATTACCATTATTTAATCCAGTCTGAGCATAGTGCATTGGGAATTATGTAAATTATAGTTTCTCATCTGCATGCTTCTGCATTTTATTTTGTCTGGTAAAAAATATTTCCTAGAAGTACTGGGAATGACAGAATAACCGCTTTGAAATTAATTCAAAACACAGACTGAATTTTCAGACTGGTTAGGTAATTATGAGTTGGTCAACGACTAATTACTAAATGAGAACACTTCAAGAATATTTTAAAGTGTTAGTTGTTTGAAACGATCTGCTCTTGAAAAAATATATTTAATTATGTTTTGAAGACTTGGCAAGATTATTTGCTTAAAAAGATGAGTTGATGACTAATTCAAAGAGAAAGCTGCACTATAAATAGGCAATCCCATCTCACGAAATAAACACCCACAAACCACAACAAAAACAAAATATCAGTTGTACTAAAAATGGCTCTTCGCTTTCTAATTTCAGTTCTTATTATCTCATTGGTTTCATTTACATATGCTTCTGATCCCTCTCCCCTGCAAGATTTCTGTGTTGCTGTTAAGGATGCTGAAGCAAAAGGTAAATGCATTTTACACTCCTAGAATAACAACCTTATCTTGAGTGCAGTACGTCCACTACTCAATACTACTTGACATTAGAATTAACAAAATTTCAGCTTCCTTTTCTCCTTTAATACTGTATCTCCTAAAAAGCTTGCATTAGGGAATAATACAATTTTATTGCATTCAGTTTCTTCGTAATTTTTATGACAATTTTCACTACATTTTATGTACAAAATTATGTTGGTATGTACATAAATATATGGCTTAGCAGTGACTTCTGTTTTTATTGCAGTTTTTGTGAATGGAAAGATTTGCAAGGATCCGAACATGGTTAGTGCCGATGATTTCCTCTTTCGTGGATTAAACATGCCCGGAAATACATCAAATCCCCTAGGATCAAAGGTCACTCCTGTGAATGTCAACCAATTACCAGGACTCAACACTCTTGGTATCTCTTTAGTCCGTATTGACTATGCACCCTATGGCCTCAACCCACCCCACACGCACCCCCGGGCTACTGAGGTTCTTGTTGTTGTGGAGGGTACTCTATATGTTGGATTCGTTACTTCAAACCCCGCAGATCCAAACGTAAAGAACAAACTCTTCACCAAGACTTTGTATCCGGGAGACGTCTTCGTGTTTCCAGAAGGTCTCATTCATTTCCAGTTTAATGTGGGGAAGAATAATGCAGTTGTATTTGCTGGTCTAAGCAGTCAAAATCCAGGAGTCATTACAATTGCAAATGCAGTTTTTGGATCCAACCCACCCATTAATATTGATGTTCTCACCAAGGCTTTCCAAGTTGATGCGAAGGTGATTAAATATCTTCAAGGACAATTCTGGTGGAACATCGATTAGAAAAGAAATATTATGATTTGTTTGCCCTCTTAAAGATATCTTGCGTGCTATGAAGAATAGAAATGAATAACTGAATAAGTGTTGAGTAATGTTTCTTTTGTATGGTTTCTTGATCATAAAGATTTCCAAAAAAATATAGCATTTTCCATGTAATGTAAGTTGTGTCCTCTTGAAGGATATTCTATATAAATTTGCATGGAATCAATTTATAACTATCAATTAATGGCTTAGTTCTTGAAGATTTTAACCTAATGACTTTGTTAAACTTTGTTTAATCTGCTAAGAGAAAATCTTATGTGATTAATGAATAATTTTAACACAAACTTCTATAATAATTTAAAAATATGCCAACTATACTCGTGAATTGATCATAAAAGTGTGCCGACTATGCAAAAGTTTGCAAAGGGAAGAAAAACGTGTGTTTCTAAATGCATTTGTATGAAAGAAAAGAATAAAAATTAATTTTATTTTTTTCAATAAAAAAATATTTAAAACGATTGTGACAGTAATTTAAAATGACAGTGACAATAGAATCGAAAAGATTTCTGTTTGCTGGTTTGTTTATCATCATTGTTTCTATGCTGCCGTTATCTCACTATTTCAATTAATTGAAAAAGTTGATGATATAAATATTGAAACAACAAGTAATTGATGACTTTTGAGATGCAAATGTATTGTTTTTAGGTGGGAATAAGAAAACTGAAAATGTATTAGCTGTTGAAGAACAATTCTTCTCCAAAGCACGGAAGACTTGGCAATATCAACGTGTAATACAACTGGACCTCTTCAAGTTCAATTTTTTACTAGTTTTCAACAACATATTTATAAATCAAATTATTGCATTAACCAAATTTAAATATTTTCCTTAGTCCAAATAATGTTGGTTTCCTAATTTACACAAGCTAGAGGGAGAATCAGGAAACACAAACTAAAATCAATGGATAAGATGTCACATCTTACTGTCCTTGGTTCATCTACCAGGAAATTAGTTAATGTATATTTCCCATTTGCCACATTACTATAAAATAGTTTACATAATAAGTAAATCTCTCGTCAAATTTACAAAAAAATTTGCACTAAAGACCAGAGATAGAGTACAATAGTTGTTGTAATATTTAAGTGGATAAAGACCAGAGATAGAGTACAACAGTTGTTGAAATACAAACTTCTTTATTTGTGAAGATGAACAAAAATAGTAATCAAGATCATCAAAGTGGCTTTTGTCTTATTAAAATTGAAAGCTATAGTCACCAAACAAATGTTAAATGATTTCCTAACTTGAACAATAATCAAATTGCATGCTCAGATACACAAAAAACATCTATTACTTTTTCAGCTTTTCTTCCCTTACATATCCAAGAATCTGTGGCCTATCTTTGTTCAGATTTGATAAGTAACTTACGAAAAACAACAAGGAAAATAATTCGGTACCTGCAGTAAAATAACAAAATAAGAAATAGAAATTCAAGCGAGAAAAAAATCCCAAACGGCCTGTGCGAATACAATTTCCTTAAAACGGATTCACTCCTTCACCGTTCATGCTTGATGTATAATTTGAGCATCTGCTTCACATGATACAATGGTTTACCAGTAAAATCTCAACACAACAGATTTTACTCCGGCGAACTAAGTTAGTGTTCGAACAATATCACTACCAGAAAATCGACACAAGGTTTGGAAGGAAAACAGTATGCAAGACGGACAAAAGAAAAATGCAGAACTAGAGTTTCGACAATATGCAGAACATGAGGAAGTTTCGTGTGTTTGAACTGGAGTGAAATGGTTCTCTTACGTAGACTATTAACTCCCAAAGTTTTGATGATTCACTTGTAATAACTAAGGGAGTTTCAGACATTTTTGGAGTTTCAAAAAACCCAAAAGTCACTTATAGAAAGCAGAAACAAATTCCAAAACGTAGGACCACCTGAGGGGTCAATTTTTGGTCAATCCGGTCCAACATTCGTGTGCGCATGTCATGCTCACATACGAGTTCAAGGTCCAAATCCCATTTCGATCCATGATTTGTACCCCCTATGTGCGCACGTGGAGAGATCCTTTATTCTACACATGATTACACCCTTCAAAAGTGCAATCCTATATAAAGTGGTTTTTACTTTCCTCATTTTCCTATGTGGGACAAGTTTATTTTAGTTTTTTACTTACATAAACTCTTTTCACATGGCATACTTTGAGCACCGATTTCTCATTGACGCGAGCATCATTTTTGGCAAGTAAATACATGATTTTGATGTACTCACGGAGGATAACCAAATCAACTTCCATATTTCAAAATGAACAACTGAGTCCCACTCAAATTCAGCTACAAAGTCAACAACCCGACCACTTTTTCCAACAATCCCCCACATGAATGAAAATTGGGAGCAACTCATGAATGTGACACATGATGACTTGGTGATATAGTTCAACGGTTGAAACCTACACAAGATAGGTATGTGTTACCCTTTGAACCTTCCCTTGTGAAATCATATTTACTTTACTAGTTGACCAGTAACACGATGTCTTTGAACTGTTATGCCGTTTGTGTAAACGATGATATACTCCACACAAGATTCTTCCTAACACATTTTAGTTCTCATTATTATGTTCATTTTGGCCATGAACATGCGCTTGGTTCTGTGAGAGTTCACAAGAATTACGCCCTACACTTTTCCTCTAGAAGTGGCCCCACTTTCTCACATAGGTGATTTCTTATTACAAGTAACTCGCATTACTTGGATCGATTTTTTACGCATAAGAATCATTAAAAACCTATTGCTTATCCTCCATCTTTACAGGCATCACTCTCGCATCATAGGAATGGAAATGATGTAATATCACCCCACAGTGATTCTATCAAGTCTTTATAGTTAGTTGTCTTTTTGAACCTAGATCTTGGGATATCTAGTCAACTAGGTTGGGTTTCCTTTATATTGACTTATCCATTCAATGGCTTAAGTCCCATTCTTCTTGATGATTTTTCAACTAACTCTCTATTTAACCATTTGGTTAGCGGATCCGCAATGTTATCCTTTGACTTTACATAGTCAATAGTGATAACTCCAGTTGAGAGTAGTTGCCTTGTGGTATTGTGTCTATGATGTATATGTCTAGACTTACCATTGTACATGACTTTGTGCCCTTTCAATTGATGATTGACTATCATAATATATGCAAATTGCTGGCACATGTTTTGACAATCTTGGAATATCTTCTAAAAGGTTGCGCAACCATTTAGCCTCTTCACCACTTTTATCTAGAGCTATAAATTCAGATTCCATAATGGATCTAGCTATCACTATTTCTTTAGAGGATTTCCAGGATATAGTTGCACCTGCCAATGTGAACACAAATCCACTCATGGATTTTGAGTATTTAATATCAGATATCCAATTGGCATCACTATATACTTCAATGATCGCTGGATATCTTGTATAGTGTAGTCCGAAATTACGAGTATATCTCAAGTACTTCAGTACTCTTATTATTCCTTTCCAGTAATCAATTCCTGGATTAATCGTATATCTACCCAGTTTACTCACTGTGTAGGCTATGTATGGTCTTGTACAACTCATCAAGTACATTAGTCTTCCTATAATTCTTGAGTGTTCTACTTGAGATACACTTTCACCTTTGTTCTTGGATAGATGTTGATTTGTATCTATCGGTGTTCTAGCCATTTCAGTATCATCCTTATTGAACTTAGAACTTTGTCCACATAATGAGACTAACTTAGAATAAGCCCATCTGATTTTCTTGAGATTTTAACTCCAAGTATAACATTAGCTAAACCCATATCCTTCATGTTGAATCTCGAATTTAACATATCTTTAGTTAATTTAATCATCTTATCATTGCCACCAACAATAAGCATGTCGTCAACGTAAACACATAAGATGACATAACCATTTTCAGTGTCTTTGATGTAGAAACATTTGTCACGCTCGTTGATTTTAAATCCATATTCCATCAGACTTATCAAAATTTTCATGCCATTGTTTTGGTTCTTGTTTCAAGCCATATAATGATTTCACCAATTTACAGACTTTCTTTTCCTGTCATGGAGATGAAAACCCCTCGAGTTGTTCCATATAGATTTTTCCTCTAAAGCTCCATTTGAAAATGCAGTCTTAATAGCCATTTGTTGTACTTCAAGATTTCGCAGAACAGCAATCACAAGTATCATCCCAATTGATGTTATTGTCGTTATTGGAGAATATATCAAAGTAATCAAGACTTTCCCATTGTCTGTAACATTTTATTACTAATCTGGCCTTATACTTTTCAATAGCTCCATCTTCTTTCATTTTCTGTTTGAAAATACATTCGTAACCTAGTAGTTTACTTCCTAAAGGAAGATCTACTAGCTCCCACGTAAATTTTGCAAAATGGAATCTATTTCACTTTTAATGGCCTATTTCCATTGGGGTCCTTCTGAGGAGTTTACATATTCTTGATAGCTTTGAGGTTCACTTTCAAGCATATAGGTCAGAAAATCTGGACGATAAGATTTTTCTATCCTTTCCCTTTCACTACGTCTTCGTTCAACCTCAACCTCATTTTTTTGTTCTTGATCTTGACTATTTTCAGTCATAGTCTCATATGTCCATTTAAAAGAGCTTGTTTCTTCTTTGGATTTGTATGAAAATACATGTTCAAAGAACGAAGTATTTCTCGATTCCATTATCGTGTTTTTGTGTATATCGGAGATTTTAGATTCATACACAAAAATCGATAAGTACTACTATTTTGTGCATATCCAATGAAGATGCAATCTATAGTTTTCGGGTCTATCTTCACCTTCTTTAGTGTTTGGATAGCGACTTTAGCAAGACACCCCACACTCGTAAGTATTTATAAGAAGACTTTTTTTCATTTCCATAACTCATAAGGGATCTTTTCTATTTTATTTCGGGGCACCTTATTTAAAAGGTAATGTTTTAACAACACAACTTCCCCCTATCAGCAAACGGAGCTTCATACTCACCACCTCTATTACTTTTCAAAACCTTAATTTTCTTGTTAAGTTGATTTTCAACTTCATTCTTATAGAGAATAAATTTTTCTATCGCTTCATCCTTACTTTTTATCTAATATACATAATAGTATTTTGTGTTATCGTCGACAGAAGTAATGAAGTACTTGTTGCCACCTCTTGTTTGTACAAATTTTAAATCACATATATCACTGTGAATTAAATCAAGTTGTTCTATATTCCGTTCAATTGACTTAAAGGATGACCATGTTAATTTTGCCTCAACACAAGTTTCGCGCTTATGTTTGGAATCAATATGAAATGTGGGGTATACAATTCTAGTTAACTAGTCTACGTAAAGTATCATAGTTAACATGTCCTAATCTACCATGTCATACATTGGAAGACTCAATCAAGTAAGCAGAAGAGTTTAATTTATTCATTTTTGGCTTAACAAACATTACATTAAGTTTAAACATACAATCGAAAACATAAACTTTTCCGACAAACATTCCATTTTTTGACAAAATAACTTTGTTAGACTCAAATACAATACAGAAACCATGCTTATTCAAAAGCAATCCGGACACTAGGTTCTTACGGATTTTCGGCACATACAACACATTGTTAAGAGTCAGCTCTTTTTCCGAAGTCATCTTCAGAACCACCTTCCCTTGTCCATTGATTTCAGAAGTTGCTGAATTTCCCAAGAACTTCTCTCCATTTTCAATTGCTTTAAAATCCATAAATAGCTCTTTATCAGAGCACACATGCCTTCTAGCACCGATGTCAATCCACCACTCTTCTAGATTTGAACCCACCATGTTCACTTCAGAAATGATGGCTGGAAGATTCATCTCCAACACATCATGTGCAATCTAGTCAACTACATTTGCTTCTTTTTTCTTCTTTGGCAATCTGGACTCCAAAGATTTGTGGCGTACTTTGTCACAATTGAAGCATTTTTCTTGAAATTTCTTCTTAGACGCATCCTTTTTGGTCTCAGCTTGATCCCTTTTCCACCGGATGGCCCAACCTTGGTTTTGTAGTTTTTACTACTTTGACCATGTTCCACAATATTAGCTTTAGCGACACTAGGATTGAACAACTTCTTTTCAGAACTCTTGTTGTCTTCTTCAATTCGAAGTCTAACAATAAGTTCTTCAACGTTCATTTCCTTTCGTTTGTGTTTCAAATAATTTTTGAAAGCTTTCCACATGGGGGCAATTTTTTAATATTTGCAGCCACTTGAAAAGTTTCACTCAAAATCATCAATTCGGCATGAATTTCATGAAGAATCATTTGGAGTTCTTGCACTTGACTGATTACTGTTTTCGAGTCCACCATCTTATAATCTAAGAATCTGTCGACAATGAACTTTTTAGCACCGGCATCCTCAGTTTTATATTTTTGGTCCAAAGACTCCCACAGCTTCTTAGTAGTTTTTATAGTACTATACACGTTGTATAGCGAGTCTGCTAAGTTGTTCATAATGTAGTTTCGGCACAAAAAATCTGAATGGTTCCAAGCATCAAGTACACTGATCGCTTGAACATCTCCCTCACCCTCATTGAGTTTTGGAGAACTTTCAATTAAGAATCTCGCAAGATTCAAGGTGGTCAAATAAAATAGCATTTTCTGCTGCCACATCTTGAAACTCAAGCCATTGAATTTCTCTCATTTTTCACCATGATTAACTGGAATAGTAGCCACGGGTTAGCTCACAACATGATTTGACACTTTAGCCACAATCTGAGCAATAGTTTGAGTAGTCACAGCTTGGGACACATCCATATTTGTGGAATCGGTTGCCATTTCTGAAATGAAAAAAAAAACAAAAGAAATAAGTTTATGTTTTAAAGTGTTCAATATAAGGAAAAATTTCCATCAATTTGTTTTAAGTCTGTTGTAACATTTAAGTGGATAAACTACTAGGCTGAAATACAAACTTTTTTATTTGTGAAGATGAACATAAATATTAATCAAGATAATCAAAGTGGCTTTTGTCTTATTAAAATTGAAAGCTATAGTCACCACACAAATGTTAAATGATTTCCTAGCTTGAAAAATAATCTAATTGCATGCTCAGATACACACAAAAAACATCTATTAATTTTTCAGCTTCTATCAATTCCTTACGTATCCAAGAATCTATGGTCTGTCTTTGTTCAGATTTAATAAACAACTCACGAAAAACAACAAGGAAAATAATTCATTAACTGCAGTAAAATAACAAAATAAGAAATAGAAATTGCAGCGAGAATTTTTTTTTTTCCAAATCGAGGTCTGCACGAACACAGTTTCCTTAAAATAGATTCGTCCCCTCACCGTTCGAGCTTAAAGTATAATTTGAGTTTCTTCTTCCCAGGATACAACGATTAACCAGTAAAATCTGAGCACAAAAAATTTTACTCCAGCGAACTAATTTAGTGCTCGAATAATATCACCACCATAAAATCGAAACAAGCTTTAGAAGGAAAACAGTATACAAGACAGACAGAAGCGTAATGAAGAACTAGAGTTTTGACAATATGCAGAACAAGAAGAAATTTCGTGTGTTTGAACTGGAGGAAAATGGTTCTCTTATGTAGACTTTTAACTCCCAAAGTCTCCAGCACTCACTTGTAATAACTAAGGGAGTTTTAGACGTTTTTGGAGTTTCAGAAAACCCAAAAGTCAGTTCTAGAAAGTAAAAACAAATTCCAAAACGTAGGCCCGCCTAAGGAGCCAATTTTTTGTCAATCCGATTCGATATTCGTATGCGCAAATCTCGATCGCATATGAGGTCAAAGTCCGAAGCCCATTTCAGTCCGTGATCTGTACCCCCCTGCGCATGCACTTGGAGAGAGCCTCTATGCTACATATGATTACACCCTTTCAAAAGTGAAATCCTATATAAAGTAGTTTTTGCTTTCCTCATTTTCCTAGGTGGGACAAGTTTATTTTAGTTTTCTTACTCACATAAACTCCTTTCAGACGGCATACTTTGAGCACCGATTTCTCATTCACTCGAGCATTATTTTTGGCAAATAAATACATGATTTCGATGTACTCACAGAGGAGAACACAAATCAATTTCCATATTGCAAAATGAACAACTAGGTCCCACTTAAATTTAGCTCCAAAGTCAGCCACCCAACCATTTTTTCCAACAACAGCAACATAAGAACTGAACTAGGGAGACCCTAGTCGGGAGAATAAGGGACGTTTTTACCTTTTCGGTTTACTGACCAATCATTTTAGAGATGCCTCGCAAGCTAAGAATGGATATATCCATTCACTAGCTTGAGGGAAAGTGTTGAAAAATATGAACAAATTGATTTCTGGTTTATGTGACTAAAATAGTAGTATAGTAATAATTGGGACTTGAGAATGATGATTTTATTATTTATTTACACTTGTAATGGAAATACTATCTCCAAGTTTAAATTGTTTGACAATTAGAGGTGCTAGCCAAACTACACAACTAGCCCCAAGTGGGCCGTCGAGGACAGAGATAATTTATTATATAAAAAATTATGGCAATCATATAAAAGCTTTTACATACCCAAAATTTTCTAGTACACCAAGGATTTTTATACTAAGAAAAATCCGCATAGTATGTAGTGGGTAAGACAAAGGCACCTGCAAGTTTCACTTCTAAGATAGCCAATAACTATCTTAAAATTGGGATAACTAAAATACTTGGAGAAAGACCTATATATAGGAAGACGAAGAGGGGCTTTTTAGTTTATATTCCAATGTGGGATTTTGAACCATCCTATTACAAGTAGAAAATAAAAATCCTCCTTTAGGTGGGATAGACAAATTCAATACTATTCTAGTTAGATTAGACAAATTTAAAATCCTAAAGCTATCCTCTTTTAGGCCAAGACAACTAAAGCTTTTTCCTGATTTTTCTTTTACCAGATCTATGAAGCTGTTGGGATTAATACTCATTTTGATGATAATTTATTTGTAGCCTTTCATGTATTACTCTCTTTTTCCACAACCCAAATTAACCTAAACCCTCATCTCACACAATCATTCATTCTTCCCCAACCCATGTCTCCATTCGCCTCTCCAACCTGCCACATCCACCTTCTAGCACCACACCCACCGAAAAAAATCACCAACAACCACAACCCACCAACCACACAAATAGAACCAAATTTAACGGATGCTTAATATCTTTCCTCCCTAATAAATCCCCAATTCCACTTCGTTCCTCCTCGCCCCAGCTCCCCCTTCCCTTCATCTTCGCTACTCACATATTCAAATCCAGTGTTTACACCACCTCCAAGAAAGAATCTCAAAGAGCTGAAATCATTTATGTTTCTTCTATCAATTTTAAAAAGAAAAATACATTTATTTTTCAGTGAGATTGGGGTCTACTTTTTACAATTATTTGATCTTTTGTTAATTTTCTTGAGTAATTTTGATTTATATACCCGATTTTTAGATTGTGAAGTTTCAATTGATTGCGGGTATTATTAGGTTAAAAGTTGAAGTTTTGTTTGAGGTATGGTCATCTGAAAAAGGTAAGAGAAGGTAACTCTTTAATCAATAAAGAGTACTCCTCAACCCAGCCTCGAGAAACTCTTAAAAGGGCTAAAAAAACAATAAGAAATTTCCAGTTATATATCTAAGGTGAAGATGACTTGGGATAATGGATATTGATACCCTGATTTCAATAATTTTTATACGTTGTGGTGGCATAAATTCCACAAGAAGCCGAAATGTGCATAGTGTCCATAGTCCTTCATTTTCTTGAAATTGTTCATCATTTCCAGTAAGGATCAGTATTTTAGTTCAAGATCTAAATCTGACTAAGAATTAATTGCTTTTAGGTTTAACCTGAGGCTAACCCTTGGATTGTGGGAAAATTTCGATTATGTGCTCATAAAAGTGTTGAAATCTTGCACAGGCAAAGCATATACGAGACTCAAAACGTGTTTATTGAAGTTGAGATGAAATATCCTTTTATGTTTGATGTTATGCGTAAAAGAAACTTGCTAGAATGCATGCATTGAGATTTATTAGGTTGAACTAGGTATCCATTTCACTTAGTTTGTGAGTTGCACAAATTCTTATTTGGTTTAAAACAGGCACAGAGAACTTGGTTTGAGAAATTACAAGGAGCTCTGTAATCCTTTCGCTTTGCTGATGCAAAATCTGACGTGTCCCTATTTGTGAGGAACACAAAAGTGGCTTACTACATATAGTTTAGTGTATGTAGATGATGTAACATGGAGCAATGATTATGTCGTCACAGACTTGGTTTCTAAGTTGAATGGTCTCTTTGCTCTTAAGGACCTCTACGAAATCAGATACTTTCTTGGCATTCAAGTGGTGTACAAAAAACCTTAATGAAAAGCCTAGATCTCAAATATAGAATTTTTTGGTTGATTTTTCTCCTTTTCCAATTATGCGGAATCTAGGTGGTTATATTGAGCGGTTAATCTAGTATGTAGCAACATTTATTTCTTGATATGTTGCATATTACATATGACTATCGTCTGTTTTGAGATCTTGGAAATGAGGTGAATGATGATGTTCATGCATTTATGTGTGGAGTTGGCCTTTCTTTCCCTTTTCATATTTGAAATTCATGTGCTTTACATGGCTTTCCTTATAGCAAGCGACTTAAGTTACACTACCTGTAGACAGTTGGCTGCCAAGAGTGCCTTCATGGGAGAAAGAATTCTGCAAAGCAATTCATTCATCTATACAATAATATGCTTGAATGGAATGACTCCGCATGGGAAGAGACATTTAGTAATGCCAAGAAACGATTTGGGTAGTTTGTGACTAGTAACTCTCGTTTGGAGACAAATGTAGACTTGGTGCTAGATTCCTCTAATTTTATTTCATTTTAAAGCTCATTTTTCTGTAGATAGTGTTGTATCACATTCTAATGTTCAAGTGTATGTATTCAAAAAATTGTAAAGAAATTATCAATTTTTATGCAATTCCAAGATTTATTCATACGGAGTCATTTTTGATTTTGCCAATCAATTTGCTTAAATTGTTAATTAAAAAAAACAGCTACATCAACGTTTTTTAAACGTTACCATAGGGGTCCTACTCTACGACAACATCTCAATTTGCAACACACGTCCAAACGTTCCGAAAACTCTAGGGCAACGTTGTTTTTGTGGTAGTGTCTACTGTTTTCATAAGAAAATAAAATACATTTTCAATATCCTGATTAACTATTTGTGGTCAAAAGATGGTTTTTTATGCATATTTTCTGATCATCAAGATTGGGACTTGGAACTCTTGGAGATCCTATGCTAACAAAATTTGTTTATATTTAGATGTATCTCTAGCTTTGAGGTTATCTTTATGGGCATAACTAACTGGGATTCCAAATTAATGAATGCATGGGGTTGTAGGGAAGGTTGTTCAGAGTGAGGCTTAGGACACCTAATGCAATCTCTAATCATTAGCGCCAAATTGGTGCAACTTTCACACCATTTTGCAAAGTCATCTCCAACCATTACATCAAACGAACAATGTTTCCTTTATTTCCTTACTTTTTATTTCTCAACGATAAATTTATTTCAAAAATTATTTAATTACACATTATATTACTACTAAAATAATTAAATTAAATATTATATTTAATTAACTAAAATATTGCAATTGCAAATATTGCATCCAATAGTGATTATTTATTTGATAATGATGCTTGAACATGGCCACATAGGCCATGTTCATGTAGGGCGATCCTTATTTATTATACTATAAATTTTAATTAAAAATAAATATAAATTAAATTATTAAATAATAAAAGAATATAATTCGAACTAAAATTTTTTGTTGTATAAAGAGAAGGACAAAAAAGGAATTATGAGAATCTCTAAAAATCACACTAAATGAATAGTGTAACATCAAATTTGGTGCAATTCATTGCACAAAATTGGTGTAGAATTTTAGGGTATGGTTGGAGATTCTGTGACGAGAATCCATGCCGCCACACCCTTAATTTCAAGGAAACAAATGCCCTTCAACTTTGTTAATCATGGAGCATCCTTAATTCAACAAGTTAAATGCTAGATTCCGAGAGGAATACCCGTAAAAAATGCCATGTTTTCAACAAAATCAATCTTTCCAATTTCTTTCTTTTGTTGGGGATATACATTGATGTTATGAATCAACCCCGATATCAAGAATGTTTTGATATCAATTGTTGAGGAACCGGCCAAATAATTAAAGAAGAAAAATATGGATAATATGAAATTTAATGGATCACACAACAATCAAGAAAATTGTGGAATATGAGAATTCATTATACCAAAAAACAATCAATTGTCTTACAAAATTTGATCCTCTCAATCTAATCTAAACAATTCTCTCTTGTTTCTAATGTATACACAAAAATCTAATTGTTATAATCTCTCTTGAGTCTTTTCTCTCTTACCCTCTTATGTCTAAATCTCAAAGTTATGGAGTACAAGATGAAGTAGGAGTCCCAAAAATCTGGATAGAACAAGAAAAATTGCCAAAAACACATTTTCGGGCCCGAACTAGCCCGCCCGGCCCCGTACCCGGTGCCGGGGCATCCAAGCTCGACACCGTGACGCTAGGCGTTCTACCCCAATTCTTGTTCTTGGTGCTGCGGCACCATTCCTTGGCGCCTGGCGCTCAAGTTTAATGCTCCAAAACATGCATTTAGCCATCCAAGAGTCCTCCTTCAAATCAAACTCTTCATTATCATTGAAAATTGATCTGCACAACTTAGAACTCTACAAACCCAAATACTTTAAACTTCCTCCAGTCATCCAAACACTAAAGAACACTATGATATTTGATTCACAATCAAACCACACTTCTAAACCAAGATTAAACAAGTTTTTTTTTCATGCAACAAACTTCTAAATCACATAGAATTTTTGTCACAAAACTTGACAAACTCCACCTTGACATAAATTCCATGAGAAGGAATTAAATCTTCACTATTCAATTCATTCTCCAACTCTTCCACCATGTCCCAACGGGACACCCCATTCTCTCGCTAGGCACACCATGCCCCTTTCGGGCATACTCAGCAATTGTCAACTACATCCAAGCCCTACATATCAGGAGAACCACCTTGAGCGCCATCCTTGCTTGAATCATCCCGTTCACTTCTAGCTCCAACCGAGTCAATAAACATGCCTGAACCATCACAAGCAATCCCAACTCCACTTGAGTTGTCAAACCTGCTCAAGTCACCATGATCAATAAGATCACAACCAGCTCCACCTTAGCTACTAGAAGGTTTCCCAATATTATTGTCCAAATCACTACATATAACCTGATCACAACCAACTCTTCCCGAGTTTCCGTTTACCAAACCATAAGCTGCAGTAGCTTCCTTTATGATCGTCGAACCTTCCAACACATATAACTGGGACTTTCTCCACCCCCTTAACACAACCCGGGCACCCTTACTAACTTTCAGAACTCTACCTCTACCGATATACCTGTACCCTTTAAAATCAAGAGCACTCAAAGAGATCAAATTTCTATTTATACCTCGAACATGTCAAACCTCCCCAAGTGTCCTAATCGTTCCATTCAACATCTTGATTTTGACATTACCAATCCCAACTATTCCACAAGGCTCATTGCTTCCCGTCTTCATGGAACCACTTGTAACTATTTCATACGAAGAAAATCAATCCCGGTTTGAACACATATGAAAAGTGCAAGCTGAATCAAGAATTCATTCCTCATCAGGTTTGGAGTCACCTTCAGTAATCACCAACAATTCCCTATCACTGTTCTCTTCTTCAAGATTTAACATTACCGATATTTTCTGATTGTTTATCTTGATCTGTAGAAGCAAAACTCTTTCGCCACTCATATCAATCCCTCTTCATGTGCCCCTTGTTGTTGCAATACCAACAAACTATATCCCTTTTGCTATCCTTGACTCTGCCCCTTCCATGACTATATGTCTTCATCGCACGAACAACGAGACCCTCTCCATGAGTCTCAGTACAGACGACTAGATTCTTCATCATTTTCTTAGAATAAAGTGCATCATATACCTCGTCAATTTTAAGAGTATCCCGACTATAAATAATGGTATCTCTAAAAGTAACATATGAAGGTGGCAACAAGCATAACAATATCAGCTCTAAATCCTCTTCATCATACTCAACCTCCGTCGTTTCCAAATCAGCGATGATATCCTTGAACACCGATAGATTACTTTCTAAAGATCCACCTCCCGTCAAGCGATGAGGATACAAACGCTGCTTCAAGTGTAACTTACTTGTTAAGCTCTTTGTCATAAAAACTGCTCCAACTTCAACAACAATGCAACGACACTTTTCTCCTTTACCATGTCCTAAATAATTTTATTAGAAAGATGAAGATGTATCTGAGATAGGGCTTTTCGATCTTTCCGTCATTTTTCCTCTACAGGCATTGTTGCAGGCATTTTATCAATCCCTAACAAAGCATCATCAAGATCGAATTGAGCAAAGACCACTCGCATCTTAATTTGCACAATGAAAATCTACTGTTGTGTTCCAAAAGCGGAATTTCAAATTTCAAAGTTGTCATCCCCAAACAATCGACCTTGTTCCAACATTGTTTCAATAATTAATTTGGACCTCCCAAGAAACCTCCAAAACCTTTGGTTTTGATACCACTTGTTATGAATTAACCCTGATATCAAGCATGTTTTGATATCAATTGTTGAGGAACCGGCCAAATAATTAAAGAAGAAAAATATGGATAATATGAAATTTAATGGATCACACAACAATCAAGAAAATTGTGGAAGAGAAGAATTCATTATACCAAGAAACAACCAATTATCTTACAAGATTTGATCCTCTCAATCTAATCTAAACAATTATCTCTTATTTCTAATGTATACACAAAGATCTAATTGTTATAATTTCTCTTGAATCTTTTCTCTCTTACCCTCTTATGTCTATGCCTTGTGGAGTATTTATAGAAGCCAAATCCCGAAGTTATGGAGTTCAAGATGAAGTAGAAGTCCCAAAAATCCAGATAGAACAAGAAAAACTGCAGCACCACTCCTTGGCACCGTGGCGCCCGTCTCTTGAGTTTAATGCTCCAAAACATGCATTTAGCCATCCAAGAGTCCTCCTTCAAGTCAAACTCCTAATTATCATTGAAGTTTGATCTTCACAACTTAGAACTCTACAAACCCAAATACCTATGATATTTAATTCACAATCAAACCATACTTCTAAACCAAGATTAAACAAGCTTCCTTCATGCAATAAACTTCTAAATCATATAGAATTTTTGTCACAAAACGTAACAATAGATAAAACTGGGCTCACAGGTCCTAACAACATTAAAGGTTTAAGCAATCTACACCATTCTTAAGCCTTTAAAATGGATGGACTTGTGTTGCACGGATACTTCAACTAGGATGGTGTACTCATAATCAACAAGGTGGATACAACACCCGGACACTATTTCTTTATTGAAAGTATTATAATAAGAACTCAGAGTTATTATTAAATAACAAATAGGTACTTGTACTTAAAAGATTTCAAAAGTTTTGGACTATTCATTTCTTGTTGCCAAAAGTTGTGGACTATTCATTTCTTTTTCCTTTTAGGATATATAACACTATCTCAAAGGTTTTCCCTTTTCCAGTCATGCATAAACGTTGTAGTTGACTTCATCTCACCTGAAAATGTTCAAGAGTACATTCGTATGACAGAAGAATTCCACATTCTTCCTCAAAATCACAAGGCCTAGGAAGACTAGTTGGAGGTATAACTTCCATACACAACATAGATTGTGTGAGTCAATTAATATTCAATGTTTTCAATTATATATAGCCCCTTTTTAAGCCCCCATTTTTTTAGAATAGATTTTATAAAATGTGTTTTTTTGAGAATGTGTGATTAAAAAGTATGAAAAGTTACAAGTTTACTGCAAAATTATTTTATTGGGAGAATGTGTGGTGGATGACTTCACGGAAAATTAAAGTTTAAAAGAATGGGGCTCAAACAATTGTATAATTTATGGTTGTTACTGATTTGAACAATTGCCTTTAATTCTTGGTTTTATAACCGGATATTAAGAGTGTAGGATTTATGTTTTAGTCCTTGTTCGAGAAGCAAAAGTGCTCGTTTAGTGTAATGTCTGGGTTATTTGTTCCAGTTTCTAACATAATCTTCAGTTTGATCTTTTCGAAACACAAGTAGTCATGTACTTGTTTTCTTATGCAGCATGCAGTCCATTGATTTTAAATTTGCCGCTGTTTTACAGTTGAAGAAAATGACACTTCATGCCATTTTCGAGCTATAAAATCTTGTGAGGGCATTTCTTCAGATACAAGTGACACTGGTGTGGATTTGAATCTTCCTTCTTTAAAGTTCAAACTAAGGGCAACAACTTCTGCTACACTATAGTTATTTTTAGGAACTCTAGATCTTTATTCTACGTTTTAATCTGGGTTTTTATTTATTTATGCATTAATCACTAATAATCTCTTACGAATAGTACAATTTGCTATCAAACGGTAGTTTAATGAATAACCACTGACAATAGCAGCAATATTGTTGGACATAATTATTCTCTTTTGCCTACTGCCATCTAATCATCTCAATTCAGGAAAATTACAAGAGTACCCGATTGAATAAATCTTACTTTGTTTCTAAAATTAACCTTTCCTTTTGGTTTGAAGTCATATTTCATACATTTCTGCAGATGTCCAAGGGGTTACAACCATTTCCATCTCCAAACTATGAGATGGACTCACTAAGATTGTGAGTGAAGAATTGGTTTTAGATGCACGATGATGTATTGTCGAATATACTATGTTGTCTCCCTACATTTGGTCTCATTTTTTACTTTTCTATTGAGTTTGGATCCAAATGTGCACACCCAAAATTGAATTGTTTCCCAGGGGAGGACACTTTGAAATTTGCTACTATCTGATTACCAGCCTTGGTTAATTTGGTAGCTTCAGTAAATTGAGAATCCCTTCTTTTAAGTGAATTTATCAAGAAGCTTTCGTTTTATGTTGAATATGTAATGGGGAGATTTTTATTGAATTTATGTGCTATTTGTTGTATAACATGTCTACAAGACTCAACATTGTTCTCTACTTAAACTAATACCACCACCCGACCCCATTAACAGTTCTTATTACATTACATTGGCATATGTTCAAGAGTTATAGATGTTTTTCCAATATCGAGAAATGAACATGTAAGGTTTGGAGCCTCAAGAATCAAACGGAAGAAATTATATAATCACCAAGAAAACCAAACAAGATTTACACAAAGTTATATCCATTTTAAATAGGCTCAAAAATAAATCATTGTACCCGTATGTAAAATATAGAATCGGCATCAAAATGCCCAAACCCTAAGACAATAACCCAAGAAGCTAATACAATGAACACAATCGAACAAATCAATCTCCAACTCAAAAATTCTCCTCAATCACAAAGACAATATTCACTAAGAATAATGGATTAAAACCAAGTATTTTAATCCATTCACAAAGAATTAATCAGTGAGGAAGAAATGAGCATAATCACAAAAGGCAAGAATTCCCAGAACTCTATTTGTAACGCCCCAAATTTCATAAACACAAGACGCTACTTAAGTCGAAATATCATGTAAATAACTTTCCTCAATAAACGCCAAAATGCGTAAATATTTATTTTTTCACAGCTATAGCAAATAAACACTAAATGCGGAAACATCTTTTGAATAATTTACTCATTCAAGAGTCAATACCAAATGAAATAAGTAAAGTGCCACAATTTGCCAAAATACTAAAACTTGAGATTTAAGACAAAATAGAAACCGGCCATTAACATACTAGTTTCAAAAATTTATAATTTAAATTGTCTATTATTTAATCATGATTGCCCCGCTCATTGCCTTGCCTTGCCGAGCTCCTTAACCTGGAAGAGTGGAAAAATATTGGGGGTGAGCATAACGAATTATACTCAGTGGGGAAACAGCAATCAGTCCGTGTTAAATCTAAACATGAAATCAAATTATGAATATAATACAAATACAACATACTGTAGAAATATGTACTGTGGGACATCCCCAAGGACCCAATTACGATCCCGGACCTATTTACAGTCCCTGACAACATGTTATAGCGCTTAACAATTTTGCACTGTGGAACAACCCCAAGGACCCACTTTCGATCCCGGACCTATTTACGGCCCCTGGCAACCTTTTCATATGTATAGGCATAATATCACAATCAAAATCACATAACAAGAATTAACATAGATAAAATAATCACAATTGCTTAAATGTAAATCCCACCTCAAAGTCTTGAAATTTTCTTGAAAATGAACGAATGTGATGTTACTGTGCTTTAAACTTTTCCCGCGACTCGTCTAGCAAGAACAAAAATTAATAAAAATTTAGGATACTAAGTCCTAATTAATGTTTTAAAACTTTTAGGGACTTGATTGAACTTTTTGGAAAGTAAATAAATGAGTAATTGGAAAATTCTTTAAATCTTTAGGGTCTAATTATCAAAACTAAAATGTTTAGGGATAAAATGATAAAATTAGAAAGTAAATTATATTTAATTTGAAAAATAATTAAACTTTAGGGATTGTAAAAGAATAAAATTCAAATAGGGGACTAACTTAAACTTTTGGCCAAACTTAAGGATTTAAAAATGAATTACATTATTTAATATCTAACCCCCCTCCCCTAAATCTAACTTTCACGCAGAGAGAGGTAGAGGTTCCTGGCTTTGAATTCAAGGAGGAAATTTCAAATGGGTTTTCACATTATTATACTTTCTAACAAAAATCGATGTCAGAGAATGAAGTCTACACAAATGGTGGTTCATATGAAAGTGTTCCAGGAGAGAAGAGGGAGAATAGAGGTTGGGCTAAGTCTCGTTTTCTGCATTTTTCTTCTCTTTGATTTTTATTTTTATGAATATGTATATATGTAGAGAAGAAACAAATTATAGAATTCCAAAGAAACTAAAAATAATTTCGAATGGGTTACCTGCACAGATTTTTTTGCCGAGTGAAAGTTTGAGCATGTGCACTTGAATTTGCAGAACTGGTGCAAGGTTTATGTTGATTAGAGAATGATGCTGATGAAATTAAAGGAAATAATTGTTCCAATGTTGAAGAATTTACCTAGTTGAATGCCAGGTTTTCTGAGAGATTTTGCAGCCGTGAGAGTTAATTTTTTTGGATATGGTAATGAGTGATTTTTAGGTTTAATACTGTTGAGCCCTACAACCATATGCTCTAGAATTTGGACAATCGATTGGGCTGATAATGGACTTAAACTTGGGCCAAAAAGGAATATTGGACCAAGAGAAATTTTAAAATAGATGTTGGGTGTAAAATTTGACCCGATAAGGAAAATTTGAATTCTTAAGATTAAAAATCGTTTTTGAATTCTTATATTAAATGTTTTTGATAGACAATTCGACGGACGTGAAATAAATTCTAAAATTTGACGAAAAAGTCGTAGCGACATAATTTAAGTTATAAAATTTACATTTTAAAATTTGGATCGCTACACTATTTATGCACAAAGCAAGAGAAGAAAATAGATATACTCTCTTTCACGTACAAAGCCACAGAAAGAATGAATTCTCTCAACCAAGTGGATGGTCCAGCTGGAATATAAAGACCAACTATCAACCATAAGATCAATTTTCCATCCGACAGTCCAGAGCAACTCACTTAAGTTTATTGCTTGGGCTTGGGCTTGGGTTTTGGGCATGAATTAAAACATTTCCAAAAATATTGGGCCTAGCCTTATCATTGCCCATAGTTGAATATAAATGACAAAATTGGCACCAACAGTCAACAAATCTCCTCCTTGATGCTAATGTCATAAGCAACCAAACATGTTAGTGCTTATAAACACCAACACCAAGAAGGTCACTACCTGCAGAAATACAAAATTCACCCAGAATCAATTCTTAGAATATGTAAGCAAGATTTAAACTTTGAAAGAGGAAGTACCTTTGTTCCCATATCTACGGGATTGAATTGTGAAGGGATTTTCTCAAGCAAAATAGATTATTTATGAACTATATCTATAATGAAATGCAACCTAACATCTATATGTTTAGTCCTATCATGAAAAATAGGATTTTTACACAGATGTATAGAAATTTGACTATCACAATACACCACAACAGGTTCATGCAATTAATTTAGTTCACATAACAAGCCTTTAAGCCATAAAGACTCTTTTATAGCTTCTGTAACAGCTACATACTAAGCTTTTGTAATAGATAAGGCAACAATAGACTGTAATTGAGACTTCCAACTAATGCAAGTACCACACAAAGTAAACACATATGCAGTTGTTGATTTCCCATTGTCCTTATTACTAGCATAATCAGAATCTACGTACCTTTTTAACACAACACCCTCTTTACAAGATTTAAAATACAATCCTAAGTCAACAAAACCTTTCAAATATCTTAAAAGCCATTTTAATACGGTCCAATGTCTAGGACTAGGGTTTGTCATAAATATACTCAAAATGCTAATAGCATGTGCAATATCAGGCCGAGTACACACCATAGTATATATAACAGATCCAACAACATTAGCATAAGGCACCTTTTGCATGTATTTAATATCAGATTCATCTTATGGACATTGTTATTTACTCAACTTAAAATGACAAGCAAGATGCAAAGTAACAGGCTTAGAATTATGCATAGCAAATTTAGATAACACATTTTTCACATAGTCAGATTGGGTCAAAAGAAGAGATTGTTGTAATCTATTTCTTTTAATATCCATGCTAAAATTCTCCTAGCATGTCCTAAGTCTTTCATTTCAAATTCAATACTCAAATCCTTTTTAATGTCATTAATATCACTCATTTTATGTCTAACCAACATCATATCATCAACATACAAAATTAAGTAAACAATCACATCATTCTTATCATTTCTTTTAAAATAAAGACAATGATCAAAGGCACTTCGTACAAAGCCAATAGAAGACACATAATTGTCAAATCTAATATACCATTATCTAGGTGATTGTTTCAAACCACACAAAGATCTATTAAGCAAACAAACATGATTAGGCTTTTTAGAATCAATAAAACCTTTAAGTTGAATCATATAAATCATTTTATCCAAGTCATCATGCAAGAATGCAGTTTTAACATCCATTTGTTCAAGCTCTAAATCATATTGAGCAACCAAAGCAAGCATAACTCTTATAGTAGTATATTTCACAGCAGAAGAGAAAATTTCATTATAATGAATACCAGGTTTCTGTGTAAACCCCTTTGCAACAAATCTAGCCTTAAACCTAAGAGGATCTTTAGATGAACTACCCTCATTAATACTATAAACCTACTTATAGTCCACAAAAGACTTATCCTTGGGTTTATGAACCAATTTCCAAGTATTATTGTTCACAAGGGACTTCATCTCCTCTTCCATAGCACCTAGCCACTCATTAGATAGTCAACAACTCAAAGCTCCTCATAGGTTTTAGGCTCTTTAAAAGCTAAGTCTTGATATGACAAAATAACAAAGGATTGATAATCACCCATCCTAACAGATTCTCTAACTTCCCTCCTAGTTCTATCAAGAGCAAGTTGATAATCACTTAGAAGATCAACAACATCACCTACTAAATCATGTTCACCACCTTCAACAGGTTTATAAGAACCAATGACACCGTCATTCTCCTCATCAACCTCATTCTCAACTCGTTCCTCCTCAACAAGTCTAGGAAAATGATCTAATCTAATTTGCATCCCAATTTCCTCATCATCGTCCCTCTCAGGCACATCACTAGAGACTTTCTTACTCAAAATGGGCATATCAACTTCATTAAAAGTTACATTACTACTGGTTATCATCTTAAAACTTGTCTTATCCCTTACCCAAAGTCTATATCATTTCACTCCCTTAGGATGCCCCATGAAAGCACATTTCTGAGATCTAGGCTCCAACTTGCCTATACTGTGGTAAGAATAAGCAGCACACCCAAAAGTCCTCAAGGTAGTATAATCAAATAACTTCACTGACCATAACTCTTCAGGTGTCTTACCATCCAAGATATTAGAATGAGTCATATTCACAATATAAACCGCTGTCATAATAGTCTCACCCCAAAGGACTTTAAGTACTCCCGAACTAATTATTATGCATCTAACCTTATCTAATATAGTTCTATTCATTCTTTTAGCAACTTCATTTTACCAAGGAGTATATGGAACAGTTTTATGCCCGAGGATCCCACCATCACTACACAGTTGATCAAATTCAGAATTACAAAATTCTAGACCTTGTCTGTTCTTAAAACTTTGATCTTTTTATCCATTTGATTTTCAATTAAAGTTTTCCAATTTTTAAACTTTTCAAAAGTGTCTGATTTTTGTTTCAAAAGATAAACCCAAACGTTTCTTGAAAAATCATCAATCAGTGATAAAAAAATATTTGTTACCACCATGAGTGGTAGTAGATGATGGGCCCCATGGGCCCCACAGGTCAGAATGAATATACTCAAGGATAGAGACAGTCTTACGTTGACCAGTATTAAAATAAAGCCTATGTTGTTTTCCTAAGGTACAATACTCACAAAATGGGACATTAGAAATCATATCCTTACCAAATGCCCCTCTATTACTCAAAATCTCCAAGCCTGTTTCACTCACATGAGCTAACCTATTATGCCACTCAAAGTAGCATCAATCTCAGCACTAGAGGATTCAGCAATGTGACTTTGAACAACACTGACTCTAGTGGCATATATATCATTCATCTTGGTACCTTTAAAGATAACCAAGGAACCTTTAATTATTTTCAAAAATCATCACCAATCCGGCCTTAAAGGCCATCGTCATCTAGATTACCCATAGAAATCAAGTTCCTATTCAAATCAAGAATATACCTTACCCTTTCTAAGGTAAAGGTATATCCATTGTCAAACTTTAAAGTCACACTACCAATTCCTTTAATGCTACAAGCTACATTGTTACCCATAACCACATTTCCTCCATCAAGATCCTTAAAGTTCTCTAACCAAAGTCTCCTAGAGGTCATATGGAAAGTGCACCCCGAATCCAGAATCCATTCACTATCTTGATCACTGTCATCTAAACAATTGACAATAATCAAATCAGGAGTGGGTTCTGTCACCACATACACGTCAATAGTGGTCTCACCTAGGGGTTCAACAACATTCCTCTCATCTCTCTCTGTTCATTCTTCTTCTTATAACAGTCCTTTATAAAATGTTGTATCTCACCACATCCATAACATTTCCTATTTCCACTTTTGGACTTAGATCTAGATCTATCCTTCATTTTCTTCTTGAAATTATTATAATTGTTACCTTGATGATTCTGACCATTTACTTGCTTAGTCATAGGTCTATCTCTCACAGACAAACTCTCAAAATCCTTCCTAGTTCTATCAACTTTAAGCTCTAACTCCTCACTTCTCAAGGAATTGATCAATATGTCATGTGTTAAGGTATCTCTGTCATACTTAAATGCAGACTTAACATCCTTATAGGCTTCAGGTATAACATTCAAAAGGATAACAACCTTATATACATCTGAAACTTTATCTACAACATTAGTGATATCTTGAACTAATTTATTAAAAGTATCAAGATTATCATCTAAGTCCTTAGACATATCTATCTTAAAGCTAAAGAACCTCTCAAAAAGGAAGAGTTTATTAGGTAGACTCTTAGACATATATTGTTCTTCTAATTTCTCCCATAAATCCTTAGCACTATCTTGCTTTCCTATCTTTCTCAATACTTGATCAGACAAATGAAGGATTATAGAAGTATATGCAAGTTCATCAAATTCATTCTTTTGATCATCAGTCATGGTAGCAGAAAATTCACTAGTTATAGCCTTAGCCACTTTTTGTTGAACTAAGACCCTTTTCATTTGTTGCTGCCAAATGGGGAAATCCCTTTTTCCATTAAAAACTTAAAGTTTAAATGTTATCATTGTCATTTGAAGTTTTTAATCAACACAACGAATTTTTCGAGGTCACAGTTCCACAGAAAATGAAAAACAAATACTTCAACACCACCAATTAAAAAAACACACAACACTCAGTGCAAGTAAAAAATAGGGATGGAGGTATCAATTCAACTAGACTAAAAAAACCACAGTGAAGTTCATATTGATAACAAACAATTTTAATAAACTCAGTGAATCAACAAATGATAAGCAATGAGATTAAAAAGGCTGGCCAACAATATCACAACAAAAACTTCACAAAGAGTATGCTACTATCTAACAAACTGATCAAAGAACTAAGATACCAACAAATCACAGGGAAAAACTAGCGGGAATTACAATATTCAATATGCGGTAGTAACATAATCAATAAACAATGGAAATAAGGGAGTTAGAATGGTTTCACCAAGCTAGTTGGAACAACCAGCACCAAGTAGACGAAATTGGAGAATCTGCAGGACTCCAAATGGTAGTCCAATCCTCCAATACGGTTCACCAAGAACAAATTCCTCACAAGAAACACAAACAGGGAATGTATTAGTAGCTAATTCAAAAACAATAAGAAAAATTAGGGTTACTGTACAAAATCGAGAAAAACGACAGTTAATGAGAACCTTAGATTTTCAGGTGACCGAGTTTCGATCGAAGGCTCTGTTACGAGCCATCTACATAAGCCTATCCCCAGGCCTTTATAGTTAAACGAGGCCCAAGCCTCGTTTGGAAAGATATCTCAATGATGAAAATCTGTGTGAATGATTGACGTGACTCTTGCATAATGCAACTTCTATCTTGTCTTGTCAATGTAAGAGTATTTAATTGGGTATATAGATATAGGGGAGTCAACTTGATGGCTAGGATGCGATGCTCTGGCCGGGAAGATGAGGCCATGTGTACATCGATCCAACGATCACCATTCTATTTGTAACACTATAAATACCACAGCCATGTAATACAAGAGGATGATGCAACTTTGAATACAAAATATACTTAGACCAATATCTCTTAACATATATCAACAACATACATCAACTACAAATCAGGTTTCTCGTTGATCGGATTCTTACACAATCACGTTATATCCATCTTGCCGGAGCCTAAACGGAGACGTCACGTACGACGAGTCCCTTCCACGCCCGGATTCTAGAATCTTTCTGACTGTTCTTCGGCACACGTGTGCTGGACAAGGCTTGCACGTGCATGAGTGGGTCCGGCTTCTGTTGACAACATTTTTTGGGGTCAACAGATTGACGCCGTCTGTGGGAATCAAACACTAAAACCATGAGCAATCCCGTGGAAAAAGCTTTCTTGGAAAGGTATTGGTGGGCATCCCCCTTTAAATAGGATTTGTTCTTGAAAAAAGAGCAAGAGGAAGCCCCCAGAGTTCTTAAGTTTCAAGGGATATGAGTTCAGATGAGGAAGCTCCTCCCAGACGAACTAGGGAAACAGAAATTGAGGCCCCAGCGATCCGACGCCGACCCCACCACCATCACAGACGAGGTGGTAGGAGGTTGACGGCCCAGCTTACTAGAGAAATGGCAACCATGGCAGCTCATATGAGGAGCATCACCAGCCAGAACTTGGCAATGCGAGAATTGTTGATGCACATGCATGGCCAGGGAGGTCCCCCGCCTTCCCCTTATGTTCCCCAGGAACAATACAGACCTGATGAGGGACCAAGTCAAAGGACCTGCCCCCCCAGGCACCCTAGAGAAGGAAGCCCAATGGAAAGGGTCGTGAGAGTCGACATTTCTTCCAATTATGCTTCTGACCGACCCACCGAGGCCCCGTTCGACATGGAGAATAACTCTCCTCCAGAATACGAATCAGAACCGAGGCCCCAGAGGTCTGCCAGTGTGTTTGACAGACTAAGCCCAGCACCCAGGAACAGGCCACGGCCCCTACCTCCTGAGACTTGGCAGCCGGAGGAAAGGCAAGAAAATGCCCCCCGCGCTGTACCGCCTCGTCGTGGGCATCTTAGGGGAGAAGAGGCCGGCTACCAGGCAGGACCTTTTGTGCAGGAAACGCGAGCTCCAAGAAATAGACCATCACCCCCACCTCCCGAGGCCTGGCAGCCGGGGGAAAGGCAAGAACATGCCCCCCGCGCTGTACCGCCTAGTTATGGACATCGCAGGAGGGAATAGGAGGCTGGTAACCAGGCTAGACTGTCTCCACAACCACCCAGGTATGGAGCAGAAGCTAATTATGATTCGGATGGTCCACAGAGATCCTGTGATTTGGATGATGACGATGACAACTTGCCATTTTCGAGAGAGTTAAGGAACGCCCAGGCTCCAAACCACTATGTGATGCCTAAAATACCAAAGTATGATGAGAGAGGCGATCCAGCAAAGCACTTGAACAGTTATAAGACACACATGAGCTTGAGAGGCGCCACCCCAGCTGTGAAGTGTCTAGCCTTCCACCTAACTTTAAGTGGAGCCGCAGAAATTTGGTATAGCAGGCTACCGCTGGGGAGCATTCGAAGCTGGCCGGAATTAAAAACCACCTTCCTAAAGAGATTCGCTGTAAGCAAAGAAGGTGAGGCCCCTATCCAACGCCTCCAAGACATGAGGCAACAGCCTGGGGAAACTCTGAAAAGCTTTTTATCCCGCTTTACGGACGAAATGACCTGCTGCGTCCAAGTTACAGATCGCGAGGCTCTATCCTCCCTAAGAGGAGGCCTAAACATGAACACTCTATTTTGGAGGGATGTACAAAATCAGGATCCCGCTACTTATGACGCACTGTTGGAAATGATGCGACGGGAAATCATCAACGAGGAACTAATAGAACATATGAATAGGGCAAGCAGAGGCCTACAGCCTCAGCAAAGGCAACGTGGGAGAGGTCCAACCTCCCATCTGATGGATCAGCAATGGAGCCAACCCAGTGTTGAAGTTTCCCAAGGGTCAGGCCAAGCGCTTGCCGCAGCCACCTTAAATGTTGTACCAGCTTTGGCTTACGAGGATGTACCAGCCACTGGCACCCAAGCAAACCCGTTAACACAACATGCCCCCCATTGAGGACGAGGCCGGGGAAGAAGTTCAAACCAGGGTATGACTAACTCCCAGGGGTATTGCACCTATCACCATTCTTACAGCCATGCTACTGAGGACTGTAGAGATATAGCCATGCATCCTAGAAACCCAAGTCCCAGGAATAACAACCGGAATACCTCCGGGCCCAGGAGTAGGCCCCCGCCCAGGCGAGATCAACAGCCTGGGGGAGATGAGGCCCCTTCCCGTCATAGGAAAGCATCTCCTCATGGGAGAGAACAGGAAAGGCAAAGGGGCTTAGGGGAGCATCAGCGGAGAGGCCATCGAAGTAGACTGGAGGACGTCCCAATTCATGAAATCGACACAATTTTCGGAGGCCCCTATGTTGGCGGGGAAACCCGAAACTCGCAGAGGAATTATATTTGAGAAGCAAGGGGTCCTCCATTGACTAGTTACATTGTAGGTAGCGGCTCTCGGAGGAATCAATCAGCTCCCATTGTATTTACATATGAAGATTCTGAAGGTATTCACTATCCCCATTGCGATGCCTTAGTCGTGAGAGCTGTAATAGCTAGGAATGGGTTGAAAAGAATGCTGGTAGACAATGGCAGTTTGGTGAACATTCTATTTGGATCCACTTTTGATAAGATGATTCTCGATCACGAACTGACCCCCACCAGTACACCTCTGTTTGGTTTCACTGGAGACAGTATCATACCTAGAGGCAAGATTACCCTCGCTGTGGAGATGGGGGAACCCCCCTTGTCAATGATGAACTTCATGGAATTTTTGGTAGTTGACAGCAGATCAGCCTACCATGGGGTATTAGGAAGGCTTGCGTTGAAGGACTTGGGAACGGTCACCTCCATTCACCATTTGTGTATGAAGTTTCTAACTGATAAGGGGGTGGCAACGGTAAGGGGAGACCAAAGAGGAGCCATGGAATGTTACCTCAACTCTGTAAGGAAAGCTGAGCCTAGGGATATGAATATGGTGATAGGCGCCAGTAGCCTTGAATTGCCAACACTTGATGAACTTGATCCGTGAGTTACTGAAATTGATCCCCAGGCGGCTCCCATGGAAGAACTAGAGAGTTTCCCTATTGATCCAAAAGATCTCACCAAGCAGTTACAGGTTGGTAAAAGTCTTGCCCCAAGATTTAAGGAAGACCTTAAAGAATTTTTGTACAAGAACCATGATGTCTTTGCCTGGAGGAATGAGGATATGGTGGGCATCGACCCTGGAGTCAGTTGCCATCACCTGAAAATAGATCCTAAAGTTGCCTCGCATAGACAGAAGAGGCGAGCCTTGAACCCGGAAAGATATGAGGCATTGAAAGAGGAAGTTCAGAGGCTGATCAATAATGGCTTCATCGGGGAGGTCCTCTACCCGAAGTGGATATCCAACCCAGTCCTGGTAAAGAAACATAATGGGAAGTGGAGAGTGTGCATTGATTTTTCTGATCTTAACAAAGCATGCCCGAAAGATAGTTTCCCACTCCCTAGAATTGATCAATTAGTAGACTCCACCGCTGGACATGAGTCCCTAAGCTTCATGGATGCTTATTCTGGCAACAATCAAATTCCCATGTACCCAGGTGACGAGGAGCACGCCTCGTTCATCACAGATCGAGGCCTCTACTGTTATAAAATGATGTCTTTTGGGTTAAAGAATGCTGGAGTGACTTATCAGAGGCTGGTAAATAAGATGTTTGCTAACTTGATCGGTAGCACTATGGAAGTTTATGTGGACGACATGTTGGTCAAAAGCTTGAAAGTGGGAGAGTACATAACCCACCTCAACGGAGCCTTCGATATCTTACGTAAATATCGCATGAAGTTGAATCCCCTCAAGTGCGCATTTGGAGTAGCTTCA
Organism: Fraxinus excelsior; assembly: GCA_019097785.1. Lineage (NCBI taxonomy): Eukaryota > Viridiplantae > Streptophyta > Magnoliopsida > Lamiales > Oleaceae > Fraxinus > Fraxinus excelsior. Next base: position 14,268,027 of record CM032640.1, read on the forward strand.
GGCAAGTTCCTGGGATACATGGTCAATCAACGAGGAATTGAGGCCAACCCTGAGAAGATCCAAGCGTTGATTGAGATGAAGTCCCCTCAGAAACCCAAAGAAGTACAAAGTTTAACGGGCCGGGTAGCCGCTCTCAGTCGCTTCATTTCGAAGGCCACAGATAAATGCCTCCCATTTTTCAAGGTACTAAAGGAAGGTCAGAAATTCCAATGGACTGAAGAGTGTGAAGGGGCTCTCCAGGGATTGAAGAAGCACTTAGGACAAACCCCCTCCTGTCAAAACCCAAATTTGGAGAGGTTTTGCAGCTATACTTAGCTGTTTCCCTCGATGCTATAAGTGCTGTCCTGACAAGAGAAGAAGGCTCAACCCAATTGCCAGTCTATTACATCAGTAAGGCACTATTACCCCCAGAGACTCGTTATCCAGATATGGAAAAGTTAGCCCTGGCATTGATCACTGCATCCCGCAAGTTAAGGCCTCACTTCCAAGCTCACACTATTCACGTATTGACTAACTTCCCACTCAGGCAAGTTTTGCAAAAGCCAGACGCCTCGGGCAGACTATTGAAGTGGGCAGTGGAGCTGAGCGAATTTGAGGTCCTCTTTAAGGCTAGAGTCACCATCAAAGGTCAGGCTTTGACAGATTTTGTGGCAGAATTTACTAATGCACCTATAATGGATGAGGATGTGGTCCCCACCGACCCTCCTTCATGGAACCTATTTGTGGACGGTTCAGCTGGCGAAACAGGCTCAGGCGCTGGCGTGGTTCTGGTAAGCCCTAAAGGTCACAAATTAAATAGTGTCGTACGATTTGGCTTTAAAGTCACCAACAACGCAGCAGAATATGAGGCCCTTCTCGCCGACCTAAGATTAGCTAAGGAAATGCAAGTAAAGAGGCTCCATATCAGGAACGATTCCCAGCTTGTTATGGGGCAAGTGAATGGCAACTTCGCAGCCCGGGATAAGGCCATGGCTTCCTATCTCAAATTGGTGATGAGCTTTCTCCCTTCCTTTGAGAAATTCGAGTTAAGTCAAATCCCACGCATTGAAAATGTGCATGCTGATGCTTTGTCCAAGCTTGCCAGTAGCAAGGACTCAGAATTGTTGACAGTGGTCCCAATTGAATACCTCGCCAAGCCATCCACCTCATCAGAAACGATAATGTGGGTTGAAGGTACCCCTACTTGGATGCAGCCTCTCATATCCTATCTTAAGGATCAATCTCTGCCTGATGATAAAGAAGAGGCGTATAAAATTAGAAGAAGGTCGGCCCATTTCATGTTGGTTGATGATGTCCTCTACAAGCGTGGATTCTCCGCACCTCTTCTTCGGTGCGTCGGAGGGGAAGAGGCTAACTATGTACTTCAGGAGATTCATGAGGGTGTTTGCGGCAACCACTCTGGAGGGTTGGCCTTAGCCAATAAAGCACTGAGGCAAGGATACTACTGGCTTACTTTGAAAAAAGATGCCCTCCAATTTGTTCGCAAGTGTGACAAGTGCCAACGTTTCTCCAGCGTACAGAGACAACCTTCCCAGGAGCTTACTACGGTGTCTAGCCCCTGGCCCTTTAGCAAGTGGGGTGTGGACCTCATTGGCCCCCTGCCTAAGGGTAGAGGAAGCGCCAATTTCGCCATAGTGACCATAAATTATTTTACGAAGTGGGTGGAAGCTGAACCTTTAGCAAAGATCACTAAGGCCAACACCTCCAAATTCTTGTGGAAAAATATCATCTGTCGCTTTGGCATCCCTTACTCCATTGTTTCTGATAACGGGAAGCAGTTTGACAACAAGAAGGTGAGAGACCTGTGTGAAGAATTGGGAATCAAGAAACACTTCTCCTCCCCTCATCATCCCCAAGCTAATGGCCAAGTCGAAGCTGTGAACAAAACTATCAAGCATACTTTGAAGAAGAAACTAGACACAGCCAAGGGAGCTTGGGTGGATGAGCTGCCCCATGTACTTTGGGCAATACGGACTACAAGCAGAACTCCTACTGGGAAAACCCCTTTCTCTATGACTTATGGTGTCGAGGCCATGAGCCCAGTTGAGGTAGGGTTGCCCTCTCCTCGGAGATTAAGGTTCAATGAAATATCCAATGTGGAGCTCAGAAGATGCGAACTGGATTTCCTTGAGGAAAAAAAGGAATGATTCTCAACAAAGGATTGCTGCCTACCAAAGGAAGATGACCCGGTATTACAATTCAAAAATGAAGAAGAAGTCCTTCCGGATAAATGATCTGGTACTCCGCAGGGTTTTTCTATCCTCGAAGGAACCAGGAGTGGGCACCTTGGGACCCAACTGGGAAGGACCTTACCGAATTGAAAAGGAAATTAGGCCTGGCACCTATTGGATCAAAGACATGGATGGCAAGACTTAACCCCACCCATGGAACATTGAGCATCTCAGAATGTATTACCAATGAGGGGCTTTCGCATGTAATCTACTGCTGGAAGTGTTTTCCCAGCCTTTGTAAATCAATAAAATTCTCATTTCAGAAATATGACGTGTACATAAGCGTGGAAGCCTCGGAGGAGAGGAAGGAACCTTAAAGAAGGCCACCCCGTTTGAACTCCGAGGCGTACATCACAAGCCTCCATTTGATGGGGCTGAACATCGAAGGGAGAAGCCTATGCTTGGATGAACCATCCACCAAGCTGGGAAGCGTGGGAACCTCGGAGGAGATGATGGAACCTTAAAGAAGGCCACCCCGTTTGAACTCCGAGGCGTACATCACAAGCCTCCCTTTGATGAGGCTGAACATCGAAGGGAGAAGCCTCTGCTTGGATGAACCATCCACCCAGCTGGGAAGCGTAGGAGCCTCGGAAAAGAGGATGGAACCTTAAAGAAGGCTACCCCGTTTGAATTCCGAGGCTTACATCGCGAGCCTCCTTTCGATGAGGTTGAACGTCAAAAGAAAAAGCATTTCAGAACTTTCATTCAAAAAGTCCTCAAGACTTCAGCTTTTGATAAAGGTCAACGTTTGGTTTTACTTCAGCTAGTTATTACTTTGATTGAGCCTTTTAGGTAAATGAAATTTAAACGGTCATTGCAAAGCGTAAGAGATAATACAACGCATGCAGAAAAAGAAATACAATTTTCATTCATTTAAATGTTGAATTACAAGGAGGCCACACGCCTTATAAAAACTCATGACGATTTACAAAAAAGTTAAAGCTCAGAAGGGGGTGGGGGGACTGGAGCATCGGAGGTAGGAGCCTCAGTTGGCACTGGGGGCGCCTCTACGGGTTGAGGGGCTTCGGTTGGCGTGTTATCAGAATCAAGTTCCTCTAGTTCGCCTTCCTCAGCTGGAGTCTGGGGAACCTCCTCTTCAAGAAATTCCGCTTTAATTGCAGAGATGTCCAGCCCCGGGTGCACCTCCTCTATCTTTTCAAAGACCTCCTGGTAGGCCACCATGCTCCAATATATCCCGAAGCGACGGTACTCCTCAGTGAGGTGGAAATTGGCAATGTAGTTCCTCACAGCGATTTCGCCTGCCTCGACGACATCCGCTTCGTATTTCTTCACCTCCGAGGCATACCATTGGAGCTCTTTCTCCATAAATTTACTGGCATCTCGGGCCCCAGCCAGCTCAAGGTTTGCCTTCTCCAGAGCCTCAACAGTGACCTTTTGGTGGTTATCAGAAGTTTCCACCTTCTTTGTAAGAGCAGTCACCTCGCATTGGGCCTTGTGGACCTCTTTCTTCATTGCCTCCACCTCGGCCAGGGCAGACTCCAGCTTCGCATCATTTTCATCCTTCTGAACTCGGAGTTCAATGTTCATTTCAGTTTTCTCCCTTAGTTCAGCCTGGACTTTAGCCAGTTCGTCACGTGAAGCCCGATTCCTTGATTGAATGTCCGACATGACCGTCTGGCACTCCAATGCTATGCCAAAAGCCCTGGCCGTCTGACTCACCAGGGTGGCAGTGAGGTCCACAGCATCGCACGTGGCAACGTAATTCTGCCACCTCTCCGTCCAAAACTTATTAAACCCCTCGGTAGCCCCCATCACCTCGGGTGGGAGCATCTCAATAAGCGCGGGAGCAATCTTATCCTCCCTGTCTCCACCTTTGTTCTAAGATAGATGTTGACTTGTATCTATCGGTGTTCTAGCCATTTCAGTATCATCCTTACTAAACTTTTCTAGAATTTTTCCACATAATGAGACTGACTTACAGCAAGCCCATCTGATGTTCTTGAGATTTTAACTCCAAGTATAACATCAGCTAAACCCATATCCTTAATGTCAAATCTCGAATTTAACATATCTTTAGTGGATTTAATCATCTTATCAATGCTACCAACAATAAGCGTGTTGTCAACGTAAAGACATGAGATGATATAACCATTTTCAGTGTCTTTGACGTAGAAACATTTGTCACACTCATTGATTTTAAATCTATATTTCATCGTGACGTTATCAAATTTTTCATGCCGTTGTTTTTGTACTTGTTTCAATCCATATAATGACTTCACCAATTTACAGACTTTCTTTTCCTGCCCTAGAGTTGAAAATCCATCCGGTTGTTCCATATAGATTTCTTCCTCTAATTCTCCATTTAAAAATGTAATCTTAACATCCATTTGATGTACTTCAAGATTTCGTAGAGCATCAATCGCAAGTATTATCCTAATAGTTGTTATTTTCGTTATTGGAGAATATGTATCAAAGTAATCAAAATCTTCCCGTTGTATGTAACCTTTTATTACTAATCTGGCTGTATATTTTTCAATAGTTCCATCTACTTTTATTTTCCGTTTAAAAATTCATTTGTAGCTTAATGGTTTACTTTCTAGAGGAAGAGCCTCTAGCTCCCACGTATGATTTTGCAAAATGGAATCTATTTCACTTTTAATGGCCTCTTTCCATTGAGGTCCTTCTGAGGAGTTCACAGCTTCTTGATAGCTTTGAGATTCACTTTCAAGCATATAGGTCAAAAAATCTGGACCATAAGATTTTTCTATGATTTCCCTTTTGCTACGTCTTGGTTCAACCTCAACCTCCTCTCTAGTTCTTGGTTCTACTATTTTCAGTCATAGTCTCATATGTCGTTTAGAAGAGCTTGCTTCTTCTTTGGACCTGTATGGAAATACATGTTCAAAGAACGAAATATTTCTCGATTCCATTATCGTGTTTTTGTTTATATCTGAGATTTTAGATTCATACACAAGAAACTGATAAGCACTACTATTTTGTACATATCCAATGAACATGCAATCTACAATTTCCAGGTCTATCTTCACCTTCTTTGGTGTTGGGACAACCACTTTAGCAAGACACCCAAACACTCGTAAGTATTTATAGAAAGACTTTCTTCATTTCCATAACTGATAAAAGGTCTTTTCCATTTTCTTTCGGGGTACCTTATTTAAAAGGTAATTTGCTGACAACATAACTTCCACTCACATGTTTTGAGGTAATCCAAAACTTATTAGCAATGCATTTATCATTTCTTTTATGGTGCAATTTTTCATTTCAGCAACACCATTTTGTTACAGTGAATAAGGTGCGGTGGTTTTATGTATGATTCCGTATTGTGCACAGAATTCAGCAAACGGAGCTTCATACTCAACACCTCTATCACTTCTCAAAACATTAATTTTCTTGTTAAGTTGATTTTCAACTTCATTCTTATAGAGAATAAATTTCTCTATCGCTTCATCCTTACTTTTTTAGCAAATATACATAACTGTATTTTGTGCTATCGTCGACAAAAGAAATAAAGTACTTGTTGCCACCATTGTTTGTATAAATTTTAAATTACATATATCACTGTGAATTAAATCAAGTTGTTCTGTATTCCGTTACCTTAAAGGATGACCTTGTCAATTTTACCTCAACACAAGTTTCGCACTTATGTTTGGAATCAATATGAAACGCGGGTATGCAATTCAAGTTAACTAGTCTACGTAAAGTATCATAGTTAACATGTCCTAATCTACCATGTCACACATTGGAAGACTCAAGCAAGTAAGCAGAAGAGTTTACTTTATTCATTTTTGGCTTAACAACCATTACATTAAGTTTAAACATATCATCGAAAATATAACTTTTTTTCCGACAAGCATTCCAATTTTTGACGAAATAACTTTGTCAGAATTAAATACAATACGGAAACCATGCTTATTCAAAAGTGACCCAGACACTAGGTTCTTACAGATTTCCGATACATACAACACATTGTTAAAAGTCAGCTCTTTTCCCGAAGTCATCTTCAGAACCACCTTGCCTTGTCCCTTGATTTCAGAAGTTGCTGAATTTCCCGTGAACAACTTCTCTTAGTGTCAATCCATCACTCTTCTGGATTTGAACCCACCATGTTCACTTCAGAAATAATGGCTGCGAGATTTATCTCAGACACATCATGTGAAATATAGTCAACTACATTTGCTTCTTTTTTTCTTCTTTGGCAATTTGCACTCCGAAGATTTGTGGCATACTTTGTCACAATTGAAGCACTTTCCTTGAAATTTCTTCTTAGAAATGCCCCTTTTCGGTCCCAGCTTGGTCCATTTTCCACCAGATGGCCCAACCTTGGTTTTGTAGTTCTTACTACTTTGACCATGTTCCACAATATTGGCTTTAGCGATACTAGGATTGAACAATGTCACAAGTTTTATACAACATGAAAATGTCGCAAATGTACGGTGTCAAGTTTTGTAATACAGTGATAAGAAAAAGAATGTCGAACCCACAGGGATTGAAGTTTGATTTCTAATAAATACTATAATTGTGTAATTTCCACTTTATTTAGACAATCAATTTTTGGAATAAAGTTGTGATTTGTGTGCTACTGGCGATCAACTAAGATTTGCAAGTAAACGGAAACAAAATTCAAATAAGTTATCAAATTATGAAAGCCTAGGGTATGATGTCATCACACTATCAACAATGTTTGTCAACCTATAATATGTCACATCAATCAGATTTTTTTCTTAATTCATAGGCAAGAACCCCAATTCAATTTTATTCCCTCGCTCGAGTGCCGAATAGAACCTATTTCTACAATTTAATTCTAAAATCTCTATTCCGAATTAAACATGTAGAAATTGTAATGTACGTGGTTCTTAATTCAAAACAAGCCTCAAAGATCCATATTTTCTCTCGAAATCTATGAAACCTTGGTTATGTTGTTCTTAGATCACGCCTAAATTTTCCTCTCTCAAGTGCCCAAATTCATGCAACAAATCATTCAACTATTGGCCAAGTAATTGAATGCATTGAACACAAACAACATAAATGAACTGATAGAAAAATCCAAAGAGATTAAATATTACGGTATCAAAACATGTTTCAAGAGGATAACATCAAATCCTAGATCTAAAGTGTTAGTTCATGATAAAAATAATTGACAACATGGAGTTTAACATGAAAAACAAGACAAGAGTTTAGAAAAACTGATTGTCGCCGTCTGATTCTCCAATATATGTCAATCGTCCCTTCTTCGATGAATTTCCTCCAGAATTTTGCCTTGTGCTTCCTTGCTTCTAGCCGTCTGAAAAAACTCCCTATTTAGGTCTTCCAAAAGTGTATTTATATTTCCTCAAGGTTGCAAGACGAATTGGGGGTAGATTGGGCTGAATTTCTTTTAAAAAAGTAAAAATTTCCTTTTACTCGGCGCGCGGTGCAAGCCCTGGGCTGGCAGAGTCAACTTCTCTGTTTCTTTTACGCGGCGCCAACCTCTCTGTTGGCTCTCCCTTTTCTCTTTTTTTTCACTTCATTATTCATTATTCCTTTTCCAACCCATGCCTCCTTCCATGATCATCGCCATTACTCCATTCCAAGCTTCAAATTACTCCATTTTGATCCAATTCGCCAAGCTACAGAACAACACCAAAACACACATCAAAACATTCAAAAGTATTGAAGATCAAACTAAAAACTAAGATTTGAAGGTGCTTGTTTAATGTCTAATAAGTTAATTACACTCATCAAACAACTTCTTCTCAGAACTCTTGTTGTCTTCTTCAATTCGAAGTCTAACAATAAGTTCTTCAACGTTCATTTCTTTTCGTTTGTGTTTCAAATCATTCTTAAAATCTTTCCACACGGGAGGCAGTTTTTCAATAATTGCAGCTACTTGAAAAGTTTTACTCAAAATCATCCCTTCGCCATGAATTTCGTAAAGAATCACTTGGAGTTCTTGCACTTGACTAATTATTGTTTTGGAGTCCACCATCTTATAATCTAAGAATCTACCGACAATGAACTTTTTAGCACCGGCATCCTCATTTTATATTTTCTATCCAAATACTCTCACAGCTCCTTAGTAGTTTTCATAGTACTATACACGTTGTATAGCGAGTCTGCTAAGCTGTTCATAATGTAGTTTCGGCGTGGAAAATCCGAATGGTTCCAAACACCAAGTACACTGATCGCTTGAACATCTCCCTCTTCCTCATTGAGTTTTGGATCACTTTCAGTCAAGAATCTCACAAGATTCATGGTGGTCAGATAAAATAACATTTTTTGCTGCCACCTCTTCGGTTTTTCACCATGATTAACCGAAACAGTAGCCACAGGTTGGCTCACAACAAGACTTGACACTTTAACCATAGTCTGAGCAACAGTTTAAGTAGCCACAATTTAGGACAAATCCCTATTTGTGGAATCGTTTGCCATTTCTGAAATGAAAAAAAAAATGAAATAAGTTTCTATTTTAAAATGTTCAATATAAGGAAAAATTTCCTTCAATCTGTTTTAATTTTGTTGTAATATTTAAGTGGATACACTACTAGGCTGAAACACAAATTTCTTTATTTGTGAAGATGAACTAAAATGGTAATCAAGGTAATCAAAGTGGTTTTTTGTCTTATGAAAATCGAAAGCTATAGTTACCACACAAATGTTAAATGATTTCCTAGCTTGAAAAATAATCTAATTGCATGCTTAGATACACACAGAAAACATCTATTAATTTTTCAGCTTCTCCTCCCTTATGTATCCAAGAATATATGGCATGTCTTTGTTCACATTTGATAAACAACTTATGAAAAACAACAAGGAAAATAATTTGTTAACTGTAGTAAAATAACAAAATAAGAAATAGAAATTGCAGCAGAAAAAAATATTCCCAAACCGAGGCATGTGCAAACACATTTTCCTTAAAACAGATTTGCCCCCTCACCGTTCGTGCTTGAGGTATAATTTGATCGTCTGCTTCCCAGGATACAACGGTTAACTAGTAAAATCTGAGCATAATAGATTTTACTCCGATGAACAAAGTTAGTGCTCAAATAATATCACCACCAGAAAATCAAAACAAGATTTGGAAGGAAAACATTATGCAAGACAGATAGAAGCAGAATGCAGAACTGGAATTTCAAAAGTATGCAGAATAGGAGGAAATTTCATGTGTTTAAACTAGAGGAAAATGGTTCTCTTACGTAGACTTTTAATTCCCAAAGTCTCCATAACTCACTTGTAATAACTAAGGGAGTTTCAGGCTTTTTGGAATTTCAAAAACCCAAAAGTCAGTTCTAGAAAGCAAAAACAGATTCCAAAACGTAGGCCCTCATGAGGGGCCAGTTTTTGGTCAATCCGATTTGACATTCGTGTGCGCAGGTCGCGCTCGCATACGAGTTCAAGGTCCGAAGCCCATTTCACTCCGTGATTTGCACCCCCTGCGCATGAGCCTCTATGCTACACATGATTACACCCTTCAAAAGTGCAATCCTATATAAAGTAGTTTTTTCTTTCCTCATTTTCCTATGTGGGACAAGTTTATTTTAGTTTTCTTACCCACATAAACTCTTTTCTCATGGTATACTTTGAGCACCAATTTCTCATTCACCCAAGCATCATTTTTGGCAAGTAAATACATGATTTCGATGTACTCACGGAGAAGAACTCAAATCAACTCCCATATTCCAAAATGAACAAATGGGTCTTACTCAAATGTAGCTCCAAAGTCAGCCACCAAACCATTTTTTTCCAACAACAACAACATAAGAACTGAACCAATGAGACCCTAGTCAGGAGAAGAAGGGATGTTTTTACCTTTTCAGCTTACTGACCAATCATTTTAGAGATGCCTCACAAGCTAAGAAATGGATATATCCATTCACTAGCTTGATGGGAAGTGTTGAAAAATATGAACAAATTGATTTCTTGGTTTATGTGACTATAATAGTAGTACAGTAATAATTGGGACCAAAGAAGGATGATTTTATAATTCATTTATACTTGTAATGGAAATACTATCTCCAAGTTTAAATTGTTTTACGATTAGAGGTGCTAGCCAAACTACACAATTAACCCCAAGTGGAGTTTGGTAAGGAGAAAAAATATGTTTTCTCCCATAAAATCCAATTATCTTTTTTTATTCTTCTTTTTTTAGGAAGGTGAGGAATAAGACTTGATTCAGATATATAGGTTGGTGAGAGAGAAACATAAACAACTTAAACCTATAACCAAATCAAACCATTCCAAATCATTTTAGTTTGCTCTTGCTTAGGATTTATGGTGTGCTACATTTCTGGTAATGAATTAGAAATATTACCATTTGACTTGATCCCGGACACTAGTGTTGGTCTTTAAATATTGAGAATTGAGAACAATTCCTCAATTTACCTGTCCACAAGATCCTTTTTCAATGAAAATATATTGAGACAAAAATATTGATGGAGAAAAACAAAAAAGCATTTACGCGAAACACTCTAAAATTGGAGAAAAATTATGGGTCGTCGAGGACAGATAATTTATTATATGAAAAATTATGACAATCATATAAAATCTTCTAGTACACCAAGGATTTACATACTAAGAAAACTTCACATAGTATGTAGTGGGTGAGACAAAGACATCTGCATGTCTCAGACCTAAGATATCCAATAACTATTTTAAAATTGGGATAACTAAAATACTTGGGAAACAGACCTTATATAGGAAGACGAAGAGGGGCTTTTTAGTTTCTATTCTAGTGTTGGATTTTGGGTTAATTCCCCCAATAGTCACTAAACTTTGCCCAAAGTTTCCACCAGGTCACGGAACTTTAAAAACTACGTGGTTAGTCACTGAACTTTTGAAAAATCACCCCATTGGTCACTGAACTTTAAAAATCATCTCATTAGTCACTAAATTTTGCAAAACGTTTCCCAGATAGTCACTGAACCCAGTGATCATCTGGGAAACTTTTTGCAAAGTTCAGTGACCTCATAGAAATCTTTTGCAATGTTCAGTGACCAATGAGGTGATTCTTCAAAAGTTCAGTGACTAACCACGTAGTTTTTAAAGTTCAGTGACTTGGTGGAAACTTTCGGTAAAGTTCAGTGACTATTGAGGTAATTAACCCTTGGATTTTGAACCATCCTATTACAAGTAGGAAAATAAAAATCCTCCTTTACGTGGGATAGACCAATTCAATATGATTATAGTTGGATTAGACACCAAGTCAAAATCCTAAAGCTATCCTCTTTCAGGCCAAGACAACCAAAGCTTTTTGCTTATTTTTCTTTTAGCAGATCTTTGAAGCTGTTAAGATTAATACTCATTTTGATGATAATTTATTTGTGGCCTTTCATGTATTACTCTCTTTGTCTACAATTCAATGTCACGAGTTGAAGATTTGTGGAAGTTTTACTTAGATAGTCAATCTTTTGTAATAATTGTAATTAGGCTTTAATCTATACACTCTATAAAGTTACCAATGTGTTCTCACTACAACAAAAATAGTCATTTGCAACACTAAAAATGCAACATTTGTTGATAAATGCTACTAAAAGGGTCTTTTGGAAACATTTTAGTAAGTAAATGTTGTCATAAATATTAATAAATACCTTTTGCAACGTTTTTAAGAAGAATGTTGTCATAGATATTAATATATACCCGGTTTTTAGATTGTAAATTTCAATTGATTGTGGGTATTATTAGGTTAAAAGTTGAAGTTTTGTTTGAGGTATGGTCATCTGAAAAAGGTAAGAGAAGGTAACTCTTTAATCAATAAAGAGTACTCCTCAACCCAGCCTCGAGAAACTCTTAAAAGGGCTAAAAAAACAATAAGAAATTTCCAGTTATATATCTAAGGTGAAGATGACTTGGGATAATGGATATTGATACCCTGATTTCAATAATTTTTATACGTTGTGGTGGCATAAATTCCACAAGAAGCCGAAATGTGCATAGTGTCCATAGTCCTTCATTTTCTTGAAATTGTTCATCATTTCCAGTAAGGATCAGTATTTTAGTTCAAGATCTGAATCTGACTAAGAATTAATTGCTTTTAGGTTTAACCTGAGGCTAACCCTTGGATTGTGGGAAAATTTCGATTATGTGCTCATAAAAGTGTTGAAATCTTGCACAGGCAAAGCATATACGTGACTCAAAATGTGTTTATTGAAGTTGAGATGAAATATCTTTTTATGTTTGATGTTGTGCGTAAAAGAAACTTGCTAGAATGTATGCATTGAGATTTATTAAAATGAACTATGTACGCCATTTCACTTAGTTTGTGAGTTCCACAAGTTCTTATTTGGTTTAAAATAGGCACAGAGAACTTGGTTTGAGAAATTACAAGGAGCTCTGTTATTTGTTGGCTTTGCTGGTGCATAATCTGATGTGTCCCTATTTGTGAGGAATGAAAAAGTGGCTTACTACATATATTTTAGTGTATGTAGATTATGTAACATGGAGCAATGATTCTGTCGTCACATACTTGGTTGCTAAGTTGAATGGTCTCTTCGCTCTTAAGGACCTCTACAAAATCAGCTACTTTCTTGGCATTCAAGTGGTGTACCAAAAACCTTAATGAAAAGCCTAGATCTCGAATATAGAATTTTTTTGGTTGATTTTTCTCCTTTGCAGAATCTATGTGGTTCTATTGAGTGGTAAATCTAGTATGTAGTAACATTTATTTCTTGATATGTTGCATATTACAGATGACTATCGTCTGTTTTGAGATCTTGGAAATGAGGTGAATGATGATGTTCATGCATTTATGTGTGGAGTTGGCCTTTCTTTCCCTTTTCATATTTGAAATTCATGTGCTTTACATGGCTTTCCTTATAGCAAGCGACTTAAGTTACACTACCTGTAGACAGTTGGCTGCCAAGAGTGCCTTCATGGGAGAAAGAATTCTGCAAAGCAATTCATTCATCTATACAATAATATGCTTGAATGGAATGACTCCGCATGGGAAGAGACATTTAGTAATGCCAAGAAACGATTTGGGTAGTTTGTGACTAGTAACTCTCGTTTGGAGACAAATGTAGACTTGGTGCTAGATTCCTCTAATTTTATTTCATTTTAAAGCTCATTTTTCTGTAGATAGTGTTGTATCACATTCTAATGTTCAAGTGTATGTATTCAAAAAATTGTAATGAAATTATCAATTTTTACGCAATTCCAAGAATCATTTTTAATTTTGCCAATCAATTTGCTTAAATTGTTGATTAAAAAAAACAGTTATAACAACTTTTTTAAATGTTGTCGTAGGAGTCATACTCTACGACAACATCTCGATTTGCAACACACGTCCAAATGTTGCGAAAGCTCTACGGCAACGTTGTTTTTGTTGTAGTGTCACACGTTTTCATAAGAAAATAAAATACATTTTCTCTATCATGATTAACTATTTATGATCAAGAGATGGTTTTTTTATGCATATTTTCTTATCATCAAGATTGGGGCTTGGAACTCTTGGAGATCCTATGGTAAGAGAATTTGTTTATATTTAGATGTATCTCTAGCGTTGAGGTTATCTTTATGGGCATAACTAACTGGACTCCAAATTAATGAATGCATGAGGTTGCAGGGAGGCTTGTTGAGAGCGGGGCTTAGGACACTAAACACCTAATGCCATCTCTAATCATTAGCGCCAAATTGGTGCAACCCATCTCTATCATTAGCACCAAATTGGTGCAACTTTCACACCATTTTGCAAAGTCATCTCCAACCATTACATCAAACGAACAACGTTTCTTTTATTTCCTTATTTTTAATTTCTCAACGATAAATTTATTTCGGAAATTATTTAATTACACATTATATTACTACTAAAATAATTTAATTAAAAATTATATTTAATTAACTAAAATATTGCAATTGTAAATATTGCATCCAATAGTCATTATTTATTTGATAATGCTGCTTGAACAGGGCCACATAGGACTTGTTCATGTAGGGTGGTCCTTATTTATTATACTATAAATTTTAATTAAAAATAAATATAATTTAAATTAAATTATTAAATAATAAAAGGATATAAAAAGAATATAATAGGAACTAAAAAATTTTGTTGTATAAAATGAAGGGCAAAAAAGGAATTATGTGAATCTCTAAAAATCACACTAAATGAATAGTGTTACATCAAATTTGGTGCAATGCTATTCATTGCACAAAATTGGTGTAGAATTTTAAGGTATGGTTGGAGATGCCATAAGGAGAATCCATGCCAACACACCCTTAATTTCAAGGAAACAAATGCCCTTCAGCTTTGTTAATCTCCTTAATTCAACAAGTTAAATACTTGATTCCGTTTTTAGCAGAATCAATCTTTTCGATTTCTTTCTTTTGTCAAGGATATACATAGATGTTATGAATCAACTCCGATATCAAGAATGTTTTGATATCAATTGTTGAAGAACCGACCAAATAATTAAAGAAGAAAAATATGATAATATAAAATTTAATGGATCACACAACAATCAAGAAAATCGTGGAAGAGGAAAATTCATTATACCAAGAAAAAACCAATTGTCTTACAAGATTTGATCATCTCAATCTAATTTAAACAATTCTCTCTTGTTTCTAATGTATACACAAAGATCTAATTGTTATAATCTCTCTTGCGTCTTTTCTCTCTTCGGGCTCGGCACCAAAGCGCCGAGCGTTCTGCCCCAATTCTTGTTCTTGGCGCTGCAAGTTTAATGCTCCAAAACATGTATTTAGTCATCCAAGAGTCCTCATTCTAGTCAAATTCCTAATTATCACTGAAATTTGATCTTCACAACTTAGAACTCTACAAACCCAAAATACTTTAAACTTCCTCCAATCATCTAAACACCAAAGAACACTATGATATTTGATTCACAATCAAACCATACTTCTAAACCAAGATTAAAAAAGCTTCTTTCATGCAACAAACTTCTAAATCACATAGAATTTTTGTCACAAAACCTAACAAACTCCACATTGACACAAATTCCATAACAAGGAATTAAATATTCACTCTTGAATTCATTCTCCAACTTTTCCACCATGTCCCAAACTGGACACCCTATGCCCCCGCTAGGCAAACCATGCCCATTTCGGGCATACTCAGTAACTGTGAACTACATCCAAGCCTTGTATACTAGCAAAACTACCTTGAGCACCATCATTGCTTGAATCATCATGTTCACTTCCAGCTTCAGCCGAGTCAATAAACCCGCTTGAACCACCACAAGCAATCCCAACTCCACCTAAGTTGTTAAACCTGCTCAAATAACCATGATCAATAAGATCACATCCAACTCCACCTGAGCTACTACAAGGATTTCCAATATTATTGTCCAAATCACTACGAACAACCTGATCACAACCGACTCTACCCGAGTTACCGCTTACTAAACCATAAGCTATAGAACTTTCTCTTAGTTACCGCTTACTCGCTCTGAACCTTCCAACACATATAACCGGGACTATCTCCGTACCCTTAACACAACCCGAACACCCTTACTAACTTTCAAAACTCCCCCTCTATCGGTATACCTGTACCCTTTTGAATCAAGAGCACTCATAGAGATCAAATTCTTGTTTATACCTGGAACATGTCGAACATGGCCAAGTGTCCTAATCATTCCATTCAGCATCTTGATTTTGACGTTATCAATCCTAGCTATTCCACAAGACTCATTGCTTTCCGTCTTCACGGAACCACTTGTAACTGTTTCATATGAAGAAAACCAATCCCGATTTGAACACATATGAAAAGTGCAAGCTGAATCAAGAATCTATTCCTCGTTAGGTTTGGAGTCACATTCCATAATCACCAACAATTCTCCATCACTGTTCTCTTCTTCAAGAATAACATTATCGGTATTTTCTGATTGTTTATCTTGATCTATAGTAGTAAAACTCTTCCGCCACTAATATCATCCTTCTTCATGTGCCCCATGTTGTTGCAATACCAACAGACTATATCCATGTTGCTGTCATTGACTCCGCCCCTTCCATAACTACCCATCTTCCTCTCACGAACAACAAGACCCTCTCCATGAGTCTCAATACCAACAACCAGATGCTTCATCTTTTCCTTAGAATAAAGCACATCATATACCTCGTCAATTGTAAGAGTATCCTGACTATAGAGAATGGTATCTCTAAAAGTCACATATGAAGGTGGAAACGAGCATAACAATATCAGCCCTAATTCATTTTCTTCATACTCAATCTCCATAATTTCCAAATCAGTGACAATTTCCTTGAACACCGATAGACTACCTTCCAAAGATCCACCTTCCGTCAAACAATGAGAATACAAATGCTGCTTCAAGTGTAACTTAGTTGTCAAGCTCTTTGTCATACAAAACTGCTCCAACTTTAACTACAATGAAGTGGCACTTTTCTCATTTATCACGTCCTAAAGAATTTCATTAGAAAGATGAAGATGTATTGAGATAGGGTTTTCCGATCCTTCCGTCGTTTTTCCTCTGCAGGCATTGTTGCATGCATTTTATTAATCCCTAACAAAGCATCATTAAGATCCATTGAGCAAGAACCGCTCCCATCTTGATTTACTAAAATGAAAATCTATTGTTGCGTTCCAAAAGTGGAATTTCAAATTTCAAAGTTGCCATTCCCAAACAATCGACCTTGTTCCAACCTAATTTCAATAATTTGGACCTCTCAAGAAACCGCCAAAACCCTTGGCTCTGATACCACTTGTTATGAATCCACCCCAATATCAAGAATGTTTTGATATCAATTGTTGAGGAACCGACCAAATAATTAAAGAAGAAAAATATGGACAATATGAGATTTAATGGATCACAACATAATCAAGAACATTATGGAAGAGGATAATTCATTATACTAAGAAATAACAAATTGTCTTACAAGATTTTATCCTCTCAATCTAATCTAAACAATTCTCTATTGCTTCTAATGTATACACAAAGATCTAATTGTTATAATCTCTCTTGAGTCTTTTCACTCTTACTATGTTGTGTCTATACCTTGTGGAGTATTTATAGAAGCCAAATCTCGAAGTTGTAGAGTTCAAGATGAAGAAAAAGTCCCAAAAACCCGGATAGAACAAGAAAAATTGTGGCACCACTCCTTGGAGCCGTGGCACCCGTCTCTCGAGTTTAATGCTCCAGAAATGCATTTAGCCATCGAAGAGTCCTCCTTTAAGTCAAACTCCTAATTATCATTGAAATTTGATCTTCACAACTTAGAACTCTACAAACCCAAATACTATAAACTTCCTCCAATCATCCAAACACCAAAGAACACTATGATATTTGATTCACAATCAAACCATACTTTTAAACCAAGATTAAACAAGCTTCCTTCATGCAACAAACTTCTAAATCACGTATAATTTTTGTCACAAAACCTAACAATAGATAATATTGGGCTCACAGGTCCCAACAACATTAAAGGTTTAAGCATTCTACACACATTCCCAAGCCTCGAAAATGGATGGACCTGTGTTGCACGGACATTTCAACTAGGATGGTGTACATAATCAACATGACAGGTACAACACCCGGACACTATTTCTTTATTGAAAGTATTATAATAATAACTCAGAGTTATTATTAAATAACAAATAGGTACTCATACTTCAAATATTTCAAAAGTTGTTGACTATGCATTTCTTGTTGCCAAAAGTTGTGGACTATTCATTTCTTTTTCCTTTTAGGATATATAGCACTATCTCAAAGGTTTTCCCTTTTCCAGTCATGCATAAAGGTTGAAGTTGACTTCGTCTTACTTGAAAATGTTCAAGAGTGCATTCGTATGACAGAAGAATTCCACATTCTTCCTTAAAATCACAGGGCTAAGGAAGACTAGTTAGCGGTATAATTTCCATACACAACACAGATTGTGTGAGTCAATTAATATTCAGTCTTTTCAATTATATATAGCCCCTTTTTTGAGAATAGATTTCATAAAATGTGTTTTTCTTGAGAATGTGTGATTAAAAAGTATACGAAGTTATGAGTTTACTGCAAAATTATTTTATTGGGAGAATGTGTTGTGGAAGACTTCAAGGAAAATTGAATTTTAAAAGAATGTGGCTCAAACAATGGTATAATTTATGGTTGTTGCTGATTTGAACAATTGCCTTTAACTCTTGGTTTCATGACCATATATTAAGAGTGTAGGATTTATGTTTTAGTCCTTGTTCTATTCAACTTAATTTTTGGCGAGAAACAAAAGTGCTCGTTTAGTGTAATGTCTGGGTTATTTGTTTCAGTTTCTAACATGATCTTCAGTTTGATCTTTTCGAAACACAAATAGTCATGTACTTGTTTTCTTATGCAGCATATAGTCCATTGATTTTAAATTCGCTGATGTTTGTACAGGTGAAGAAAATGACACTTCATGCCATGTGCTGAGCTGTAAAATCTTGTGAGGACATTTCTTCAGATGCAAGTGACACTGGTATGGATTTGAATCTTCCTCCATTAAAGTTCACATTAAGGGCAGCAACTTCTACTATACTATAGTTATTTTTAGGAACTCTAGATCTTTATTCTATGTTTTAATCTGGATTTTTATTTATTTATGCATTAATCACTAATAATCTCTTATGAATAGTACAATTTGCTGTCAAACGGTAGTTCAATGAATAACTATTGACAACAGCAGCAATATTGTTGGACATAATTATTCTCTTTTGCCTACTTCCATCTAATCATCTCAGTTCCGGAAAATTACACAAGTACCCGATTGAATAAATCTAACTTTGTTTCTAAAATTAACCTTTCCTTTGGGTTCTAAAGTGCTATTTCATACATTTCTGCAGATGTCCAAGGGGTTACAGCCATTTCCATCTCCAAATCGTGACATGGACTCACTTAGAGTCCGTTTGATTGCAAAGGTGAAAAATGGGTGGAAAGAAAATATTTTATAGGGAAAAGATTTTCCTAGAAATTGTGTTACTAGGAATTGTAATTAAGTGTGTTTGATTAGTACAATTTTCCACTCGAATTTTTTTTTAAAGTTTGGATCTTTTTTTTCACGTTTAACTTTATTTTACATGAAATTTGTCCATTCAAATGAATTTTTTTTTTTTTTTTTACAATTGGTTATGAAATTTGTTAACATTGCCAAAAAGTAAGAAAAAAATTTGCTTGAAAACTATTTTTTCATCAAAGTTAAGTGTTCGTTTGACTCCATTTTACATAGAAATTGTCCATTAAAGTGAAATTTGTTTTTACAATTGGTCATGAGATTTGTTAATATTGCTCAAAAAAAAAAATATATATATATAATGGCAGAACCTGGAAAAGGTTTTTCCCACCAAAAAGGTGAGAAAACCTTTTCCACAATTTCAGGGAAAAAGGCGTGTGGGAAGGGGAAGGGAAAATTTTTTCTTAGCCAAATTTTACCCATCAAACATCTCTTTTGTATGGAAATGGAAAATATTTTCCATTTTCCATGGAAAAGTCACTACAACAAAAACAGCCTAGGCCTACAGCAACGTTTGGACGTGTGTTGCAAATCGAGGTGTTGTCGTAAAGTAGAGAAATACGGCAACGTTTTTTAAATGTTGCCGAAGACTTTCAGCAACATTTAAAAAACGTTACCGTAGAGATACGACAACGTTTGCCAAACGTTGCCGTAGACTGGTTTTTTTTAAAATTATTAACAACAATTTATGCAAATAGATTGGCAAAATTGAAAATGCAACTTATGAACAAATTTTGGAATTTCATAAAAATTGATAATTTCATTACAAATTTTTGAATCCATGGACAGTACAAAGCCAAACACAACCAATGAACTAACAAGAGGACCAAACCGAGTGGAACCATTACACTTTACAAGTAGTAAACATGCCACTGATTGTTTCTCATGCAATGACTTATCCACAATTCGAATCTTGGGAGGGCCGTAATCTCTCCTTCGTTGGAATTATGAACGGGATAGCGAAGAAGATGTCCTTCGAGGTCTTCCTCAAGCATGTCACTTGTGTATTGATTCCAATTTTGATCAGTACTTTCATTAATTTTCCGTACCCATTCCAAGCTTTCCGGATGAAGGAAAGAATCGTCTAGATAGTTATGGTGCTCGTACCATAAGGCCATTCAGAAACCAAATATCTTACCCTTGGCCGGCTGCCCATTTGCCAAGTGATGTGGTTGGAAGCCTCCTATTACTATCTCGGAGTCTCTTGCACCGTCCATTGACCTTTGATTGATGCTGGCCGATCCAATGATAATGTATTCATCATCAACTATTGATATAGAAAGTGTAAATAAATCATGAGGTAATCCTAGAGCTGAAGGTAGAAGAATATTTTTTCGGTACCTATCATCATTTTTGCGTGAACATAAATCATGAAGCGCCTGGACTTTTGAGCTCGACTATAATCAGTATCTGGATCAGGTTCCTCCATAGGAATGTACTCTGACCGACTTCATCTCTAGATTGCCAAGGCAGAATAAAGTTAAATAGTCCCTAAGGTCTACATCAGAAAGTCCCTTAGCTAGTTGGGCATTATAAATATCAAAATACATCATTCCCATTGTCCTCTTCTACCAATCAAGAATTGCCTGAACCGAGGCACTATCTGGTATACCTTCTGGCCACATAGGAATGACAACATAGACGATAAATCTCTCATCTGCTTCAATCTTACTTACAATCTTCAGTGAGAGCTCCTTTTGTATAAGGTGCAAGGCGTTAATATCCTCAATCGTTACCTCCCAGTTTGCCCATCTTTTCTTTTAGAGAAATTGGAGGATAGAAATTACGATTCAAAAACAAAATTAAACTCCCATTAAAATGAGCAAGTTCAATGAATTCCAAGCTTATACTTCACAAATACATATAAAGCTCTACCACAACGAAATATGACAATTCTCAACAATGAAATAGAACCCTTTTGTAACATTTAAAAAGGGACATTTTGGGAAGGTAAGTTATCCAAGTTAATACATTTAAAATTTAGTTAAAACGATCTACCCATGCACAGTAACTTCGATAGAATGAGTAAAGTTTCATCCATTGATGACATGACTATCATTATCTGTTCAAACCCTTCTAGTGGGGCTTTAATGTGTTAACCATACGACGATTAATGTTAAAATTACACTCAATCGAGGATACATATATTAAACGATTGTACATAATTGCCAATTAAACGATTATACACAATTGCCAAGCTCAACAAACCCAGGCTGTATTCATATAAGAATATCTAAATCAAATTTTCTAATACGAACATCGTCATTTCATTAATTGCTTGAATTAGTTTTGAGATCTCTGTTTATTCCTATTTCCTATTACGATCCTATATTCATCTTCAAACAACATTGATCCATTTCCACTTTCACATACAATTTTTTAAAAACATAGCCAATAACTGAACTGCAAAATTCCGGGACAGTTTTAAACTGAAAATTCTAAAACAAAATATTTAAAAAATTCAATAGAATTCAATAACTGCAAAGAAAACTGACTAGTAAATTGCTCAAAATTGGACTTCAATTTAACGCTTCTGTAGTGCCTTTTCACTAAAGAGATGAGTTATCGAGAAAAAAGTGAATCTTAAAGGAAAGGCTTACATAAAATGCCACGGCTTGGATAGAAATATCTATCTTGGCTTCCTTAACTGGTGAAGCTTCAGTAGGATCAGATTGGGGGAGTGGGGGTTATAACATAAATCTCATCAAAATCTCTAAATCCCTAAATCGAATCTCATCAAAATCCCTAAAAACCCTAATTATCAATCCCTAAATTCAGTTCAAAACATTAGATTTAACACTGGAAAAAATGAAACTGTGGACAAATCACAAACTGCATAGTCTATAGTCAATACAATAAATTACCTAATTACCTCGAAGCAACGCTGCAGCGGAGCTTGGAAGTTGTACTTGGAGCCTGGAGTTGGGCGAAGCCCGAAATGGGTCTGCGGTGTGATTGTTTGTGGTGTGGGAGAGACCGAGAGTCGAGAGAGGAAGGGAGGACGCGGAGCGCGAGATAGGATGTCCGTTCCATGCTAGGTGTGATTATTTTTTATCCTGTTTTCCACTCGGTATTTGAGTTATCTGTTTCAGAAAATAGGTACCGTTGATTCGTTCAAGACAGATTGTAGTATAGGCATGTCATTGTTTTGGGTCTGTAACTTTATTTTTCATTACTGCCTTGACATAGTATAGTGTTTTGTCACAGAATGCCAAAGGGAGAGTTTGTTAGGTTTTAGTTGATTTTGTAATTGGCTTATTATGTAGACAAGAGGACTTAAATTGATAGCTCATCAAAGTTTAAGAAGTAATGTGCAAATATGTCAAAAGTTAGTTGAATAGGTCTAGGGTTTCGAGTTTAGAACAAAGGAGAAAACGACGTGAATTTTCGCTCTACTGTCGTCAGGTTATGGCTCGAGCTTCAAAAGTGGAAATATTATCGCTGGACCGTCGCTCCTCCTTCACTCGAGTGACACCCTGTCGCTCGACTGTATCGAACCTCTCGCTTGAGCGATAACTTTATACGGGAAATTTTATTTTCGCATTTTAAATGTTTTTTTTTCTTGACCTATGGTTTTCTTGACCTATCTATAAGTATCAGAACACATCCAGAACGAAAATCTTAAGGTTCATAATTGAGAGAGCTTCATCTGTGAGAGATCTATTGATTACATCTTTCAACTTTCATCTTGCTTGAGTGTTTTGGTCAGAAAAACATCGAATCCAATATCAAAATACCAGAAACCAACTTCCTACATATCGTCAGAGAGTGTTGAAGATCAAGGAAGGTGACTGGAGTTCCATCTGTAAAGAACGGGTTGTTCTTCGTAATCCGCAGGAGATAAACGACTCTACTAAGCTAGGGGCTGCTATATGATAGCAGAGTTCGAAGAGAGCTTTGGTTATTGTAGCTGGAATTGGTGTAGGGGAGCAAAGAATTCAAGAGAGCTGTTGAAACTGCAGTCAGGAGATCAGATTGTTCGTGTCGTCGTCTAGTCTAGTAGACTGTAAGTGCTGAATCGTTCATAGTTGATTGACTGGCAAAGTGCCCGGAGTTTCTTTCCAGTTGAGTTTCTCCGTGAACACCTCTTGTGTTCTTTACTGCTTTATGGTTTACTGTTTATTACATTCAAACTATCGTAATTCAACATAAGATAAATTTGATTGTTTGATTAATCATCTAGATAAGAATTAAAAGCGACTTGTTGCTGTTTAATTCATATTTGTTTTTAATTCCGCATTAAATGCCTATTCACCCCCTCTAGTTATTGTTAAGGTCGAATTTGCGTTTTTCAAAGGGAAAACTTGACATGAACTAGTACAATAGTTAACCTCTTTCTTTTGCCAACTCTTCCGAAGTAAAACTCAGCTCACATTAAGGGAAGGAAAACGTGTTTCTAAATCCAATTTTTTGAAAGAAAATGGAAAAAAAAAAAGAAATTTTAAGCCCCTGTTTGATCCACATTATTTTTTTTCATTTTCTACTCATTTTCAACCATACATTCTTTAATAAAATAATATTTTTCATCACATCAATAACTTTTCCTTCTTTTTCAACCACATATTCCCCATTACATTAACCAAAAAAATGCATTCTTCTGAAAATAATGTGCACCAAATAGATGCTAAATTAATAAATAAAAAATTTTAAAACGGTTGTATCATTATTTTAAAATGACACTTAAGGGGGTGTTTGATGCACATTAAGGAGAAGAAAATGTATTTTATGATGTGATATGATGTGATGGAAAATATGTTATTAAAAAATAAGAAAAAATTATGAATTTGCGTGTAATATTATTTTATTGAATAATGTATGGTTGAAAATGAGTTTTGAAAGAATGAGTTTTTTTTTTTTTTTTTAAAGAATGTGTATCAAAATGGGCTAATAGGTGAATTAAAAAGATAATGGTTAAAAACGTTGTTTGTGACCAAACTTATATCAAAGTTTCACTTAGGTTATTTAACTTTGTTATTTTTGAGACGCAGTTAAATATATTGAGAAAGTGCTAAGAAAATTTCATATTGGCTAGAAGTTACGGAACTAATAGGCGTTTAAGGAAATGAACTAGTACTCTTCCTCGTAGGTTACGGAAACTCAATTCTCTACCTAATACAACTGAACGTTTAAAAGATTTACATTGTCAAAGAAATACTTTTGACGACTTCAAAGGTGCAAATAAAATAATTTACATTATAAATAGATGTCTTGTACAGTACGTGATGTGGATTGTTGTAAAAATTAACAGCAATTTAATAGAGATGTAGCTAGGGATCCTAATGCTTAATATATCATTGCCATTTTTGACTTTTTCCATGCTTGTGGAGAATTCCCTTGCGACATATATTCTTATAGTAAGCATATTAGAACTTTTCAAAGGGTGAGAATGACAGATTAACGGCTTAATTGGACATAATATTCAAATCCCCGAGCATGGTTTGAACAGCAATAGCAGCTTCTGGATTGTCATCAGCATCTCTGGCTTGCATTACATATGAATTTGGTGCAACTTAATGTCATACTTGATCACAAAGCCAGATTTAAGTATGCAGCAGTTGAGATATATAAAAAGGCCATTTCCATGTAGAAAAACTGTTACACAAAGACTTGGAAATGGAAACTATCCTAATTCACGTGCAAAAGAAAAACTGGCAGACTAATTCTAATGAATTGGTGAACAACTTCCATTAGCCAGCCAACTATGGAGTTATCAATAATTTCCATTATTCAATCCAGTCTGACCATAGTGCATTGGGAATTATGTAAATTATAGTTTCTCATCTGCGTCTGCTTCTGCAGTTTATTTTGTCTGGTAAAAAATATTTCCTAGAAGTACTGGGAATGACAGAATAACCGCTTTGAAATTAATTCAAAACACAGACTGAATTTTCAGACTGGTTAGGTAATTATGAGTTGGTCAACGACTAATTACTAAATGAGAACACTTCAAGAATATTTTTAAGTGTTAGTTGTTTGAAACGATCTGCTCTTGAAAAAATATATTTAATTATGTTTTGAAGACTTGGCAAGATTATTTGCTTAAAAAGATGAGTTGATGACTAATTCAAATAGAAAGCTACACTATAAATAGGCAATCCCATCTCACGAAATAAACACCCACAAACCACAACAAAAACAAAATATCGGTTGTACTAAAAATGGCTCTTCGCTTTCTAATTTCGGTTCTTATTATCTCATTGGTTTCATTTACATATGCTTCTGATCCCTCTCCCCTGCAAGATTTCTGTGTTGCTGTTAAGGATGCTGAAGCAAAAGGTAAATGCATTTTACACTCCTAGAATAACAACCTTATCTTGACTGCTGTACACCCACTACTCAATACTACTTGACATTAGAATTAACAAAATTTTAGCTTACTTTTCTTCTTTAGTACTGTATCTCCTGAAAAGCTTGCATTAGGGGATAATATAATTTTATTGCATTCAGTTTCTTCGTAATTTTTATGACAATTTTCACTACATTTTATGTACAAAATTATGTTGGTATGTACATATATATGGCTTAGCAGTGACTTCTATTTTTATTGCAGTTTTTGTGAATGGAAAGATTTGCAAGGATCCAAACATGGTTAGTGCTGATGATTTCCTCTTTCGTGGACTAAACATGCCCGGAAATACATCCAATCCCCTAGGATCAAAGGTCACTCCAGTGAATGTCAACCAATTACCAGGACTCAACACTCTTGGTATCTCTTTAGTCCGTATTGACTATGCACCCTATGGCCTCAACCCACCCCACACGCATCCCCGGGCTACTGAGGTTCTTGTTGTTGCTGAGGGTACTCTGTATGTTGGATTCGTTACTTCCAACCCCGCAGAGCCAAATGTAAAGAACAAACTCTTCACCAAGACTTTGTATCCGGGAGACGTCTTCGTGTTTCCAGAAGGTCTCATTCATTTCCAGTTTAATGTGGGGAAGAATAATGCAGTGGTATTTGCTGGTCTAAGCAGTCAAAATCCAGGAGTCATTACAATTGCAAATGCAGTATTTGGATCCAACCCGCCCATTAATATTGATGTTCTCGCCAAGGCTTTCCAAGTTGATGCGAATGTGATTAAATATCTTCAAGGACAATTCTGGTGGAACATTGATTAGAAAAGAAATATTATGATTTGTTTGCCCTCTTAAAGATATCTCGTGTGCTATGTAGAATAAAAATGAATAACTGAATAAGTGTTGAGTAACGTTTCTTTTGTATGGTTTCTTGATCATAAAGATTTCTAAAAAATATAGCATTTTCCATGTAATGTAAGTTGTGTCCTCTTGAAGGATATTCTATATAAATTTGCATGGAATCAATTTATAACTATCAATTAATGGCTTAGTTCTTGAAGATTTTAACCTAATGACTTTGTTAAACTTTGTTTATCTGCTAAGAGAAAATCTTATGTGATTAATGAATAATTTTAACACAAACTTCTATAATAATCAAAAAATATGCCAACTGTACTGGTGAATTGATCGTTAAAGTATGCCGACTATGCAAAAGTGTGTTTCTAAATGCATTTTTATGAAAGAAAAGAAAAAAAAAATGAATTTATTTTCTCCAATAAAAAAAAAAAATTAAAACGATTTTGACAGTAATTTAAAATGACAGTGACAATAGAATCGAAAAGATTTCCGTTTGCTGGTTTGTTTATCATCATTGTTTCTAAGCTGCCGTTATCTCACTATTTCAATTAATTGAAGTTGATGATAGAAAGATTGAAACAAGAAGTAATTGACGACTTTTGAGATGCAAATGTATTATTTTTATGTGGGAATAAGAAAATTGAAAATGTATTAGCTGTTGAAGAACAATTCTTCTCCAAAGCACGGAAGACTTGGCAAGATAAATGTGTAATACAACTGGACCTCTTCAAGTTCAATTTTTTACTAGTTTTCAACAACATATTTATAAATCAAATCGTTGCATTAACCGAATTTAAATCTTTTCCTTAGTCCGAATAATGTTGGTTTCGGGAACTTTATTTGGCTGACTTAATATTCCTGTTGATTTTTAATTGTCAAATTAATTGTCTAAATCGTGAGAAATTTTACAGGTCCTACCAGTAGCTAGAACTAAGTGACTGGATGGTAAGTATTTCATACATAATCTTTAGGCTATGTTTTCTATACTTAACAGGATACGGCCTCTTGTTATAATACTGCAACTCGTGTAGAATAGATTATTTTCAAATTACTTAATTAGGTGAATTTAATGATAATCTTTTAAGTATATTATTTGATATATTATAATCTTCTTATCATGTTTAATGACTACTATTTAGGAAACAATTAATTTCTATCTTTGATAAGTAAACTAATTAAACAAGAATGGAATTGAGCTGTGAAAAATGTATTCCATATGGTAAATCAACAAGCAAGCAGTTCTTCCGTTTTCTATGATGCTTCATTAATTATTTTTAAAGCCAACATAATTTTCGGTTAGTTAATTTTGAAATCGTGCACTACCTAATTTCCTTATCCAATTTCGGGTGGGTTTTATCAGTGATTTTAAAAACAATCCAATCTATACTTTTGAGTGTTTATCATCTTGTGGTTCTAAGTTTTTTTAAGAGAATAGTATTACATATATTCCCCTAAATAAAATTTTCAATATTATAATTTTTTGTATGAAATTTTTATTCACGACTGATATTATATTTATAAGTATTTTGACATATAAGTTAATTTTTAACTTAAAAATGAAATATTTACTTATAATAAAATGTAGTTATAAGTAATTTTTTTTTATTTTATAAGAGAATTTTTGTCTTACTTGTAGTTTTTTTTTTACTTTATAAGCATTTATTTACACAATGTCATAAAGGAAATTTTTTTACTTAGTTTTAGGCCTCGAAGGGCAAATCAATCCTCAAGCCAAGTTAAATACTGGCAAAACAAAGAAAGCAAAGGCTCGCATAAAAATGACAGATCATCCCTCGTATTCAGGCCGGCTACAAGCGTCAACATGGGCATGTGAGCAAAGTGGACAAAACGTGATTGCTTAACTAAATTAGTTATAAGGTGGCCGCTAAGGAGTTGCCACTGTTATAAAATATAAATTATATATAAAATCGAAATCAAATTTAGATGTAAACATCCTAGATTAAAATAATCAAAAGCCTAGGATCTACATCATGCTAGAATATTAGGATTCACGAATTCGGGTTATATACGATCCATTATAAACGATTGTTACACTACACCAAAAAACGCCTTTTGCAGCAGCCAAAAAATGCTGCGGTAGACCTTTTACAGCGTTTTAGCGTGTGTTACAAAGCTCAGTGTTGCTGTTGAGGGAAGACTTTTTGCAGCGTTTTTTAAACGTTGCTAAAAACTCTTTTGCACCGTTTTTTAAACGTTATGGCAGATCATTTTGCAGCTTTTTTTTTTAGCGTTTTTTCTTAATTGTGATTTTAATATTTTAAAATTTAATTCACATTTTTAATAAATGTACTACGCTACCGAAAATCATATTCTTTAATTTACACATTCAACCTAATTACAGATTTTGCACTTTTTACCATAAATAAAATATCCAATAAATACAAGAGATGTGACAAGACTTCAAAAAATATAAAAAATCATAATTAAAATAGGAAAATATGCTCTTGCGTTGAAACTAATTAAACCATGCAATATTCAACTCGCATATACATTGTGCAATATTCAAAATAATTTCATTATACATGTTTCCAGTTTAAAATATCGACCCAACATCAAAAACATATTTTCCATCATTCCGATGAGTACAAAAAGTGAAATAATTCGATACTAGATTTTTCTCTCGTGCTCAGTAAGTTTGGATTGATATTCTATAGCATCAAAAAAGGAGTTGCTGGTGCCAACATGAAATTAAGCCCATGTCTGAGTGATGCGTATGGACTTAACTAGCTTGATTGGGGAAAGATTGTTGAGAAAATTAAAGACGGGAGAGTCTTGCATGGAAGTGGAAAATCAGTCATTAATTGAAGAGCCAAAAGCTAGAAAAAAAAATGAATTTACCAAAAAAAAACCCCACAAAAATTCCTGAAAATATTATGTGCTACAAGAAATATATACAAATTCTACTTGACTAACCATATATACATCATGAATGTCTTCTAAAGAAAATGAGGAGAGAATAATGTAAAGAACCCATCTACTGAAAATGAATGTAAATATTTTCCCTGTGAGTTACCTGCATTTAAGGTAAAAAAGAAAATGATGGTTTATGCAAGCGAACATTTGACATTTCAATCAAATTTTTCCTCAATAAATTAAAGTGATTGTTCACTGTTGAACTACAGTTTCTTTCTTTTTGGCAAAATGGGAAAGAGAAGAACAATAATATTCCTCAAGTATAAGTGATGCTACCAAAATTCGTACCTGGGTTAACCCGACGAAACTTCCCGTGATCTAGTCTTCAATACCTGAAATAAAGGCACCGAGGTATGTCCTCGTCGCCCCTCCGATGCTTAAGTCAGACAGGGGATTAAGAAATCAAGACTCTGTATACTGTTGCTGTATATATGAATATAAAAACGTACCTTAATGGCGGAGCCGGGTTGCATATTTATAGATGCCGGAGGGGGGAGAGTCCTAGAAGGACTGAACTTCCTGTAGTTTGAATTATAGTAGGTATTTGTGTTGTGTTAGGATTGCGGTATTGGAGATGGGGTGGAAGTTGTAGTGAACTAGGAGAGGTGTGGCGCGTAAGCGGGTCGGGAGCGTGGCTTTTCCCGAGGTCAAGCTTGGCCCAAGTTTTGTGGGGCCCAATTGGAGATTAAATTGTTCGAGCTCGTACCTCGAGCTCGGGTATAAATTACGCGCATCACAAGCCCCCGTGTATCGAGGCCACAGCCAAACATAAGCTGTTGCTGTGGGCCTAGATACATCGAGGTACTATTGGATTGGGCCCATTCTGAGGGGCCTGGGTGCGAAAAAGCTGGGCCGCCACGTGTAGGCCATGCGTGCGGCAGTTGTTGTCGACATCCGATAGGTGACACTTGGCAGATCCAACGACCAGGATTAGAAGACCTTTGACCTTCTCTTTGACCCCTATAAATACTTTCCTTTTTTCACATTTCACTTTCACCTTTTTACTTTTCACTCTCAAGCACCGACAACTCGAGTACGGGGACGTAGAGGGTTTGGGAGTCAGCGACCTTTAGGAGGTAAGTGTTCGAGCCCTTAAGTTAATTTATTTATAATGTCGAGTAGCAGTAGCGATAGGTCGAGTGGTAGTGCTAGTAGTAGCAAGACGACTAGGAGTGACATTAGAGTCCCCGAGCCCGAGATAACTCATATCATACCAATGGCCGTACCCATTGCTTCGCACCTCGAGGTTGAGGCCGTATTGACATATCCTAGAATATCGACCATGTATAAAGAGCATGTCATTATAAAAATAGCTAGGGAGTTCGGGGTCATGCCCCTATGCGATGTCAGAACCCCTGAGCCCAACGAGAACGTGTTGGACGCTCGGGAAGGTGAGATGACATTTTTTAGAGATGCCCTCAAGGCCGGGCTCAGGTGGCCACTACACCCTTTCTTCATAGACTTTCTAACCTCCTTCCTGATATGCCCGGGTCAGCTAGCCCCGAATGGCTGGCGGTTGTTAGTGTATTTCTTCATCCTATGTAGGTGCCTCGGGGTAGAACCTAGGACCGAACTTCTTAGGATGGTATATGATTTGAAGTACTCGCCAGGTTTTAACTGCTTCGTGTACTTGTCGACGAAGGGAGGTTTTAGGACCCCAGAAACCCTGAGCTCCCTTCGCGGTTGGAAAGAGCGATATTTTTTTGTAAGGCCACAAAACCCCGATCACCCCTTCAGGCCGATGTGGACAATCCCCGACAAGGATAGGTTTAATGAGGGGCAGGCGTACTTCGAGTCCCTGGAAAGACAGGCTTAGGCTAGTCAACTATGAGCCACTCGCAACTAAGGTTGATTACTTGCTCGAGGAGGACACCCTCGACCTTGCCAACGTGAGGGGCATCGAGGGTACGAGTCGAACCCTATTGTTTTTGCCTTGATACCCCGAACTAAGCTCGACCTAATTACTTGTGTTTTGCAGATTTGGAAATGTCTTTCAATCCGGCAGTACTTCTGGCGAACGTTCACAAGAAATCAAGGGGTCCGACGCCCAGAACACCGGCCCCATCGAAGGGCAAGAAAAGAGCTCGGGACACCGTACCGAGCCAAGTGACTGCTGACCATGGGCAGCCCTCGAAGAGCCCTGGTCCCCTGCCGCAGCAATCGCCCCGACCTTCCGCATCTCGAGGTCCACCCGGGGTGATAGATCTGGAGGATGACTTTCCCCTTTCCCAGGAACTGCTCGAGGATCATGCTCGGTGCCCTTTAATTCCGTCCTTGGTGTCGAAGTACAAGGGCGAGGTCGAGGCAGGGGAAGGAGTTCGGGCCTTGGAGCTCATTACTTTGAAGGTATGTCTGCATCACGTCGAGCAAATGCCTTGCATCTTTTGTGGCTTTCCTCTGCTCTGATGATCGATGTTGTCATTGTAGGCTTTAAGCATGGCTCGTGGCCAGTCTTTGAGAAGCCTCGAGGATTCAAACAAAATGAGCAAGCTCGAGTCCAAGATCGAGCAGAAAGAAAAACAAATCAGGGATCTCGAGGTCGAGCGCGACCTTGCTCGCATCGAGATGAGGAAGATGCGAGATCAGATGGGCGAAATAAAGGACGAGGCTGAGGAGGTGAAGCTGGAGCTCGTCCAGGTGAAGAAGAGGGTCGATGACCAATTAACGAAGGCTCGAGCTCGAGCAATAGAGGATTTCAAAAATTCTGAAGAGCAGAAGACCCTGCTCGGGGAATATGGCTCGGGGTCCTACCACTATGGTCTAAGGCTGGCTCGATCCTACCTGAGGAGGAAGTTGCCTGAAGATGCGAAGAGCATTATTGAGGACCTGAAATCCGTGAATGAGCTCGCGAACGAGCTCGAACTGTCGGAGTCGGAGCCCGAGGAAAATGTGGACGTTGAAGTCGCCACCCCCGAGGATGAAGACCCAGCTGGCCCCACTGACCTTGTTTAGTTTTTTTTTTGACATCGATCTGTAATTTTCTTTTCTTTTGCTATGTAAATTGCCCGACATGGGTCTCAATGAATGGCAGTTGTTCGGGTTCCATTTCATCCTTTCTCTTTTTTTTTGTGTTGTGTAGACGCCTATCGGATCTTGATCTGGTCGAGGCCCGTGAAACCGTATAGCTCGAGTCGTATGAGACGTATTACTTGGGCGTTTGTTGGCCAAGTAGCTCGAGTCCTTGGACAGAAGCTCGAGCGCATTACTTGTACGTTTGTTGGCCAAGTAGCTCGAGCCCTGTTGGGGAGCTCGAGGCGTATTACTTGGGCGTTTTGTGAGGCCAAGTTGCTCGAGTCCTTCGATAGGAGCTCGAGCGCATTACTTGTGCCTTTGTTGGCCAAGTAGCTCGAGTCATGTTGGGGAGCTCGAGCGTATTACTTGTGTCTTTGTTGGCCAAGTAGCTCGAGTCCTGTTGGAGAGCTCGAGCGCATTACTTGTGCGTTTGTTGGCCAAGTAGCTCGAGCCTTGTTGGGGAGCTGGAGGCGTATTACTTGTGCCTATGTTGGCCAAGTACCTCGAGCCCTGTTGGGGAGCTCGAGCGCATTACTTGTGCGTTTGTTGGCCAAGTAGCTCGAGCCATGTTGGGGAGCTGGAGGCGTATTACTTGTGCCTTTGTTGGCCAAGTAGCTCGAGCCCTGTTGGGGAGCTCAAGGCGTATTACTTGTGCCTTTGTTGGCCAAGTAGCTCGAGCCCTGTTGGGGAGCTCGAGGCGTATTACTTGTTCCTTTGTTGGCCAGGTAGCTTGAGTCCTGTTGGGGAGCTCCAGGCGTATTACTTGTTCCTTTGTTGGCCAAATAGCTGCTCGAGCCCTGTT
The DNA here is from genome assembly GCA_019097785.1 of Fraxinus excelsior. NCBI lineage: Eukaryota > Viridiplantae > Streptophyta > Magnoliopsida > Lamiales > Oleaceae > Fraxinus > Fraxinus excelsior. The sequence goes on from CM032640.1 coordinate 14,301,045, forward strand.
GGGGAGCTCAAGGCGTATTACTTGTTCCTTTGTTGGCCAAGTAGCTCGAGGCGTATTACTTGTTCCTTTGTTGGCCAAGTAGCTCGAGCCCTGTTGGGGAGCTCGAGGCGTATTACTTGTTCCTTTATTGGTCAAGTAGCTCGAGCCCTGTTGGGGAGCTCGAGGCGTATTACTTGGGCGTTTGTAGGCCCGATCTCGAGGTAATAAAAAATGTTCTCCTGTACGAATAAATCTTGCACGAGCTCGTGCTCGAGGTTATGCTACGACGTGCATCTTTTAACATTCTTTATTGTATTCAAATAACGTGCGTTACATGGCATACTGAACTTAACTGAATGTAGAAACGTCAGGGCATGCAAGCCCAAAACAAAATTAAAAGACCTCAAAAACTAGACTTGTATTGAAAATACCTCTTGGAATCAGAAACTTAGCTCTTTCTGAAAATAGCCCAGGCCCCATGACACTCGGTCGTCAGTCAGTCATAGTCATACATGTCAAGGTTGTCGTCGTTTCATAGCAAAAACTTAGCGCGAACTGACGGAGGCTTTCGGGTCATAAGCGCCTGGTCGCATCCAGCTACTTGTAGTAAATCTTCAAATTGTCGACGTTCCACGACCTCGGGAGTGGTTTCCCCGAAGCGTCCCTTAAACTGTATGCCCCTGCCCTCACTCTTCGTATAACTTCGTAAGGTCCTTCCCACGTGGGTCCTAACTTTCCCGGGGGGTGGCCACCGGCCGCAGCATTCCGGAGTACCAAGTCCCCAGCTCTAAACCTCCTCGTTTTGACCCGACTGTTGAAGTGATTGGCTGTTCTATTCTGGTAGCTGGCGGCCTTGATAGATGCATCCTCCCTCACTTCCTCGAGCAAGTCGAGATGTTCTGTTGTTCCCCCTTCGAATGTTTTAGTCATCCTCTGAGTTAGGAGGCCAACCTCAATTGGTATAGTAGCCTCTACACCGAAGGCTAGCATGAAGGGGGTTTTACCGATCGCCGTTTTATGAGAGGTCCTATATGTCCATAATATGGCAGGCAATTCCTCTGGCCAGTTGCCTTTTGCATCTCCAATCCTTGTTCGGAGATCATGCAGGATGATTTGGTTGGTAACCTCGACGAGGCCATTGCTTTGAGGATGCGCGACCGAGGTTAGTCGGTGGTCAATCCCGAGGTTGCTGCAGAAGTTTTTGAACTGTGCATTATCAAATTGTCTCCCATTATCTGATATCAATACCTTGGGTATCCCGAACTTGCAAATGATTGATTTCCATACGAACGACCTGATTTTGGGCTCGGATATGGTGGCTAACGGCTCGGCTTCTACCCATTTGGTGAAGTACTCGACTGCTACAATGACGAATTTGAGCTGTCCCCTGGCCAACGAGAAAGGCCCGAGGATATCGACTCCCCATTGCTCGAAAGGTGCGGCGCACGGTATGGGCGTTAACTCCTCTGCGTGAGTATGTTTGACATTGTCAAACCTCTGGCATTTGTCGTACCTCCTGACATATTCTGATGCATCCTTCTTCATATTATTAGTTTGTACGCCAGCGCTCGAGCCCCTTGATGATTCCCGCATATGCCTTCGTGAACCTCCGCCAAGGCTTGAAGGGATTCGAAGGGCTTAAGACATCTTAAGTAGGGTAAAGTAAGACTTCGGCGAAACAACATACATCTGATAATACAATACCTTGCTGATCTAGCCTTAATGCTTCTCGCCAGTCGGGGGGTCAGCTGGTAGGTTCCCGTTGTTCAAGTATTCCATTATTGGATCCATCCAAGTAGGGTTGTCATCAATGTCCATGATACTGGGTTTCTGGTTGATACTGGGCTCCGTCACCATCTTCAAGTGCACCGTTCTATCAAGTCCATCGGTTCCCATGAACATGAGTCTGGACAGGGCATCGGCTCTTGAAATCTTCGTGATCTCGCAGCTCTTGAATTTCCTTTGCAGGTCATGCGCCTTCAAACAGTATAGGCTCATCTTTTCATCTTTCTTCTCAAAAGTGCCATCGGTCTGGGCGACCACAAGTTAGGAGTCACTGAATACGTTAACATTCTCTATTCCGAGGTTGTGTGCCAACTCTAGTGCTAGGATGACGGCCTCATATTCCGCTTCGTTGTTGGTGGCTTCGAATTCGAACCTGAATGCACATTGAATTTCAATTACTCCTGTCGGGTCAATGATGATAACTCCTGCACCCGACCCTGAACTATTTGACACTCCATCAACATATATTTTCCAAGTTTCAGAGGTCAAGATCGGGTCTCCTACATGTGGCCTCCGAGATCTAGGGGTAAGCTCCGCGATGAAATCTGCCAACGCTTGCGCCTTGATCGCTGGTCTCGGCTTGAATTCAATGTCGAACTCCCCTAGCTCGATCACCCATTTAAGTAATCTCCCCGAAACATCTAGCTTCTGGAGTATTTGTTTTAGGGGTTGGTTAGTGAGGACAACAATTGGGTGTGACTGAAAGTACTGGCGAAGTTTTCGGGCTGCTACAACCAATGCAAGAGCAAGCTGCTCAGCCAGTGTGTACCGAGTTTCCGCATCTAGGAGCACTTTGCTTATGTAGTATATGGGTCACTGGACCCTACCGACCTCTTTTACTAGAACCCCACTCACCGCACTTTCCGAGACCGCCAGGTATAGTAACAACGTATCTCTCGATTCTGGCTTAATAAGGACCGGCGGGGTTGCTAAAGCTTTTTTCAGCTCTTGAAAAGCGGTCTTGCATTCTTCGTTCCACTCGAAGTTCCGATTACCTCTCAAGATTTTGAAGAATGGGAAGCATTTTTCCGCCGCACGAGACACAAACCTGTTGAGTGCTGCAACTCGACCTGTTAACTTCTGAATATCCCTCTTACACCTTGGTGGTTCCATCGAAACCAATGCTTCTATCTTGTCGGGGTTGGCCTCTATCCCCCTATGGGTGATCATGAACCCCAAGAACTTACCGGATGCCACCCCAAAGGCACATTTAGCAGGATTTAGCTTCATTTTGTATTTTCGTAGTGTGACAAACACCTCCTCCAGGTCAGCAATATGACAGTCTACATGTTTACTCTTCACAACCATATCATCAACGTAGGCCTCAACGTTCTTTCCAATCATGTTAGCAAAGACTTTATTGACGAGTCTTTGATATGTAGCTCCCGCGTTCTTCAACCCAAATGGCATGACCCTGTAACAGTAGATGGACGAGTCTGCCATGAACGAGGTCTTCTCCTGATCCTCCTCTGACATCAGAATCTAGTGGTACCCGGAAAAAGCATCCAAGAAGCTGTATAACTTGTGCCCTGAGGTACTGTCCACAAGATTGTCAATTCGGGACAGGGGTAGCTGTTTTGGGGCATGCTTTGTTCAGGTCGGTGAAGTCGATGCAGACTCGCCACTTTCCGTTGGCCTTCTTGACTAGGACCACGTTGGCGAGCCACTCCGGGTACTGTACCTCTCGTATGAAGTCGGCCCTCATGAGTTTTGCAACTTCCTTTTGAATGACCTCCCTTCGTTCTGGCGCAAACTGTCTCCTTCTCTGCTTTACTGGTCTTGCACCCGGGTTTATGTTCAGTTTATGCACGGCGATCATGGGGTCTATTCCTGGCATGTCCTCCACGCTCCAAGCAAATACATCAGCATGGCGGCCCAGGCAGTCGATGAGTTTACCTTTTGTCGTGCTGTTAAGACTTCGGCCAATTGTAATCTTCTTGCCAGGCTCGAGCTCGACCTCATCCATTTTTTCAACTGGCGCTAGCCTTCCCCAGTGGTCGTGCTCGAGTTCCGTCTCCGCTATCTGCATGACGTCCGACCTGATTTCTTTAACGCTGGTGACATAACATTGCCTAGCCACTGTCTGGTTTCCGTGAACCACTCCGACCCCTCTGTTTGTAGGGAATTTCATCGCATGGTGGAATGTTGAGACAATCGCTTTGATACCATTTAACAGTGGTCGGCCGAGTATGGCGTTATAGGCCACAGATGTGCGAACCACTTGGAAAGCTGTGATCTGGGTTACCTGCTTTCCTCCTGACCCCAAGGTAAGGGGTAAGTCAACGACGCCTACTGAGCTGCTCCGTCGAGATGCCCATCTTTTCGAAGGCCTCATGTGATAGCACATTTGCCGCACTACCGTTGTCTACCAAGATCCTCTTTACTTCAAAGTTAGCGATGATTGCCGATATGACCAGGGCGTCGTCATGCGGAAAAGACACGCCTTCCAAATCCTTTGCTCCGAAAGTTATGTCCTCCACGGTTTTTATGTCTAGACTCGAGACAAGGGGGTACGACCTTGCATACTGCTTACGGCCATTATTGGAGTCTCCCCCCGAGGCCGTTCCACCGATAATGATGTTAATGGTCCCTGCGGTTGGTTGCTGATCCCTTTTGTCGTCGGGGTGTCGTCCCTTGTGCTGACTGTTGTTCTGGGGGCGCTTGTCTCGACTTACATACGAGCCTAGGAAGCCCCTCTTGATGAGTGACTCGATCTCCCTCTTGAGGGCGAAGCAGCCCTCCGTCGTGTGTCCATGGTCCCTGTGAAAATCACAGTACTTACTCTTGTCCTGGGCTTCAGGGGGAGATTACAGCTTCGGAGGCCACTTCAACTCCTTGAGATCCTTGATTTCCATCAGAATGTTTGACCTGGTGTTGTTCAGTCGGGTGAATGACGTCTGGGAGGCCTCTTGCCTAGGCTGGCTCCGAGAAACATCAGAACGTTGGGTGGACTCATGGGGTCTCTTCATGTCGGGCTTCTTCATCGGCTAGGCATCTATTCTAGGAAACATCATTTTCTCCATGTTAATGTACTTTTCGCCTCTAGTGAGTAAGTCGGTTATCGATTTGGGAGGTGTCTTTGATAGGGACATCTTGAATGCCTCGCACCTTACTGCATATGTAAGGGCAGAGACTGCCGCCGTGATGTGTAGGTCTGGGATCAGAAGTCTTTCCTTGTTGAATCTCGCCATAAAGTTGCGAAGGGTTTCACTGGGTCCTTGGCGCATCTGCATGAGCGATGCCGCCGTCTTCCTGATGCGCTTGCTGCTGGCGAAGAAGGCGGAGAACTTGTCTGCCAGTTCCGAGAAAGTGGCTATAGAGTTTGGTTCTAGCGTGGAGAACCAATCCCTTGCGGCGTTGGTGAGTGTCTGAGGAAAGGCTTTACACAATCACGGCATCGGGTGCTACCTGTAAGTTCATAACGTCGGTGTAGATGTTGAGGTGATTGATGGGATCCGTTGTCCCACCGTACTCCTTCACTCGAGGGTATTTGAAACGATCTGGTAGGGGGTATAACAGGACTTCGGGAGTAAATGGTGTGTTAAATGGTGTGTTAGATGTAAACCCTGCGGCTGCCTGGGATTTCTGCATCATCCCGGCCCTGATTCCTTCTTGAATAACCTTCGCTATGTTGGCCGGATCCATGGCGACCGATCTCGGATCGATAGGCCCCCGGGGTATGCCCGATGTTCCCGCCTCGTGGTGGTCGGATCCCGGGGCCCTAGAATTGGTCATATTGCCACTCGGCGGAGACGGTGCCAGGGGGGTGCTTCTCTCTTGTAACAACTGAGTTAGCGTGGCTACTTGCTGGCGAAGTTCTTCGAATGCAGCCGGTGTGATCGTCGTAAGCGGATGTGGTGGTTCTCCTGCCGTAACCTCCTGCGGGGTCGGAAGGTCCGTAGCAGGGGGTTGGTGAGGAGCAGATGAGCTTGCCGGAAGTTGTCCTGAACGCGTGTTAACCATGGCTTCTGGTAGTCTTTCCCACAGACGGCGCCAATGATGCTACCAAAATTCGTACCTGGGTTAACCCGACGAAACTTCCCGTGATCTGGTCTTCAATACCTGAAATAAAGGCGCCGAGATATGTCCTCGTCGCCCCTCCGATGCTTAAGTCAGACAGGGGATTAAGAAATCAAGACTCTGTATACTGTTGCTGTATATATGAATATAAAAACGTACCTTAATGGCGGAGCCGGGTTGCATATTTATAGATGCCGGAGGGGGGAGAGTCCTAGAAGGACTGAACTTCCTGTAGTTTGAATTATAGTAGGTATTTGTGTTGTGTTAGGATTGCGGTATTGGAGATGGGGTGGAAGTTGTAGTGAACTAGGAGAGGTGGCGCGTAAGCGGGTCGGGAGCGTGGCTTTTCCCGAGGTCGAGCTTGGCCCAAGTTTTGTGGGGCCCAATTGGAGATTAAATTGTTCGAGCTCGTACCTCGAGCTCGGGTATAAATTACGCGCATCACGTTTCCACATTGTCACCCCCATCAGTACCCTTTAACTTAAGCACAATAACAATTAATATTGGTTTCACTGGAAAGTATCTCAAATTTCAATTCCAATGTTCGATAACAGATCAAATACTGTCTAACCAAGAATGTATAAAATAAACTACCACGTGACAGAAATATCACACACACCTCAGACTCAATTGCAACACTTGCTTAGAAGATCAGTAGTAGTTATTGCTACAGAATTTGGTCCCTTTTTTTAAAAAATACATTTTTTCAAAACTCATTTTCAACCACACATTCTCCTATAAAATAATATTACACGTAAATCGAATAGCTTTTTTTATTTTTTAACCACACAATCTCCAACAAAACACTATTCAAAAATGCTTTTTTTTTTTTTTGCCCAAGAACAAATGATAATCATCTTACATGAACAGACAAGATAATCATCATAATTTATGTTCTAAACTTCAATACGAGGTTTGTTGTTGAAAATTTTGATGTTTGCCTCTGTTACCTAATAACTAGTTACACCTTTTGTGCTGGGGTGGTAGAAAGGAAAAAAAAGGAAACAGATACATTACAGTTTTTGATCACGAACATGCGCAATTGTATGTCTGATTGCACTTGCAAAAGACGTAAGGTATACAATTTGAGATGTATACATACATACAAAAGAAAAGAAAAAAAGATGGCAACATGCAAAAGCAGGCAATAAAACCTCATTCAGTCTTAATCAACTAAACTTTTAGTTCACGGTGAGAGCAACATGTTGACAAGCAAGGAGAAAGAGAAAATATTACATGATCACCGAGAATAGGAAAGGATACTAAAATCTAGAACACCATTTTCCCAACATACCGTTGTTAAGTTATCTAATGCTTTTTTACAGTATAGTACAGGTGCAGCTCCAACCACATTTGTAGTAAATGCCCCTGGAAAACCATGAGAGTGAAGGGTCAGAAACAGAACACCAATTTACCGTAAGTTGTTCCCTAAATGTGATCTAATTAGATGCCATGGTGATATAAATTATGACCGTTCAACTAGAAGATGGGAATATTCTGAGACATTTGAGTAAACCAAGTATTATAAAAATGAATTGAAGCTAACCTGCAGACATAACATCTACATCACGGGTTATCAGAGCGAGATCAGGCTTTTCTCCAACTGCACGTAACCCTCCATAAATCCCAGCAGCTTTGAAACCCTTTGTAGCAGTAACTCCTCCAGGGACCTAAAAATTTTAAGTCTTATGTCTTCAATACTTAAAATTGGACATATATGTCACACAATATCATGGACTCTAAAGTCCATTTGGCACAATTAAAATAAAAACAAACAGCAACACTACAATATTCACAAATTATCAGCTACAATACATTTCATAACCAAAACAGGATAACTTAAATCCCCACCCGCCAAACCAGGAGCACCAACCTCCTCCAGGTATTTAAATCACGTAAACCACAAATATAATATGGGTTGAGATTCTGAGTTCACTCTCAAAAAGTTAATCCATTAAGAAGTATTCAAGACATTTCCAAGTCTAGCTGATATAGGACTTTTGTTTACATATTTCCCGTCGAAAAATCATATCATCTCAGTCTCTTCAAACAATAATTTATCGATTCATCTCAGTCTCTTCAAACAATAATTTCTGTAGATACAAGTTAAGAGTTAAGAACAGTCACCGAAAGGTACCTCTTCAAACATCACATATGAACCCAAAATTTACCTAAAAAACCAGAAATAAAAAATAGGAGTATATGCTATGATTAGGAAACTATAAATAATGTTTACGTACCTCAAGGGGGAAGGCTGAAACACAGAGTCACAAAGGGATTTCCAATTTTCCTTCAAATCTATTTTCTTAGCAGTTAGCAGATGGAAATCGGAATAGATGCTCCTTCCTTCCACACGGCGATTTCAAGAAGTTACTTTCTAGTTTCTATAATCAGGTGCATTCGGCGGTGTCGGTCAACGGTCGGTGGTGGGTGGTCGGCGATGGTCTCGGGTGAAACCATGAACAGCTTTTGGGGTTTTGGGAGTTAGGGTCCATTTGATAGAAATATGGAAAATGGGTGGAAAGAAAATGTTTTACAGGGAAAAGATTTTCCTAGAAATTGTTTTGCTGGGAATTGTAATTAATTGTGTTTGATTTGTATAATTTTTTATGGAAAATATTGAAAGTTTGGTGTCCGTTTGACTTCATTTTTTATGAAAATTGTCCATTAAAGTGATAATATTTTCTACCATTGGATTTAGAATTTGTTCCAATTGCAAAAAAAATAAAAAAATAATCATACTGAATATCATTCGTTTGGCTTTGTTTTACATGGAAATTGTCAATAAAAGTGATTTTTTTTTACCATTGTGCCTAGAATTTTTTCCAATTGGAAAAACAAAAAAAAAAAATTGAAAAGTTGGAAAATATTTTCTCACCAAAACGTCAATAATTTATTTTCCTCAAAAAGGTGGAAAATTTAGGAAGTTGAAAAATATTTTCCCGCGAAAATTTTGCCAATCAAACACTACAAAAGTTGAAAAAGGGAAAAGATTTTCCTACTTCCCTAGAAAACTTTGCCAATCAAACGGGGCCTTATTTCAATTGAGTTTTTTGGTTAAGTGAAAAGTGAAGGTGCCAAAGAGTCAAATAGTTTGTTTAAAACACTGGGGGCCGGAAATGAAATAAATTAATGGACCAAATATTTAGTACAACCCACTGTCAAATTCAGTATATCATCTTTATTTTTTGCAACGTTTATTAAATGTTGCGAAAGATCAACTTTTTGCAGCATTTAATAAACGTTGCGAAAGGCACTTTTGTAACATTTATTTCCAAAATGTTGCTAAAGTTTAATTATATTAACCAATAACAACATTCACTTATTAAAATGTTGCGATAGATCACTTTAACAGTACTTAACTACCAAATGTTGCATTCTATATGTTGTGAATGCTCATTTTTGGTGTAGTGTTAACTGTTGCGAAATTACTACGATAATTGATCACGTACCGATGAACACAAACGAATGGGTGTGATTTGTGATCTTCCTCAACCAAATCGCCTTATTTCCTCAATGGGATAGCTGATGGAGAAGGGAAACTATGTATGATTTGGTGTGTTGGGGAACATAACCAAAAATGTCTTTATATATTGCTCAATTAGAGTTTTCATAATGCCTTAATTATAACAATATTTGTATCTTACTCAATTTGCCCATATTTATTAAATAGCTAATATAATTGAATTAAATATGTTGCCATTAAATTAAAAAAAATGTTTTCCTAACCTCCTAAATATTTAGGAGTGTTTGATTCCCCTGAAAGTATAACGTAGTAGTTGTAGTGTAGCTTTGGATTGTCGTATCCATAGGGAGATGGAAATGTTGTCAAAAATTTCAAAAAATGGATGAATTGTTCTCTTAAATGTGTAGTAAGATTCAATGTTGAAAGGTGAAATTAAAATCATTAATTTGAAGCAGTGAAGCGTCGGAGTTCCCTCAATTGGATTGGATCAATCACATCAATTATTCATGCATTTTCTACTCAATTAGAAGTTTTTATCCTAACTTTCTAATGGGAGGATTTAGCAATACAAATCAATTTAATTCTAACATAATCCTAATGGCTAATCTTCATATTGCAATATTCACACTTAGTTTATCGAAATCAGATTCAAAATCAATTATATAATAAAGCATAAAGCAGTAGAAAATCGCACCGATAAACTTAAATAATTAAGATTAAAACCTAAGTAATTATTTCAATCAATCCATAGAAAGAACATGACTAATTCTATGACCAATTGAATAAAATTAAGTCAATCTTAAAATCAATTAATGATGAGGAGAATAAACCATTAAATCAATTTAATTCACAAATGCAATTCTAGAATTTAAGTTTCCTAATTCACATTCTCACATTAATTTATTGAAATCAGATTCAAATAGCGACTATATATGTCTAACATATAGCAGTAATTAAATCATATCAATAAAGTATTTGAAATTGAAACTTAAACAAGTATTTTAATTATTCAATGGAAGAAACATGATTAAATCAATGAAAAACTGAATAAAAGTTAAGTGAATCTCAAAATAATCCATAAAGAAAGGAAACATAAACCCTAGAATTGTTTAAACAATGAAAAACACGTTACATGAATGAAAGATGCAGAAATCCCCAAATCCAATTGAGTTCTTTCGTAGCTTCACCAATGAATTTAGTTCCCCGTGGAGTTTCTTGAGCCAAAAGTATGGAAGAATGGTGTAGAATGAAGAATGATGCGTTGTGGGACGTTTTGGAGTCTTTTAAGGTTGAGAAGTCGTGTCAAAATAAGTTACCATAAGTGTTTGAGTTGTAGAAGGAAACCAGAAATTTCGTCATGAAAATGACCCTTGCGGCCGTAAGGTATAAACCCATGCGGCCGCATGGAACAAAAAATTGCAGCCCTTATATTCTCGGTAGATGACCGCATGGTTATAATATTTACCTGTCGGACAGCTTTCAGTATTTTGGTCATATATTCCTTTCCCAATTTCCGATTGACCTGATTCAAGTTGCGTAGAAAATCTAACTCAAAGGGCTACAACTTTTCTTTAGAGACCATTTTCAAATTCGATCCTTTTATGTGTCAAAAATTGGTCTCAATATGAGGCTGAAAATCGGTGTGAAACTTTTCAGCTTGAAATTTGATATTTGATAATGTTTTGGCTATCTTTCACCCATTTGACTCATTGCTTCATCCAATTGATCTCTAAAACTCTTGAAACTTCATCAAAAGGTTACAAATAGGTTTAGATTACTTTCATTTTAGTCATTGAACCTTCACATTGTTCTAGTTTGGCCCTTTTCGCTCTTTTATTCTAATTTCCACCGTATTCATTCATTTGCAACCTAAATCAAAATATAAGTGTGCTTATAACATTTAGGCGCCAATAAATCATGAAAATGCAATTATTAGTGGCTGAAAAACGTGATAATTGCACTATTATCAGTGCCATTAAATAGAAAAATCATTGATTTTCCTAACAATCTCCCACTTGGCTACATATTATTCCTAAAACAATTATATTACAATTTTTTTCAAGTGCACATCTATATAGTCTATTACATGAAATGTGATCTCAGACACGCCTATTTCCAACTGGTCCTTCTTTATTCTTTAGTGGGATCATTCTAAAATCCTTAATGCAACGCTAACATTGCACATAAAAAACACAAGCAAGCTCATAAAACAAGATCATAAACCATCAATTTTATTCTACAGAAAATCAAACAATCCAATGTCTAGAGTAAACATCTAGTACATAAAAAAATGACTCCCACTAGACCAAGACATCTTTAGAAATAACGCCCATGTGAGTAGTGTGCTCATGAAAGACCTTAGGCGTTAATCCCTTAGTTAATGGGTCTGCTAGCATGGAATATGTACCTATATGTTCAATGGAAATTTGTCTATTCTGAATTTTCTCTTTAACAACTAGAAACTTGATGTCGATAAACTTCGACTTTGACTTCGTCGAGCTCATGTTTTTGTTTGAGTAAAGCACTGTCGAGTTATTGTCATAGTAAATATTTAATGGATTGTCAATGCCATTTACGACTTGCAGTCTAGTGACAAAGTTCTGTAGTCATATCCCATGGTTGGATGCCTCATAACAAGCAATGAACTCCGCAGCCATTGTTAAAGAAGCTATGAGAGTCTGCTTAGCAAAATTCCATGAGATAGCTTCTCCAGCTAACATAAAGATGTAGCCTGATGTGGTATGCTATCTTGGCATCCCGCAAAAACGGAGTCAGAGAACCCGATGACCTCTAAAATATCAGATCTCCGATAAGTGAGTATGTAGTCTTTTGTTCTCTTCAAATAACGCATCAAGCGTCTAGACATAAAAAATGAATAATGGCAACGGTCAATTTAAATAATTAGCCCAATTAAATTTACTAAACTAAAACCTACCAATACCCATAAAATTCTAAAAGCCCTCCCACATTTTTTTAAAAATCTATAATTATAATCAATTTAATTGAATTAATTGAATAGTTACCAAAATTGGCCACGAATTTCTCCTTTAAATAAGATCAAAGGTTCATTACAAAGAGGGGAAAATGGCAAGAGAAAATAACGAAGTGCTAAATAAATTTTCTCAACTCCAAATCCGGCAAACCTAAAGAAGATCAAAATCTTCTTCAAATCTAAGAAGATCAAAGTCTTCTTCAAATCAAATCAAGATTAAGCCCAAGCATCGAACAAGTGAAGTTTTTGACAAATCAAATTCTTAACAAATCTCGAAGCCTAGGATTCAAGCCACGTGGCTCCTCGTCTTTAAACGTTCAGATCATTAATCAGAGGGTTTTTGCAAGTTTGCAATTACAAGAAGATTCCTAAAAATACAATGTGTAACGATTTCTGTATTTTTAATAAGCGAAATCCGTCGTACAACGCGTTTGGTTACCTTCCAATATTGTATGCCTAGATCACTCAAATATCTGCTCAAAACTCTCACTATAAATGCTATGTCAGGACAAGTACAAACTAGAGCGTACATTAGACTCCCTACTACCGACGCATATGGAATCTTCTGCATCTCTTTTCTATATTGTAAATTATTGGGGCACTGTTTGAGACTAAAATTGTCTGCGTGTCTCCTAATTTACAATATTTCATGCCAAATCTACTCAAAACCCTATCGATACAGCTCTTTTGTTACAACCTAAGGATACCTCGAGAAAGATCTATCTGTACCTGAATACCTAATACAAAAGAAGCGTCCCCAAAATCTTTCATCTCAAATTTCTTGGTTTTATGTACTAAGCATATATCGCTACTAGTGAGCAGAATATCATCGACATATAATAACAAGAAGATATATTTACTCCCACCGAACTTATGATATACATAGTCATCAACAACATTCACCTCAAAACCATATGAGGTAATGAGTTGATGGAACTTGTGATATCATTGACTAGAAACCTGTTTGAGACCATAGATGGATTTCTTCAACTTGTAGACTATAGACTTTGGATCTCCCGATACAAAGTTTTCTGGTTGTACCATACAAATCATCTCGTCAGTGTCTCAATTGAGAAATGAAGTTTTGACATCCATCTGATGTAACTCCCAGATCAAAATGAGCCACCAGTGCCATTATTGTTCTAAAAGAGTCTTTCGAAGATACCGGAGAGAAAGTCTCTTTATAGTCTATACCTTCCTTTTGAGTAAAGCCTTTGGCGACTAGACGAGCTTTAATCTCTAGACATTGCCCTTTGAATCCCTCTTCATTTTAAATATCCATTTACAACCAATGGGCTTCACACATTTAGGCAACTCGACAAGATCCTAAATGTCATTGTCTTCCATAGACTTCATCTCATCCTTCATGGCATCAATCTACCTTTAAGAGTTAGAATTACGCATGGCTTGATGGAAGTTGATCAGGTCATCCTCCGTTAAACCAACGCCATCATCATGTTCTTGGAGAAAGATAATATAATCATCTGGAATTGCATTTCGTCTCTCCCTAGTGGATCTTCTCAATGAAACTTGTTGTGGTTGTTGAGTTTGTTCTATAGGTCTTGAGGAAGAATCTCATTGTTTTCCTTATCTTGAAAAATGTCAAGGATGGGAGCTTGACCATTATCATCTAGTTCTGGAACTATGTCTTGAACAACAATAGGTATAGAGACCTGATCGCCGTCAATAACAAATTCTTCTTCAAAGACAACATTCCTTATGTTTTCTTCCATCCAAGCTCAATATCCTTAAGGAATCTTGCATTTCCTGTTTCAAAGAAAGATCTTGATGTGGGATTGTAGAACTTATATCCCTGAGAGCGTTCAGTGTAACCAAGGATATAGCAGATATTCATCCTTGAGTCTAGTTTTCTTTCATGTGGCATATAAGGTCGTGCCTCAACTGGACAACCCCAAATGTGCAAGTGCCTAATGCTAGGCTTCTTACCTGTCCAAAGCTCATAGGGGTTTTGGCAACTGCTTTGCTCAGTACCCTGTTAAGGATGTACACTATGGTCTTCAAAGCTTTTCCCCAAAGTGACTATGGCAAGGAGGAATGTTTAGTCATACTCCTTACTATGTTCTTAAGAGTTCGATTTCGTTGCTCTACAACACCATTCATGTTGGCTTTGCCCAGCATGGTGTATTGCGGAACTATTCCACTCTTTGAGAAAAATAGCGAAGGGTCCTGGACGTTGTTCTCCCAATCCATCATAGTTTCTATGTATTCACCATCACATTCAGATCTGATAGCCTTTATTTTCTTTCCAAGTTGAAGTTCAACTTCAGCTTTGAAAGACTTGAAAACGTCTAGGATTGTGACTTCTCATGTATCATATATAGGTAACCGAATGTAGAGTAATCGTTATAAATGTAATGAAGTACTATTGTCCATTCCAAGAAGCCGTAGGAAATGGACCGCAGATATCAGTATGTATTAGTTCTAAGACGTCTATAGCTCTCTCGACACCTAATTTTATAATATTTGTTCATTTCCCTTTGATGCACTCAATGTAAACTTGGAAGTTTGTTAAATCTAAGGGTTCAAGAATTCCATCTAACACAAGTCTCTAGATTCTCTGTTTAGAGATATGACCTACGCGCTTCCTTCATGCAACAAACTTCTAAATCACGTATAATTTTTGTCACAAAACCTAACAATAGATAATATTGGGCTCACAGGTCCCAACAACATTAAAGGTTTAAGCATTCTACACACATTCCCAAGCCTCGAAAATGGATGGACCTGTGTTGCACGGACATTTCAACTAGGATGGTGTACATAATCAACATGACAGATACAACACCCGAACACTATTTCTTTATTGAAAGTATTATAATAATAACTCAGAGTTATTATTAAATAACAAATAGGTACTCGTACTTCAAATATTTCAAAAGTTGTTGACTATGCATTTCTTGTTGCCAAAAGTTGTGGACTATTCATTTCTTTTTCCTTTTAGGATATATAGCACTATCTCAAAGGTTTTCCCTTTTCCAGTCATGCATAAAGGTTGAAGTTGACTTCGTCTTACTTGAAAATGTTCAAGAGTGCATTCGTATGACAGAAGAATTCCACATTCTTCCTTAAAATCACAGGGCTGAGGAAGACTAGTTGGCGGTATAATTTCCATACACAACACAGATTGTGTGAGTCAATTAATATTCAGTCTTTTCAATTATATATAGCCCCTTTTTTGAGAATAGATTTCATAAAATGTGTTTTTCTTGAGAATGTGTGATTAAAAAGTATTCGAAGTTATGAGTTTACTGCAAAATTATTTTATTGGGAGAATGTGTTGTGGAAGACTTCAAGGAAAATTGAATTTTAAAAGAATGTGGCTCAAACAATGGTATAATTTATGGTTGTTGCTGATTTGAACAATTGCCTTTAACTCTTGGTTTCATGACCATATATTAAGAGTGTAGGATTTATGTTTTAGTCCTTGTTCTATTCAACTTAATTTTTGGCGAGAAACAAAAGTGCTCGTTTAGTGTAATGTCTGGGTTATTTGTTTCAGTTTCTAACATGATCTTCAGTTTGATCTTTTCGAAACACAAATAGTCATGTACTTGTTTTCTTATGCAGCATATAGTCCATTGATTTTAAATTCGCTGATGTTTGTACAGGTGAAGAAAATGACACTTCATGCCATGTGCTGAGCTGTAAAATCTTGTGAGGACATTTCTTCAGATGCAAGTGACACTGGTATGGATTTGAATCTTCCTCCATTAAAGTTCACATTAAGGGCAGCAACTTCTACTATACTATAGTTATTTTTAGGAACTCTAGATCTTTATTCTATGTTTTAATCTGGATTTTTATTTATTTATGCATTAATCACTAATAATCTCTTATGAATAGTACAATTTGCTGTCAAACGGTAGTTCAATGAATAACTATTGACAACAGCAGCAATATTGTTGGACATAATTATTCTCTTTTGCCTACTTCCATCTAATCATCTCAGTTCCGGAAAATTACACAAGTACCCGATTGAATAAATCTAACTTTGTTTCTAAAATTAACCTTTCCTTTGGGTTCTAAAGTGCTATTTCATACATTTCTGCAGATGTCCAAGGGGTTACAGCCATTTCCATCTCCAAATCGTGACATGGACTCACTTAGAGTCCGTTTGATTGCAAAGGTGGAAAATGGGTGGAAAGAAAATATTTTATAGGGAAAAGATTTTCCTAGAAATTGTGTTACTAGGAATTGTAATTAAGTGTGTTTGATTAGTACAATTTTCCACTCGAATTTTTTTTAAAAGTTTGGATCTTTTTTTTCACGTTTAACTTTATTTTACATGAAATTTGTCCATTAAAATGATTTTTTTTTTTACAATTGGTTATGAAATTTGTTAACATTGCCAAAAAGTAAGAAAACAATTTGCTCGAAAACTATTTTTTCATCAAAGTTAAGTGTTCGTTTGACTCCATTTTACATAGAAATTGTCCATTAAAGTGAAATTTGTTTTTACAATTGGTTATGAAATTTGTTAATATTGCTCAAAAAATAAATAAATAAATATATAATGGCAGAACCTGGAAAAGGTTTTTCCCACCAAAAACGTTTGGACGTGTGTTGCAAATCGAGGTGTTGTCGTAAAGTAGAGAAATACGGCAACATTTTTTAAATGTTGCCGAAGACTTTCAGCAACATTTAAAAAACGTTACCGTAGAGATACGACAACGTTTGCCAAACGTTGCCGTAGACTGGTTTTTTTAAAAATTATTAACAACAATTTATGCAAATAGATTGGCAAAATTGAAAATGCAACTTGTGAACAAATTTTGGAATTTCATAAAAATTGATAATTTCATTACAAATTTTTGAATCCATGGACAGTACAAAGCCAAACACAACCAATGAACTAACAAGAGGACCAAACCGAGTGGAACCATTACACTTTACAAGTAGTAAACATGCTACTGATTGTTTCTCATGCAATGACTTATCCACAATTCGAATCTTGGGAGGGCCGTAATCTCTCCTTCGTTGGAATTATGAACGGGATAGCGAAGAAGATGTCCTTCGAGGTCTTCCTCAAGCATGTCACTTGTGTATTGATTCCAATTTTGATCAGTACTTTCATTAATTTTCCGTACCCATTCCAAGCTTTCCGGATGAAGGAAAGAATCATCTAGATAGTTATGGTGCTCGTACCATAAGGCCATTCAGAAACCAAATATCTTACCCTTGGCCGGCTGCCCATTTGCCAAGTGATGTGGTTGGAAGCCTCCCATTACTATCTCGGAGTCTCTTGCACCGTCCATTGACCTTTGATTGATGCTGGCCGATCCAATGATAATGTATTCATCATCAACTATTGATATAGAAAGTGTAAATAAATCATGAGGTAATCCTAGAGCTGAAGGTAGAAGAATATTTTTTCGGTACCTATCATCATTTTTGCGTGAACATAAATCATGAAGCGCCTGGACTTTTGAGCTCGACTATAATCAGTATCTGGATCAGGTTCCTCCATAGGAATGTACTCTGACCGACTTCATCTCTAGATTGCCAAGGTAGAATAAAGTTAAATAGTCCCTAAGGTCTACATCAGAAAGTCCCTTAGCTAGTTGGGCATTATAAATATCAAAATACATCATTCCCATTGTCCTCTTCTGCCAATCAAGAATTGCCTGAACCGAGGCACTATCTGGTATACCTTCTGGCCACATAGGAATGACAACGTAGACGATAAATCTCTCATCTGCTTCAATCTTACTTACAATCTTCAGTGAGAGCTCCTTTTGTATAAGGTGCAAGGCGTTAATATCCTCAATTGTTACCTCCCAGTTTGCCCATCTTTTCTTTTAGAGAAATTGGAGGATAGAAATTACGATTCAAAAACAAAATTAAACTCCCATTAAAATGAGCAAGTTCAATGAATTCCAAGCTTATACTTCACAAATACATATAAAGCTCTACCACAACGAAATATGACAATTCTCAACAATGAAATAGAACCCTTTTGTAACATTTAAAAAGGGACATTTTGGGAAGGTAAGTTATCCAAGT
Organism: Fraxinus excelsior; assembly: GCA_019097785.1. NCBI lineage: Eukaryota > Viridiplantae > Streptophyta > Magnoliopsida > Lamiales > Oleaceae > Fraxinus > Fraxinus excelsior. The sequence goes on from CM032640.1 coordinate 14,319,311, forward strand.
TAATACATTTAAAATTTAGTTAAAACGATCTACCCATGCACAGTAACTTCGATAGAATGAGTAAAGTTTCATCCATTGATGACATGACTATCATTATCTGTTCAAACCCTTCTAGTGGGGCTTTAATGTGTTAACCATACGACGATTAATGTTAAAATTACACTCAATCGAGGATACATATATTAAACGATTGTACATAATTGCCAATTAAACGATTATACACAATTGCCAAGCTCAACAAACCCAGGCTGTATTCATATAAGAATATCTAAATCAAATTTTCTAATACGAACATCGTCATTTCATTAATTGCTTGAATTAGTTTTGAGATCTCTGTTTATTCCTATTTCCTATTACGATCCTATATTCATCTTCAAACAACATTGATCCATTTCCACTTTCACATACAATTTTTTAAAAACATAGCCAATAACTGAACTGCAAAATTCCGGGACAGTTTTAAACTGAAAATTCTAAAACAAAATATTTAAAAAATTCAATAGAATTCAATAACTGCAAAGAAAACTGACTAGTAAATTGCTCAAAATTGGACTTCAATTTAACGCTTCTGTAGTGCCTTTTCACTAAAGAGATGAGTTATCGAGAAAAAAGTGAATCTTAAAGGAAAGGCTTACATAAAATGCCACGGCTTGGATAGAAATATCTATCTTGGCTTCCTTAACTGGTGAAGCTTCAGTAGGATCAGATTGGGGGGAGTGGGGGTTATAACATAAATCTCATCAAAATCTCTAAATCCCTAAATCGAATCTCATCAAAATCCCTAAAAACCCTAATTATCAATCCCTAAATTCAGTTCAAAACATTAGATTTAACACTGGAAAAAATGAAACTGTGGACAAATCACAAACTGCATAGTCTATAGTCAATACAATAAATTACCTAATTACCTCGAAGCAACGCTGCAGCGGAGCTTGGAAGTTGTACTTGGAGACTGGAGTTGGGCGAAGCCCGAAATGGGTCTGCAGTGTGATTGTTTGTGGTGTGGGAGAGACCGAGAGTCGAGAGAGGAAGGGCGGACGCGGAGCGCGAGATAGGATGTCCGTTCCATGCTAGGTGTGATTATTTTTTATCCTGTTTTCCACTCGGTATTTGAGTTATCTGTTTCAGAAAATAGGTACCGTTGATTCGTTCATGACAGATTGTAGTATAGGCATGTCATTGTTTTGGGTCTGTAACTTTATTTTTCATTACTGCCTTGACATAGTATAGTGTTTTGTCACAGAGTGCCAAAGGGAGAGTTTGTTAGGTTTTAGTTGATTTTGTAATTGGCTTATTATGTAGACAAGAGGACTTAAATTGATAGCTCATCAAAGTTTAAGAAGTAATGTGCAAATATGTCAAAAGTTAGTTGAATAGGTCTGGGGTTTCGAGTTTAGAAGTAAAACTCAGCTCACATTAAGGGAAGGAAAACGTGTTTCTAAATCCAATTTTTTGAAAGAAAATGGAAAAAAAAAAAAGAAATTTTAAGCCCCTGTTTGATCCACATTATTTTTTTTCATTTTCTACTCATTTTCAACCATACATTCTTTAATAAAATAATATTTTTCATCACATCAATAACTTTTCCTTCTTTTTCAACCACATATTCCCCATTACATCAACCAAAAAAATGCATTCTTCTGAAAATAATGTGCACCAAATAGATGCTAAATTAATAAATAAAAAATTTTAAAACGGTTGTATCATTATTTTAAAATGACACTTAAGGGGGTGTTTGATGCACATTAAGGAGAAGAAAATGTATTTTATGGTGTGATATGATGTGATGGAAAATATGTTATTAAAAAATAAGAAAAAATTATGAATTTGCGTGTAATATTATTTTATTAAATAATGTATGGTTGAAAATGAGTTTTGAAAGAATGATTTTTTTTTTTTTTTTTTAAAGAATGTGTATCAAAATGGGCTAATAGGTGAATTAAAAAGATAATGGTTAAAAACGTTGTTTGTGACCAAACTTATATCAAAGTTTCACTTAGGTTATTTAACTTTGTTATTTTTGAGACGCAATTAAATATATTGAGAAAGTGCTAAGAAAATTTCATATTGGCTAGAAGTTACGGAACTAATAGGCGTTTAAGGAAATGAACTAGTACTCTTCCTCGTAGGTTACGGAAACTCAATTCTCTACCTAATACAACTGAACGTTTAAAAGATTTACATTGTCAAAGAAATACTTTTGACGACTTCAAAGGTGCAAATAAAATAATTTACATTATAAATAGATGTCTTGTACAGTACGTGATGTGGATTGTTGTAAAAATTAACAGCAATTTAATAGAGATGTAGCTAGGGATCCTAATGCTTAATATATCATTGCCATTTTTGACTTTTTCCATGCTTGTGGAGAATTCCCTTGCGACATATATTCTTATAGTAAGCATATTAGAACTTTTCAAAGGGTGAGAATGACAGATTAACGGCTTAATTGGACATAATATTCAAATCCCCGAGCATGGTTTGAACAGCAATAGCAGCTTCTGGATTGTCATCAGCATCTCTGGCTTGCATTACATATGAATTTGGTGCAACTTATGTCATACTTGATCACAAAGCCAGATTTAAGTATGCAGCAGTTGAGATATATAAAAAGGCCATTTCCATGTAGAAAAACTGTTACACAAAGACTTGGAAATGGAAACTATCCTAATTCACGTGCAAAAGAAAAACTGGCAGACTAATTCTAATGAATTGGTGAACAACTTCCATTAGCCAGCCAACTATGGAGTTATCAATAATTTCCATTATTTAATCCAGTCTGACCATAGTGCATTGGGAATTATGTAAATTATAGTTTCTCATCTGCATCTGCTTCTGCATTTTATTTTGTCTGGTAAAAAATATTTCCTAGAAGTACTGGGAATGACAGAATAACCGCTTTGAAATTAATTCAAAACACAGACTGAATTTTCAGACTGGTTAGGTAATTATGAGTTGGTCAACGACTAATTACTAAATGAGAACACTTCAAGAATATTTTAAAGTGTTAGTTGTTTGAAACGATCTGCTCTTGAAAAAATATATTTAATTATGTTTTGAAGACTTGGCAAGATTATTTGCTTAAAAAGATGAGTTGATGACTAATTCAAATAGAAAGCTACACTATAAATAGGCAATCCCATCTCACGAAATAAACACCCACAAACCACAACAAAAACAAAATATCGGTTGTACTAAAAATGGCTCTTCGCTTTCTAATTTCGGTTCTTATTATCTCATTGGTTTCATTTACATATGCTTCTGATCCCTCTCCCCTGCAAGATTTCTGTGTTGCTGTTAAGGATGCTGAAGCAAAAGGTAAATGCATTTTACACTCCTAGAATAACAACCTTATCTTGACTGCTGTACACCCACTACTCAATACTACTTGACATTAGAATTAACAAAATTTTAGCTTACTTTTCTTCTTTAGTACTGTATCTCCTGAAAAGCTTGCATTAGGGGATAATATAATTTTATTGCATTCAGTTTCTTCGTAATTTTTATGACAATTTTCACTACATTTTATGTACAAAATTATGTTGGTATGTACATATATATGGCTTAGCAGTGACTTCTATTTTTATTGCAGTTTTTGTGAATGGAAAGATTTGCAAGGATCCAAACATGGTTAGTGCTGATGATTTCCTCTTTCGTGGACTAAACATGCCCGGAAATACATCCAATCCCCTAGGATCAAAGGTCACTCCAGTGAATGTCAACCAATTACCAGGACTCAACACTCTTGGTATCTCTTTAGTCCGTATTGACTATGCACCCTATGGCCTCAACCCACCCCACACGCATCCCCGGGCTACTGAGGTTCTTGTTGTTGCTGAGGGTACTCTGTATGTTGGATTCGTTACTTCCAACCCCGCAGAGCCAAATGTAAAGAACAAACTCTTCACCAAGACTTTGTATCCGGGAGACGTCTTCGTGTTTCCAGAAGGTCTCATTCATTTCCAGTTTAATGTGGGGAAGAATAATGCAGTGGTATTTGCTGGTCTAAGCAGTCAAAATCCAGGAGTCATTACAATTGCAAATGCAGTATTTGGATCCAACCCGCCCATTAATATTGATGTTCTCACCAAGGCTTTCCAAGTTGATGCGAATGTGATTAAATATCTTCAAGGACAATTCTGGTGGAACATTGATTAGAAAAGAAATATTATGATTTGTTTGCCCTCTTAAAGATATCTCGTGTGCTATGTAGAATAAAAATGAATAACTGAATAAGTGTTGAGTAATGTTTCTTTTGTATGGTTTCTTGATCATAAAGATTTCTAAAAAATATAGCATTTTCCATGTAATGTAAGTTGTGTCCTCTTGAAGGATATTCTATATAAATTTGCATGGAATCAATTTATAACTATCAATTAATGGCTTAGTTCTTGAAGATTTTAACCTAATGACTTTGTTAAACTTTGTTTATCTGCTAAGAGAAAATCTTATGTGATTAATGAATAATTTTAACACAAACTTCTATAATAATCAAAAAATATGCCAACTGTACGGGTGAATTGATCGTTAAAGTATGCCGACTATGCAAAAGTGTGCAAGAGAAAGAAAAAAGTGTGTTTCTAAATGCATTTTTATGAAAGAAAAGCAAAAAAAAAATGAATTTATTTTCTCCAATAAAAAAAAGAAATTACAACAATTTTGACAGTAATTTAAAATGACAGTGACAATAGAATCGAAAAGATTTCCGTTTGCTGGTTTGTTTATCATCATTGTTTCTAAGCTGCCGTTATCTCACTATTTCAATTAATTGAAGTTGATGATAGAAAGATTGAAACAAGAAGTAATTGACGACTTTTGAGATGCAAATGTATTATTTTTATGTGGGAATAAGAAAATTGAAAATGTATTAGCTGTTGAAGAACAATTCTTCTCCAAAACACGGAAGACTTGGCAAGATAAATGTGTAATACAACTGGACCTCTTCAAGTTCAATTTTTTACTAGTTTTCAACAACATATTTATAAATCAAATCGTTGCATTAACCGAATTTAAATCTTTTCCTTAGTCCGAATAATGTTGGTTTCGGGAACTTTATTTGGCTGACTTAATATTCCTGTTGATTTTTAATTGTCAAATTAATTGTCTAAATCGTGAGAAATTTTACAGGTCCTACCAGTAGCTAGAACTAAGTGACTGGATGGTAAGTATTTCATACATAATCTTTAGGCTATGTTTTCTATACTTAACAGGATACGGCCTCTTGTTATAATACTGCAACTCGTGTAGAATAGATTATTTTCAAATTACTTAATTAGGTGAATTTAATGATAATCTTTTAAGTATATTATAATCTTCTTATCATGTTTAATGACTACTATTTAGGAAACAATTAATTTCTATCTTTGATAAGTAAACTAATTAAACAAGAATGGAATTGAGCTGTGAAAAATGTATTCCATATGGTAAATCAACCAAGCAAGCAGTTCTTCCGTTTTCTATGATGCTTCATTAATTATTTTTAAAGCCAACATAATTTTCGGTTAGTTAATTTTGAAATCGTGCACTACCTAATTTCCTTATCCAATTTCGGGTGGGTTTTATCAGTGATTTTAAAAACAATCCAATCTATACTTTTGAGTGTTTATCATCTTGTGGTTCTAAGTTTTTTTTAAGAGAATAGTATTACATATATTCCCCTAAATAAAATTTTCAATATTATAATTTTTTGTATGAAATTTTTATTCACGACTGATATTATATTTATAAGTATTTTGACATATAAGTTAATTTTTAACTTAAAAATGAAATATTTACTTATAATAAAATGTAGTTATAAGTAATTTTTTTTATATTTTATAAGAGAATTTTTGTCTTACTTGTAGTTTTTTTTTTACTTTATAAGCATTTATTTACACAATGTCATAAAGGAAATTTTTTTACTTAGTTTTAGGCCTCGAAGGGCAAATCAATCCTCAAGCCAAGTTAAATACTGGCAAAACAAAGAAAGCAAAGGCTCGCATAAAAATGACAGATCATCCCTCGTATTCAGGCCGGCTACAAGCGTCAACATGGGCATGTGAGCAAAGTGGACAAAACGTGATTGCTTAACTAAATTAGTTATAAGGTGGCCGCTAAGGAGTTGCCACTGTTATAAAATATAAATTATATATAAAATCGAAATCAAATTTAGATGTAAACATCCTAGATTAAAATAATCAAAAGCCTAGGATCTACATCATGCTAGAATATTAGGATTCACGAATTCAGGTTATATACCTGGATCCATTATAAACGATTGTTACACTACACCAAAAAATGCCTTTTGCAGCAGCCAAAAAATGCTGCGGTAGACCTTTTACAGCGTTTTAGCGTGTGTTACAAAGCTCAGTGTTGCTGTTGAGGGAAGACTTTTTGCAGCGTTTTTTAAACGTTGCTAAAAACTCTTTTGCACCGTTTTTTAAACGTTATGGCAGACCATTTTGCAGCTTTTTTTTAGCGTTTTTTCTTAATTGTGATTTTAATATTTTAAAATTTAATTCACATTTTTAATAAATGTACTACGCTACCGAAAATCATATTCTTTAATTTACACATTCAACCTAATTACAGATTTTGCACTTTTTACCATAAATAAAATATCCAATAAATACAAGAGATGTGACAAGACTTCAAAAAATATAAAAAAATCATAATTAAAATAGGAAAATATGCTCTTGCGTTGAAACTAATTAAACCATGCAATATTCAACTCGCATATACATTGTGCAATATTCAAAATAATTTCATTATACATGTTTCCAGTTTAAAATATCGACCCAACATCAAAAACATATTTTCCATCATTCCGATGAGTACAAAAAGTGAAATAATTCGATACTAGATTTTTCTCTCGTGCTCAGTAAGTTTGGATTGATATTCTATAGCATCAAAAAAGGAGTTGTTGGTGCCAACATGAAATTAAGCCCATGTCTGAGTGATGCGTATGGACTTAACTAGCTTGATTGGGGAAAGATTGTTGAGAAAATTAAAGACGGGAGAGTCTTGCATGGAAGTGGAAAATCAGTCATTAATTGAAGAGCGAAAAGCTAGAAAAAAAAATGAATTTACCAAAAAAAAACCCCACAAAAATTCCTGAAAATATTATGTGCTACAAGAAATATATACAAATTCTACTTGACTAACCATATATACATCATGAATGTCTTCTAAAGAAAATGAGGAGAGAATAATGTAAAGAACCCATCTACTGAAAATGAATGTAAATATTTTCCCTGTGAGTTACCTGCATTTAAGGTAAAAAAGAAAATGATGGTTTATGCAAGCGAACATTTGACATTTCAATCAAATTTTTCCTCAATAAATTAAAGTGATTGTTCACTGTTGAACTACAGTTTCTTTCTTTTTGGCAAAATGGGAAAGAGAAGAACAATAATGTTCCTCAAGTATAAGTGATGCTACCAAAATTCGTACCTGGGTTAACCCGACGAAACTTCCCGTGATCTGGTCTTCAATACCTGAAATAAAGGCACCGAGGTATGTCCTCGTCGCCCCTCCGATGCTTAAGTCAGACAGGGGATTAAGAAATCAAGACTCTGTATACTGTTGCTGTATATATGAATATAAAAACGTACCTTAATGGCGGAGTCGGGTTGCATATTTATAGATGCCGGAGGGGGGAGAGTCCTAGAAGGACTGAACTTCCTGTAGTTTGAATTATAGTAGGTATTTGTGTTGTGTTAGGATTGCGGTATTGGAGATGGGGTGGAAGTTGTAGTGAACTAGGAGAGGTGTGGCGCGTAAGCGGGTCGGGAGCGTGGCTTTTCCCGAGGTCAAGCTTGGCCCAAGTTTTGTGGGGCCCAATTGGAGATTAAATTGTTCGAGCTCGTACCTCGAGCTCGGGTATAAATTACGCGCATCACAAGCCCCCGTGTATCGAGGCCACAGCCAAACATAAGTTGTTGATGTGGGCCTAGATACATCGAGGTACTATTGGATTGGGCCCATTCTGAGGGGCCTGGGTGCGAAAAAGCTGGGCCGCCAGGTGTAGGCCACGCGTGCGGCAGTTGTTGTCGACATCCGATAGGTGACACTTGGCAGATCCAACGACCAGGATTAGAAGACCTTTGACCTTCCCTTTGACCCCTATAAATACTTTCCTTTTTTCACATTTCACTTTCACCTTTTTACTTTTCACTCTCAAGCACCGACAGCTCGAGTCCGGGGACGTAGAGGGTTTGGGAATCAGCGACCTTTAGGAGGTAAGTGTTCGAGCCCTTAAGTTAATTTATTTATAATGTCGAGTAGCAGTAGCGATAGGTCGAGTGGTAGTGCTAGTAGTAGCGAGACGGCTAGGAGTGACATTAGAGTCCCCGAGCCCGAGGTAACTCATATCATACCAATGGTCGTACCTATTGCTTCGCACCCCGAGGTCGAGGCCGTATTGACATATCCTAGAATACCGACCATGTATAAAGAGCATGTCATTATAAAAATAGCTAGGGAGTTCGGGGTCATGCCCCTATGCGATGTCAGAACCCCTGAGCCCAACGAGAACGTGTTGGACGCTCGGGAAGGTGAGATGACATTTTTTAGAGATGCCCTCAAGGCCGGGCTCAGGTGGCCACTACACCCTTTCTTCATAGACTTTCTAACCTCCTTCCTGATATGCCCGGGTCAGTTAGCCCCGAATGGCTGGCGGTTGTTAGTGTATTTCTTCATCCTATGTAGGTGCCTCAGGGTAGAACCTAGGACCGACCTTCTTAGGATGGTATATGATTTGAAGTACTCGCCGGGTTTTAACTACTTCGTGTACTTGTCGACGAAGGGAGGTTTTAGGACCCCAGAAACCCCGAGCTCCCTTCGCGGTTGGAAAGAGCGATATTTTTTTGTAAGACCACAAAACCCCGATCACCCCTTCAGGCCGATGTGGACAATCCCCGACAAGGATAGGTTTAATGAGGGGCAGGCGTACTTCGAGTCCCTGGAGAGAGATAGGCTTAGGCTAGTCAACCATGAGCCACTCGCAGCTAAGGTCGATTACTTGCTCGAGGAGGACACCCTCGACCTTGCCAACGTGAGGGGCATCGAGGGTACGAGTCAAACCCCTATTGTTTTTGCCTTGATACCCCGAACTAAGCTCGACCTAATTACTTGTGTTTTGCAGATTTGGAAATGTCTTTCAATCCGGCAGCACTTCTGGCGAACGTTCACAAGAAATCAAGGGGCCCGACGCCCAGAACACCGGCCCCATCGAAGGGCAAGAAAAGAGCTCGGGACACCGTACCGAGCCAAGTGACTGCTGACCATGGGGCCCAATTGGAGATTAAATTGTTCGAGCTCGTACCTCGAGCTCTAGTATAAATTACCCGCATCACGTTTCCACATTGTCACCCCCATCAGTACCCTTTAACTTAAGCACAATAACAATTAATATTGGTTTCACTGGAAAGTATCTCAAATTTCAATTCCAATGTTCGATAACAGATCAAATACTGTCTAACCAAGAATGTATAAAATAAACTACCACGTGACAGAAATATCACACACACCTCAGACTCAATTGCAACACTTGCTTAGAAGATCAGTAGTAGTTATTGCTACAGAATTTGGTCCCTTTTTTAAAAAAATACATTTTTTCAAAACTCATTTTCAACCACACATTCTCCTATAAAATAATATTACACGTAAATCGAATAGTTTCTTTTTTTAACCACACAATCTCCAACAAAACACTATTCAAAAATGCTTTTTTTTTTTTTGCCCAAGAACAAATGATAATCATCTTACAAGAACAGACAAGATAATCATCATAATTTATGTTCTAAACTTCAATACGAGGTTTGTTGTTGAAAATTTTGATGTTTGCCTCTGTTACCTAATAACTAGTTACACCTTTTGTGCTGGGGTGGTAGAAAGGAAAAAAAAAAGGAAACAGATACATTACAGTTTTTGATCACGAATATGCGCAATTGTATGTCTGATTGCACTTGCAAAAGACGTAAGGTATACAATTTGAGATGTATACATACATACAAAAAAAAAAAAAAAAGATGGCAACATGCAAAAGCAGGCAATAAAACCCCATTCAGTCTTAATCAACTAAACTTTTAGTTCACAGTGAGAGCAACATGTTGACAAGCAAGGAGAAAGAGAAAATATTACATGATCACCGAGAATAGGAAAGGATACTAAAATCTAGAACACCATTTTCCCAACATCCCGTTGTTAAGTTATCTAATGCTTTTTTACAGTATAGTACAGGTGCAGCTCCAACCACATTTGTAGTAAATGCCCCTGGAAAACCATGAGAGTGAAGGGTCAGAAACAGAACACCAATTTACCATAAGTTGTTCCCTAAATGTGATCTAATTAGATGCCATGGTGATATAAATTATGACCGTTCAACTAGAAGATGGGAATATTCTGAGACATTTGAGTAAACCAAGTATTATAAAAATGAATTGAAGCTAACCTGCAGACATAACATCTACATCACGGGTTATCAGAGCGAGATCAGGCTTTTCTCCAACTGCACGTAACCCTCCATAAATCCCAGCAGCTTTGAAACCCTTTGCAGCAGTAACTCCTCCAGGGACCTAAAAGTTTTAAGTCTTATGTCTTCAATACTTAAAATTGGACATATATGTCACACAATGTCATGGACTCTAAAGTCCATTTGGCACAATTAAAATAAAAACAAACAGCAACACTACAATATTCACAAATTATCAACTACAATACATTTCATAACCAAAACAGGATAACTTAAATCCCCACCCCCCAAACCAGGAGCACCAACCTCCTCCAGGTATTTAAATCACGTAAACCACAAATATAATATGGGTTGAGATTCTGAGTTCACTCTCAAAAAGTTAATCCATTAAGAAGTATTCAAGACATTTCCAAGTCTAGCTGATATAGGACTTTTGTTCACATATTTCCCGTCGAAAAATCATATCATCTCAGTCTCTTCAAACAATAATTTATCGATTCATCTCAGTCTCTTCAAACAATAATTTCTATAGATACAAGTTAAGAGTTAAGAACAGTCACCGAAAGGTACCTCTTCAAACATCACATATGAACCCAAAATTTACCTAAAAAACCAGAAATAAAAAATAGGAGTATATGCTATGATTAGGAAACTATAAATAATGTTTACGTACCTCAAGGGGGAAGGCTGAAACACAGAGTCACAAAGGGATTTCCAATTTTCCTTCAAATCTATTTTCTTAGCAGTTAGCAGATGGAAATCGGAATAGATGCTCCTTCCTTCCACACGGCGATTTCAAGAAGTTACTTTCTAGTTTCTATAATCAGGTGCATTCGGCGGTGTCGGTCAACGGTCGGTGGTGGGTGGTCGGCGATGGTCTCGGGTGAAACCATGAACAGCTTTTGGGGTTTTGGGAGTTAGGGTCCATTTGATAGAAATATGGAAAATGGGTGGAAAGAAAATGTTTTACAGGGAAAAGATTTTCCTAGAAATTGTTTTGCTGGGAATTGTAATTAATTGTGTTTGATTGGTATAATTTTTGATGGAAAATATTGAAAGTTTGGTGTCCGTTTGACTTCATTTTTTATGAAAATTGTCCATTAAAGTGATAATATTTTCTACCATTGGATCTAGAATTTGTTCCAATTGCAAAAAAAAAAAATCATACTGAATATCATTCGTTTGGCTTTGTTTTACATGGAAATTGTCAATAAAAGTGATTTTTTTTTTTACCATTGTGTCTAGAATTTTTTCCAATTGGAAAAACTAAAAAAAAAAAATTGAAAAGTTGGAAAATATTTTCTCACCAAAACATCAATAATTTATTTTCCTCAAAAAGGTGGAAAATTTGGGAAGTTGAAAAATATTTTCCCGCGAAAATTTTGCCAATCAAACACTACAAAAGTTGAAAAAGGGAAAAGATTTTCCTACTTCCCTAGAAAACTTTGCCAATCAAACGGGGCCTTATTTCAATTGAGTTTTTTGGTTAAGTGAAAAGTGAAGGTGCCAAAGAGTCAAATAGTTTGTTTAAAACATTGGGCCGGAAATGAAATAAATTAATGGACCAAATATTTAGTACAACCCACTGTCAAATTCAGTATATCATCTTTATTTTTTGCAACGTTTATTAAATGTTGCGAAAGATCAACTTTTTGCAGCATTTAATAAACGTTGCGAAAGGCACTTTTGTAACATTTATTTCCAAAATGTTGCTAAAGTTTAATTATATTAACCAATAACAACATTCACTTATTAAAATGTTGCGATAGATCACTTTAACAGCACTTAACTACCAAATGTTGCATTCTATATGTTGTGAATGCTCATTTTTGGTGTAGTGTTAACTGTTGCGAAATTACTACGATAATTGATCACGTACCGATGAACACAAACGAATGGGTGTGATTTGTGATCTTCCTCAACCAAATCGCCTTATTTCCTCAATGGGATAGCTGATGGAGAAGGGAAACTATGTATGATTTGGTGTGTTGGGGAACATAACCAAAAATGTCTTTATATATTGCTCAATTAGAGTTTTCATAATGCCTTAATTATAACAATATTTGTATCTTACTCAATTTGCCCATATTTATTAAATAGCTAATATAATTGAATTAAATATGTTGCCATTAAATTAAAAAAAAATGTTTTCCTAACTTTCTAATGGGGGGATTTAGCAATACAAATCAATTTAATTCTAACATAATCCTAATGGCTAATCTTCATATTGCAATATTCACACTTAGTTTATCGAAATCAGATTCAAAATCAATTATATAATAAAGCATAAAGCAGTAGAAAATCGCACCGATAAACTTAAATAATTAAGATTAAAACCTAAGTAATTATTTCAATCAATCCATAGAAAGAACATGACTAATTCTATGACCAATTGAATAAAATTAAGTCAATCTTAAAATCAATTAATGATGAGGAGAATAAACCATTAAATCAATTTAATTCACAAATGCAATTCTAGAATTTAAGTTTCCTAATTCACATTCTCACATTAATTTATTGAAATCAGATTCAAATAGCGACTATATATGTCTAACATATAGCAGTAATTAAATCATATCAATAAAGTATTTGAAATTGAAACTTAAACAAGTATTTTAATTATTCAATGGAAGAAACATGATTAAATCAATGAAAAACTGAATAAAAGTTAAGTGAATCTCAAAATAATCCATAAAGAAAGGAAACATAAACTCTAGAATTGTTTAAACAATGAAAAACACGTTACATGAATGAAAGATGCAGAAATCCCCAAATCCAATTGAGTTCTTTCGTAGCTTCACCAATGAATTTAGTTCCCCGTGGAGTTTCTTGAGCCAAAAGTATGGAAGAATGGTGTAGAATGAAGAATGATGCGTTGTGGGACGTTTTGGGGTCTTTTAAGGTTGAGAAGTCGTGTCAAAATAAGTTACCATAAGTGTTTGAGTTGTAGAAGAAAACCAGAACTTTCGTCATGAAAATGACCCTTGCGGCCGCATGGAACAAAAAATTGCAGCCCTTATATTCTCGGTAGATGACCGCATGGTTATAATATTTACCTGTCGGACAGCTTTCAGTATTTTGGTCATATATTCCTTTCCCAATTTCCGATTGACCTGATTCAAGTTGCGTAGAAAATCTAACTCAAAGGGCTACAACTTTTCTTTAGAGACCATTTTCAAATTCGATCCTTTTATGTGTCAAAAATTGGTCTCAATATGAGGCTGAAAATCGGTGTGAAACTTTTCAGCTTGAAATTTGATATTTGATAATGTTTTGGCTATCTTTCACCCATTTGACTCATTGCTTCATCCAATTGATCTCTAAAACTCTTGAAACTTCATCAAAAGGTTACAAATAGGTTTAGATTACTTGCATTTTAGTCATTGAACCTTCACATTGTTCTAGTTTGGCCCTTTTCACTCTTTTATTCTAATTTCCACCGTATTCATTCATTTGCAACCTAAATCAAAATATAAGTATGCTTATAACATTTAGGCGCCAATAAATCATGAAAATGCAATTATTAGTGGCTGAAAAACGTGATAATTGCACTATTATCAGTGCCATTAAATAGAAAAATCATTGATTTTCCTAACAATCTCCCACTTGGCTACATATTATTCCTAAAACAATTATATTACAATTTTTTTCAAGTGCACATCTATATAGTCTATTACATGAAATGTGATCTCAGACACGCCTATTTCTAACTGGTCCTTCTTTATTCTTTAGTGGGATCATTCTAAAATCCTTAATGCAACGCTAACATTGCACATAGAAAACACAAGCAAGCTCATAAAACAAGATCATAAACCATCAATTTTATTCTACAGAAAATCAAACAATCCAATGTCTAGAGTAAACATCTAGTACATAAAAAAATGACTCCCACTAGACCAAGACATCTTTAGAAATAACGCCCATGTGAGTAGTGTGCTCATGAAAGACCTTAGGCGTTAATCCCTTAGTTAATGGGTCTGCTAGCATGAAATATGTACCTATATGTTCATTGGAAATTTGTCTATTCTGAATTTTCTCTTTAACAACTAGAAACTTGATGTCGATAAACTTCGACTTTGACTTCGTCGAGCTCATGTTTTTGTTTGAGTAAAGCACTGTCGAGTTATTGTCATAGTAAATATTTAATGGATTGTCAATGCCATTTACGACTTGCAGTCTAGTGACAAAGTTCTGTAGTCATATCCCATGGTTGGATGCCTCATAACAAGCAATGAACTCCGCAGCCATTGTTAAAGAAGCTATGAGAGTCTGCTTAGCAAAATTCCATGAGATAGCTTCTCCAGCTAACATAAAGATGTAGCCTGATGTGGTATGCTATCTTGGCATCCCGCAAAAACGGAGTCAGAGAACCCGATGACCTCTAAAATATCAGATCTCCGATAAGTGAGTATGTAGTCTTTTGTTCTCTTCAAATAACGCATCAAGCGTGTAGACATAAAAAATGAATAATGGGTTGGGTCAATTTAAATAATTAGCCCAATTAAATTTACTAAACTAAAACCTAACAATACCCATAAAATTCTAAAAGCCCTCCCACATTTTTTTAAAAATCTATAATTATAATCAATTTAATTGAATAGTTACCAAAATTGGCCATGAATTTTTCCTTTAAATAAGATCAAAGGTTCATTACAAAGAGGGGAAAATGGCAAGAGAAAATAACGAAGTGCTAAATAAATTTTCTCAACTCCAAATCCGGCAAACCTAAAGAAGATCAAAATCTTCTTCAAATCTAAGAAGATCAAAGTCTTCTTCAAATCAAATCAAGATTAAGCCCAAGCATCGAACAAGTGAAGTTTTTGACAAATCAAATTCTTAACAAATCTCGAAGCCTAGGATTCAAGCCACGTGGCTCCTCGTCTTTAAACGTTCAGATCATTAATCAGAGGGTTTTTGCAAGTTTGCAATTACAAGAAGATTCCTAAAAATACAATGTGTAACGATTTCTGTATTTTTAATAAGCGAAATCCGTCGTACAACGCGTTTGGTTACCTTCCAATATTGTATGCCTAGATCACTCAAATATCTGCTCAAAACTCTCACTATAAATGCTATGTCAGGACAAGTACAAACTAGAGCGTACATTAGACTCCCTACTACCGACGCATATGGAATCTTCTGCATCTCTTTTCTATATTGTAAATTATTGGGGCACTGTTTGAGACTAAAATTGTCTGCGTGTCTCCTAGTTTACAATATTTCATGCCAAATCTACTCAAAACCCTATCGATACAGCTCTTTTGTTACGACCTAAGGATACCTCGAGAAAGATCTATCTATACCTGAATACCTAATACAAAAGAAGCGTCCCCAAAAATATTTCATCTCAAATTTCTTGGTTTTATGTACTAAGCATATATCGCTACTAGTGAGCAGAATATCATCGACATATAATAACAAGAAGATATATTTACTCCCACCGAACTTATGATATACATAGTCATTAACAACATTCACCTCAAAACCATATGAGGTAATGAGTTGATGGAACTTGTGATATCATTGACGGGAAACCTGTTTGAGACCATAGATGGATTTCTTCAACTTGTAGACTATAGACTTTGGATCTCACGATACAAAGTTTTCTGGTTGTACCATACAAATCATTAAAGAAGAAAAATATGATAATATAAAATTTAATGGATCACACAACAATCAAGAAAATCGTGGAAGAGGAAAATTCATTATACCAAGAAAAAACCAATTGTCTTACAAGATTTGATCATCTCAATCTAATTTAAACAATACTCTCTTGTTTCTAATGTATACACAAAGATCTAATTGTTATAATCTCTCTTGCGTCTTTTCTCTCTTCGGGCTCGGCACCAAAGCGCCGAGCGTTCTGCCCCAATTCTTGTTCTTGGCACTGCAAGTTTAATGCTCCAAAACATGTATTTAGTCATCCAAGAGTCATCATTCTAGTCAAACTCCTAATTATCACTGAAATTTGATCTTCACAACTTAGAACTCTACAAACCCAAAATATTTTAAACTTCCTCCAATCATCTAAACACCAAAGAACACTATGATATTTGATTCACAATCAAACCATACTTCTAAACCAAGATTAAACAAGCTTCTTTCGTGCAACAAACTTCTAAATCACATAGAATTTTTGTCACAAAACCTCACAAACTCCACATTGACACAAATTCCATAACAAGGAATTAAATATTCACTCTTGAATTCATTCTCCAACTTTTCCACCATGTCCCAAACTGGACACCCTATGCCCCCGCTAGGCAAACCATGCCCATTTCGGGCATACTCAGCAACTGTGAACTACATCCAAGCCTTGTATACTAGCAAAACTACCTTGAGCAACATCATTGCTTGAATCATCATGTTCACTTCCAGCTTCAGCCGAGTCAATAAACCCGCTTGAACCACCACAAGCAATCCCAACTCTACCTAAGTTGTTAAACCTGCTCAAATAACCATGATCAATAAGATCACATCCAACTCCACCTGAGCTACTACAAGGATTTCCAATATTATTGTCCAAATCACTACGAACAACCTGATCACAACCGACTCTACCCGAGTTACCGCTTACTAAACCATAAGCTATAGCTGCTTTCTTTGTGATCGTCGAACCTTCCACCTTCCAACACATATAACCAGGACTATCTCCGTACCCTTAACACAACCCGAACACCCTTACTAACTTTCAGAACTCCCCCTCTGTCAGTATACATGTACCCTTTTGAATCAAGAGCACTCATAGAGATCAAATTCTTGTTTATACCTGGAACATGTCGAACATGGCCAAGTGTCCTAATCATTCCATTCAGCATCTTGATTTTGACGTTATCAATCCTAGCTATTCCACAAGACTCATTGCTTTCCGTCTTCACGGAACCACTTGTAACTGTTTCATATGAAGAAAACCAATCCCGATTTGAACACATATGAAAAGTGCAAGCTGAATCAAGAATCTATTCCTCGTTAGGTTTGGGGTCACATTCCATAATCACCAACAATTCTCCATCAATGTTCTCTTCTTCAAGAATAACATTATCGGTATTTTCTGATTGTTTATCTTGATCTATAGTAGTAAAACTCTTCCGCCACTAATATCATCCCTCTTCATGTGCCCCATGTTGTTGCAATACCAACAGACTATATCCATGTTGCTGTCATTGACTCCGCCCCTTCCATAACTACCCATCTTCCTCTCACGAACAACAAGACCCTCTCCATGAGTCTCAATACCAACAACCAGATGCTTCATCTTTTCCTTAGAATAAAGCATATCATATACCTCGTCAATTGTAAGAGTATCCTGACTATAGAGAATGGTATCTCTAAAAGTCACATATGAAGGTGGAAACGAGCATAACAATATCAGCCCTAATTCATTTTCTTCATACTCAATCTCCATAATTTCCAAATCAGTGACAATTTCCTTGAACACCGATAGACTACCTTCCAAAGATCCACCTTCCGTCAAACAATGAGAATACAAATGCTGCTTCAAGTGTAACTTAGTTGTCAAGCTCTTTGTCATACAAAACTGCTCCAACTTTAAATACAATGAAGTGGCACTTTTCTCATTTATCACGTCCTAAAGAATTTCATTAGAAAGATGAAGATGTATTGAGATAGGGTTTTCCGATCCTTCCGTCGTTTTTCCTCTGCATGCATTTTATTAATCCCTAACAAAGCATCATCAAGATCCATTGAGCAAGAACCGCTCCCATCTTGATTTACTAAAATGAAAATCTATTGTTGCGTTCCAAAAGTGGAATTTCAAATTTCAAAGTTGCCATTCCCAAACAATCGACCTTGTTCCAACCTAATTTCAATAATTTGGACCTCTCAAGAAACCGCCAAAACCCTTGGCTCTGATACCACTTGTTATGAATCCACCCCAATATCAAGAATGTTTTGATATCAATTGTTGAGGAACCGTCCAAATAATTAAAGAAGAAAAATATGGACAATATGAGATTTAATGGATCACAACACAATCAAGAACATTATGGAAGAGGATAATTCATTATACTAAGAAATAACAAATTGTCTTACAAGATTTTATCCTCTCAATCTAATCTAAACAATTCTCTATTGCTTCTAATGTATACACAAAGATCTAATTGTTATAATCTCTCTTGAGTCTTTTCACTCTTACTATGTTGTGTCTATACCTTGTGGAGTATTTATAGAAGCCAAATCTCGAAGTTGTGGAGTTCAAGATGAAGAAAAAGTCCCAAAAACCCGGATAGAACAAGAAAAATTGTGGCACCACTCCTTGGAGCCGTGGTACCCGTCTCTCGAGTTTAATGCTCCAGAAATGCATTTAGCCATCGAAGAGTCCTCCTTTAAGTCAAACTCCTAATTATCATTGAAATTTGATCTTCACAACTTAGAACTCTACAAACCCAAATACTATAAACTTCCTCCAATCATCCAAACACCAAAGAACACTATGATATTTGATTCACAATCAAACCATACTT